>JANVCC010000034.1:5408488-5486442 GCA_025345505.1 Todiramphus chloris collaris
TTTTTTTGTATTTCCCCACGCTTATTTTTAAGACTATATCGTGATTTAAATATCCCCCTCCCCCTGGAATCCAGACGGGCCTTTGTCAGGGAGTTCTCTCTCTCTAGCCAAGCAGTGCCAGCCACCCTTGGAAAAGTTTATTTTTTTTTCTCATTTCAACAAAGGAAAGCCCAGCTCAGTTACAGGGCTCAGCCCCTGGCTGGATGTGCTCAGCCCCTGGCCGGAGGTGGGGAATGGTTCCTTGCCTCCCTATTAAATTAATGGGAATGGGGGAGGTTTTGGGGGGGAGTGACTTGAGCCATTCTGTCCCAGGCAGTGAGTAATGAAGAAGCCTAATTCAGCTTGTTTTCTGTATCGCAGCAGAAGAAAGCCCAGCTTGTGTCTGAAATGAAGCTGGGCTTTCTGGGATGTGAATAAGACCCTTTCACTTAATGCACATCACTATAACTATTTATGTAGCTATTTAAACCTATTCAAACTAAATAGACAAGCTTTAGGTGTGCGTGGAACCACAGAAATGCGTATGTTTTCACATACAAGTGTTTTTATATAGACGTGCTTGTATTTAAAGAAGTCTTACCTAGACAAAAGCAGTTGAGAGGAAGCGAAGAGACCGTGGGGGTGAAGGGAATATGAAAAGTGAGTGTGGAGGAGAAGATGGAGGTCGGGGGAGCAGCCAAGATACCTGTCAGGATGGGAAAAATGCCATTTCGGAGTTTAGCTTAGCAATTCAGTGTGAGCGCAGGTTTAAACCAGGTGAGCAAAAGCTCCCTGTGGAGCTGCTGTGAACAGAGGCTGCTGGGACAAACCTAGAAAAGCTCTGGGAGGGGGTATGGCATAAACGAAAGCAGCCTCTTCATGAGGAGGTTTGTGATTCGCACAGGTATTTCTGACTAGTTACCACTGCTCATGTTTTCTTCTACTGAGGGTGGCCTGCAAAGGGAGTTTACCCAGTGAATCTGAAGCTGTTCCAGTGGGCCAGCACCAAAGGGTTACTAGCAGTGCTTTGAAGCCTGGGAGGATGATCAGTGAGCTTTCTGGACAACTCTTTAATGCCTTTCCTTCCATATGTCTTCTTTGCATGGTGCTAGCTGGCAGTGGCACAGGGACCCCAAATCTCCTCAAGTTAGTTAGAAGAATGCTGGCCAGGATGGGTGGCCAGAGGCACTTCCAAGCTCTCCAGACCCCATTTCTGTAGGTTGCTTCTGGTTTTGGCTGTTCGACTGACAGTTTCTGGGTCTCGTGGCATTAACTAACTAGTTTCTGAAAGAGAACACTTAGTGAGTGGTGCTCCTGGTTTGTATTTAGCAAGGCAAAAACAAGGATTAAGCGTGAGTCTTTGGATGAAGGTCTGTGGTGGGGCAGCTGTGCTGTAGTACTTCGCCAAAAGTGTTTGCACCCCAGAGTTATGTGAAGATTTCTCATCTTCAGGTGAATTTAAAATGGAAATTATCTATTTCTAGGTATCGTGAAGGCTGCATTATTATAGAAGATTAAATGTTATTATACATAGTCTGTATTTTGTGTGCTGAATATATATTTTCTACATATATAATAGATGCTTCTGTTTCTTCTGCTGCATGACTTATAGTCTGACCCATTCCTTTAATCAGAAAAATATCTTTACTGTGATAAGTTTATCTCAAGTTAATATCAGAGAAGTCACTGATGAAGTGGGTGTTTTATTTTCTAGGGTGGACTGTGAAGAGAGCTGAGAATGAGATGGACTTACCACAAAAGACTGGAAGCTCTTGGTCTGGTCATCATCAATGAGCTGAAGATGAATGCAGCGCATGCCTCAGAGGATGGATGTGTGTGTGGACTGGGACTCTGAGAATAACATTTGTGACACAGGTGAGAAGCATTCCAGTTATTCCAAAAAGACCACTAAGCAGGTGGGCCACACATCTAGCCTCCAGAAGGAGCTAGACATGAATTACTTGCAGACACGTGGTCCTCGTTGCAGCTCTGCTGGACCTTCCAGTAAGCAGGAGCTTCCTGCAGAGAGTGAAGACAAAGAAACCTGTGAGACCTGCTACCAGAAACAAGGTGAGAGTACAGCTGCTGGTTTTGTCCCCTCCAGTACCAACTTTGACCTGGAGCGTGAAGATAAAGATTTAGAGCACTGTTTCTCTGAGCAGTCCAAGAAACCACGGAGAAGACTACGTGGCAATAATGAGAACACCGTTCTTGCTGATGTGTTTGATGAGGACCTGGAGCCTGTCTCTGAAGAAGCTTTGCCCTATCGGTGCAAGAAGTGTGGTTCTTCTTTTCAGGCTGTGGGCGAGCTGCAGGAACACAAGCGAACTCACCTGGTGGAAAACTCGTACCGATGTCCCGTCTGTGCCAAAGAGTTCTTCCGCGCGGCCAATCTACGAATGCACAAGCTCATTCATTCTAGTGACAGGCCACACAAATGCCCAGAGTGTGACAAGGGTTTCATTCGCACGGCTGATGTCTGGAGGCACCTACGCAATGTGCACAAGATCGAGCGCTCCATGGTGATCCTGGGAAACGGCATGGCTAGGAACCCGTGGTCGGTCGTGCACCGCAACCAACGCGCCGTTGAGTACGCCGACCGGCCTTGCGGAGAAAACCAAAAGTCTGAGGAAGACGACTATAAACCTTACTCCTGTCCGACGTGCGGCAAAGCTTTTGACAAGCCTAACCTGCTTTCCAAGCACAAGGTGATCCACCGACAGGACAAGCCCTACAAGTGCCAGGAGTGCGGCATGGCCTTCGTCCAGCTGCTCAGGCTGAAAAGACACCAGCAGACTCACTCCGGGCAACGTCCCTTCTACTGCGAGGAGTGTGGAGGGACGTTCACCCGACTGGCTTCGCTCCAGCGCCATCACCGCATCCATACTGGAGAGAAGCCCTACTCTTGCAATTACTGCGGTCATTCCTTCACCGAGTCGGGTACCCTACGGCGGCACGAGCGCACGCACAAACTGGACAAATCTTAGCTCCTTTGTCACTGTGGTTTCCTTGGTTGCTTCTTACCTGAACGAGGCCTGCTGAGTTGGGCTGGAGAAAGGGGTTCACTGCATGCTCTCTGGGCAGTCTAGACCCTCTTGCCAGCAGTGGCTGACGGGGAGCACTGCATCACAGGACAGGCATCTCTGCAAGTTGTGCTGGTAGAGGTTGCACTCGCTGGCTTTAAACTGGCTTTGTATGAAAAAATTACCTAATTGCCACTGAGTAATGAAATGTGAGACTTGAGAAGACTGGAGTCACTCCCGTGTGCTAGCACTGATTCAGTTCGCTGAACTGGTGATGCATCAGCCAGAACTTTTCACAAGGATGCACGGGCTGTGAGACTTCTCTCTGTGGTCTTGGCCCTGCCCTCAGGACTGGGACGGCTCTTTGGACTGGGTTTGGAGATCTGTTGTTGCAGGTCCTTGCTAAGTCAGAACGGTTCAGAGTTGTCCCTCTATCCTGTCTGTCCTTGCATTCTGCTGAGTTTTTCTTTCCATTACATTTTTTTTTATTATTATTTGGAGGAGAACTATCATGTTGCTTATTTAAAAGAAAAAAAACTACAAACGAGTTCCTTAATAAACTCAAGAGTTACCAGCTGTATTTCATAAGTGTTTCTATCTAAAGTGGTAACGATCCCTTCCACACTTTTGTGTGATTAGTAGAATGCCTGTTAATAATGGAAAAAGCTTTATTTTTGCTATGATGGTGCATTATCTGGGGGTGAGGGATTTGAATACATTGGTCTCTGATGGAACCGTGGACAGCTGAGTATTTCGGTAGGAAAAGTTTGAGAACACAAAATTCAAAGAGCAGAGGACCAAATTTAAGCTGCCTTTGCTGCTCGTTGCATGGGGAGCTTCTCCATTTAAACATTTTCACACATAAGAAGCTTCTCATAACGAAACCACGGTCTGTGTTCTGTGGCATGTCTGAGTACTACCCAAAGCATATGGTAGACTCTTCACTTTAACTTGGATTCAAATGGTTAGTGAAGAAAAATTTCTTTAGAAACTAACCCAGCAGACTCAGGCGGGTGCTGCCAAATCCTCCAAGGCTGTGACTTCTGTGGAGGTTTGTATTAACTCAGTTATAGCAGTGGTGTTTTTAACGGTGAAACTTAGTAATGACACCTAATCTACTGTTAACCACAGTGGCAGAAATAGCCAGCTTGTCCTTAAATTGCAGCCTTACTTTCCTTTCCACGTCAGAAAGCTTTGCTGCCTTTCCCCTGCCACCTGCCATAATTTCACTGATTTCTTTCTAATGCATCCTGCCTTTTCAGCGGGAAGTTGTGCAGCAGAATGTAAGTAAAGCTTTGGGGTAATCTACCTTTGCATTTATTACCAGGCTATTTAATGTAAAATATGGATTGTGCCATTTTTTTTTTTTTGCATATTTCAGAGAGTAAAGAATGATGATAGCTGCTCGAGCATCTTCCAGCTGGCATTTTGCTGTTGTGTTTGAGATGAGGTCATTGGCTTGGGTCAAGCTGAACCACTGTCCACAGCAACACTTCAGCTTGATTATGAATGGGAGACTTAATTCTCCCGGCCTCACTAATGAGTCATTTAAATTTAATTCCTCAAAGGAGTCTCCAGATTAGTGAATTGATCTGTGTCCCACTTCACAGGGATGTGTTAGGTTGTCTCTGACATGATGTACTTTTTGGCAGATGCTTCTGCTGGGATGGCTGGACCATGTGTACCGTATGCATTCGCTACAGCTGAGAGTGAGACTTCCCCAAACTCCCCTCTGCAGGTAGTTCCAGTATGGTTTTAGGTGTCCAAAGGGCTTTTGACAGAACACCTTAGCAAAGAGTCTGTCTCGTCTGAGGGCTGCTTAGTCTCTCGGAGAGGAATGCATGGGAAAAAAAATCCTGTCAGGAAGGAGACTGTGGATAAATGATCTGCAGAGACAGGTCATCAGTGGTGTTCTGCGAGGATGCAATCTGAATCTGTTCTGTTCAGTGCAATCTGAAATGACCTGGAGAGAGGGTGGATAGCAAGGTGACAGAGCTGCTCCAGAAGCTATCGTGCATCAAGTTTCCACCCTCTATCTTCTAAAAACCCATTTTGAGGTTGTCGGCTACAGTCTCCCCTTTTCAGCATCCTGCTTCTCCCTCGGGTATGCGATGCTCTTGCTGTAGGGAAGTTTAATATCCAATTAAACTGCCCCACTATGCACACCTTTATGTTGTGTGACTGTTCTGCTTAGACAGTTGCGGTAATTGGGAACATCTAGTGCCACTGGTGGAATTTGCACCTGTAAGAGCATCGTGGTGAAAGTGTTCTGAGCAAAGGTCTGTTTAATGGGAAGAGTAAATGGTTGGTGAAATGAAAACTACTAGGCTTAACTAAAAGGTTATTAAAAAGATACTTGCCTGGAAGGTTGACTTGCATGTAAAGTGCTTGGGTGTGTGTTAAAGGAATAATTAAAATGTGTGATGGTTTGTGGGAAAAGCATGTTGAACCCTCTTCAGAGAGACTTCCACTAACTCCCATGCAAGCTCCGGGAAATCTCTTGGAGCTTAATTTAACCCAAAGACCATCACTCTGTGCTTTACATTATTAGTACAGAGGTTTGGAAATCTCTTCCAGCCCCTGACACTTTGACAGTGTCAGTCTGGGTTGCCAGTAACCTACAACAGACACAGCCAGTCACGATACCTAGCTGAAATGGGAAGAGAGTGAGCAAGTTTACCTGCTTTATAGTGTTGCTTCAATTAGAGAGGTTTTGAAGTGTGTGGTTTCAGCAGAAGTAATTTTTCTTTGTTGGGAGTAGCCGGTGTATCTATCAGCTCCAGCAGGTCATGTCACCAAGGGAGGCTGTGGAAGAAGCGGTTCCCTTTGATGCTGTACTGTGCAGGTGACTTGCTCAAAACCTTATTTGACAGAGCATTACAGGAAACAACTGGATGCAAGCACAGGGCTGGACCTCTGAGCTAGGCAGGGGATCCTGCCTGATCACTTCGATCTTTGCTAATTTTCCTGTCCTCTCGCTACATTGCTTCTCCCCAGCTCATTTCCATCACAGAAAAACTTCCTGAAGACTAAGGAGTTAGAATAGCTCCAGCACTGCAGACTCTGGAATCTCCTGCCAGTCCTTGGCATCTACGGTACTATTTTCTTACTTTGTTAACAAAGGTGTTGCTTGGTAAATACAGCACTTTGCACAAAGGAAAAGCTACTACTGTACAGTCTTTCTGCTCCTCTGCATACAATCCTCTTACGCTATTTGCCTTGTCTTGGCACGGAGGGTTCTGAAGCAGGAGTCTTTGATGTAAACGGGGAGCACTAAGCAGTCCATCATTTGTCAGTTAATCCAAGCAAAGGGCATCGAAATCTATGGAATAGGCAGTTCTTATTTAAAGTGAGGCTTCATCATGTGATGATCTGCCTCTGGTCTTGTAAAGTTTCTGTTGGCATAAGGAGCCCCCACTGCAGTTTCTCTATTTACAAACTGAAAACGAGCAGAAGCTGAGATCTTGCCCACAGAACAGCAGATGAATAGCATCCCACTAGGATGAAAATACAGGAAATAGCAAGGGAAGAGTGTTTTTATTTTGGTGATCCCAGCTGTGTCTGATGCTTTGAGAAGTTAAAAAATTGTTGGCTTGTGCAAGAGCAACCTCTGGCTGGGAGCTGGTCTATGAAGGAGGTTAATACAGGTCTCTGCACCAGAGCACAGCCCCCTTGTGAATGAATTCACTGTAAGGTGGCTGTGCTGCTGAACTGCCCCTGCTACAGGGGAACGGTGTTTTCCATGGCAGGACATGCTCAAATGAATGTGCTCATGCAGTTCAAGGCTTTCCTCTTGTTTATCTGCTAAAAGAAAACAGCAGAGCTATCAACTCTGTCTCTCATTAAGTGTTTTATCTTAGTTGTTGCTTATGTGCATCAAATCTGAAATCCGGAGTAGTGACTTATTCTGAGCAGGTCTGTTTCTGAGCAGGTACCAGTGCTTATCTTGTTGGCTGCAAGGGACTCTTAAGGATAGGTCCCTGGGGTCAGAGCCGTGACCAGGTACCAGAAGTTAGCCTAGTCATCAGCTTGCCACTTAGCAGCTCTTCCCCAGAACTACCTGGAGTGTCTTGGAGAGAAGCATCTTCCTTGATGCAAGGGTGTTCTTTGGTAAGTGGTGGTGAGTTCTACCCCCAAAAGAGTCAGTGTGTTTTGTTGTCCTGCTTGCCCTGCCCCTGTTCTCCTGCTCGAAAGAAGCTGTGCTGATTTTCTGCTTCCTCAGTATCCTTGACCATTGGTGCTCCTCCTGAAAATGCTGCTGGCGGTGTCAGTAGGGACGGTTTAGCGACTTCAGTGGATTTTTGGATTGCCTTGTGGATTGACAGCAATGCAGAAAAAGGAGATACTAAAACCTGAGCTGTCAGCAGTTGTTAAAGGACTCGGTCTGAAGACTTTTGCTTGGTAAGTGATGTGAGTGATGGATGACATGTCGCCATTGTTTGGGAAAGGGAGTTGGGAGAAGGTATGATACAGCATTCGATCTCCCAGACCCAAGATTAAAGTGTGATCTAACTGACCTTTCTTGTGGGACCTCTTAGGAAGATTGCTAGTATTTATGTCCTAGTGCTTGCATTTGAGGAGCATTTGGACCAGCTGTTAGTGCAATTTCATATTTATACCTTACTTGTTTAAAAAGAAGACAAACTTGCTTGTAGAATTCTATCTGCTGACTGTGCAAAAAGTTTTGCCCCAGGAGCCTGAAAAAAGGTGACATTGAGTTTTGCATTGAGAAGAGTCTGTAGCGTGGTTCACCGCAACCCCAGGGATGTATTTCTGCTGGCAGGGTGTGTTAGATGAAAGCTGGCCTTGCCAGAAAGCACAGCTCTCTTGGAGAACTGTGGGATAACCCGGGCACTTTACACCACGCTCCCTCGGCTGCTGGCACCAAGTCCAGCAGACTTGGGGATGGGTTTTAACTCGTGCAGTGTGCTTTGGGAAGCACTTCTTTCCCAGAGAGCTGGGAGGCTGGAGGCTACGTTTCCTGAGTGCAGAGAGATGGTTAGTTGATCCCATCTTCACATATAACCTGCTTTACTTCTCAACGTGTGCAGGAAGGTAATGGACACTGAAATAAGCTACGTACAAATACCTGGGTTTGCTCCAGACCATGCCAAAAGCACAAGAGATTTTTCTTTTAGCCTGTTGATGGCATAAATGAGTAGGTAAGAGGGTATTTATTTCCAATGCATTCACCTTAGGTATAACAGCAGCTTTAAAATAGCTCCAGGACAGGGGAGTTCAAGTAAACACAACAAATATCCCCAGTTTTAGTGATGTTATTTCCTTCTCTGTTATGACACAGCATCCGATTTGTAATGACAGACAGGAATCGCTGCGGGAGTGAGAAATAAAGCTGGGCTACCCCACCCTTGGCAACTACCATGCAAACACATTTCTTCCCAAGTGCATTTATATATCATCATTTACAGATATATTTACATGCCTTCAACAGCACTGCAAGGCCAGGTGGTCTGGGACCAGGGCTCATCTCTTCTTCAGGTTTTTACCACCGGGAAGGGCCAGATAAGAAATCCAGAAACACCATCCAAGGCGTGGTGGGACATCCTCCCAAAGTGCAGGTTCGTGTAAAGGTCTGACCCACTAAGGCAGAACGGTGAAAGACCTCTGCTCCTCTCCAGACTGGGGGCGAGGACAGCTCTCTTCTTGGGTGTGCTTCCTCAAACTGAGGTGATTTCTTGTGATGGAGGAGGACAGCCAGATCCGAGCGAGGAAAGGACCCAGCTTGATCTGTTTTGTTTGTACTCAAAAGGGGGGGAAGCATCCTGGGGGGGATTTTGGCAATTTCCAATGCAGAGCCTTGCTGAGTGCATTGTGCATTCGCCTCGCTTTTGACCTGACTTCCTTTTTATATCACAGTTTGTTGTAATTGCTCTTTTTGCTTCTCTCATCAGGAAACACCCTTGAGGAAGAGTTTTAAGTGACTTTGCTGTTTTGCAAAGATTTTGCTGGCTGACTGTGTGCAGACTTATGAAACGTGACCATGCCCACCACCACCCCTGGCAGTGGGAATGATGAAGTCAGCCTAGCACATGCCTTCCTTTTCTTCCAGACTGGTCTCCAAGCCCTTCCTGGAAGAGTTTGCATGCAGGAGATGGTACAGGCTGAAGCAGAGTGGTATGGACACTGGAGCAGCACGCACCAGCTGCGGTTCTGGGCATCATCCCTCATCTGCTTACCTTGTGGGGATGCTCATCCTCAAACCATGCAGAGCCCTGTTCTCCCTTCCAGAAGGTCAGTGCTAAATGACAGCTCAGGGTGTACTCAGCCTTGCTCTGCATGAGACAGACTAAAATCTAGGAACTCTGACTCTGGAAACATCAGAAATCTTCATATACTGTTGTTGTTTCCTGCAAATGAACCTGGTGTTGGGTTGGCATAGGAGGAGGTGTGGGAGGAAGGGTCAGAGGCAGCTGTGTCTTTTATGATAAGCTGAAGAGTAAGCCAAGCATGGCTGCTGGAGGTCATGATGAGGGCAAGGATGACTTTGGGTTGTGTCAAGAAGCATGAGGTTAATATGGAGAGCATTCTGGGACTCAGATCCTGAACAGACACTTAAAAAAATACCACTCCTTAGCTAATGAGAAAGGTGCAAGGAGCTTTCCATTTTCTCACACATGCTAGGGCTCATGCTGCAATGAAAAGGTAGCTGAGGCACATCTGCTGTGCCCCCTGAGTGTTCCTCATCTTTCAGGCCCATCTCTGGTCCCATGGGACACTCAAGTTGGGGGTGCATCTCCCTTCCCAAGCGTGGTGTTTACGGAGCTGTGAAAAACAGCCGTGAAGTCCCTTTCCAGAGGTGGCAAGCTGAGCTCTTGGGAGGAGCTGGCAGTGTGAGCCCTGTCTGCAGGAGGATGCTTCAAGGTAGGTTCCCATCCAGAGGACCACTTTTCCTGCCCAAGAGACTCAGCTGTAGCTGGTACGCCAGTGTAACTGGTGAGGAAGCAAGCGATGCTGGACAGTAAGAGATGGCAAGAGATGGGATTGCAGCTTCATCATGGAGACAGAATATGAAGTTCTGAGCCCTTTGGATGAATAACTTGAGCAAGGAGATCTAGCTGGTAAAATGTTGTTTGTCACCAAGTGAGGCTGGATAAACCAGGTACCCACCACTAAATATTTCTGTTGTCGTTTGGAAAACCCTTGGGTCCTAACATTTGGGAATGCAGCAGTAACTAGCAATTAATTATCGAGAAGGAAATAAAGAAAAAAGCCAAAAATGCTTCTTGCAAAGAACAAAAGGGCAACAGACGGGTGAGAACAGGATGTTCCCAGCAGTAACTTTTTAATTATTTCACTACTGCACGTCTCTCTTACAGTGCAAGTTAGAAATGTCAGTTTAATTTTCTTTTAATTGCCTCAGCTATCAGGTACCCGAGAAAAGCCATTTTTACTAATGGTCTAGTCCCTTTTCTTGTCTCAGAAAGCAGCTTATTGCTCTAGAAACACTCGGTGCACTTCTGCTTCAGAAAGGGGCTCTCCTGAGAGGAGAGCAAAGGGTGCAAATATCTTGCCTGTAATTACCATATCCAGTGTACTCTGTGTGAAAGGAAAGGGTTGTGTTTGGCAGCGCTCATCTCACTGGCAGCACAGGAGGATTTGTGTTTGGCTTTCCTTGCCCATTTCCATGTGGAATTTAAACTTGGTGTGTATTTACTTCACCCATGGGAGTGTTGAAGGCTGTGGAGCTGCTGGTGCCTGTTGAGGATGGCCTTTGTGCTGGCTACAGCTTGCTGGGTGACATGACTGGAGAGGCTGCCTCCAGATACCTCCCCAGAGTTGCTACCCAGGGTTACTGTGGTGTCCTCGGTGCCACAGGGGCCAGCAACCCTGATGTCCATCTGGGATGGGTGCTGCTGGCACAGTGATTCCCCATGTCTGGGCTCGCCACCCAGGGCACAAAGGCTCACCAGCAGCTTCAGCATCCTGGCCACACCATTAATGCTGATGAGGGTGAAGGTTTTGTGGAAGATCACACCTTCCTCACATAGCAGGTCCACAGGTACATCCTCCCTCGGGCTGTTCTTTGGACCATTGTGGTTGCTCTCCATTTCCTTCTCATCAGGACTGCCATCACCTTCCTCTCCAGACACTGCACATCGGACCACCTTCCTCTCCTCCAAGCTGCCATGGGAGTACTCCTGGTCCAGGCATTCAGGATGCTTCAGGCTTGCCATGCTCCTTGCCTGCATCAGACATGGACATCTCTAAGGCTTCTCCACTGCTGTAGAGGGCCTGGATTCTGGAGTAGGAGGACACAGGTGTGAGGAGCAGAAAGCAACCAGGCAGCTGGTTCTTAATATGTAGCTGGTTTTCTCTTTGGTCACATTGATTTATGCTTAGACCTCATCAGCTTTTTCCTTTTTCTAACAGCTATGATGCTTATTTGAAAGCATGGATTTTTATTTTCTGTGCTTTAGTAACTATTTTCCTGCACTTTATTTATTTTAAATACAGAAACACCAGGAAGCAAAATGCAGATGTTATTAATTACAGAGGCCCCAATGCTCTGCCAGGTTTCAGATCCAGTGGCTGTTTCTCTTGAGGACTAAAGAGCTCGTGTGTTATAATTCCAAGCAAGCAGTAGCTGCTTCTCCCATTTCTGGAGGGCCCAGCAGGCAAAAGAGCTCCATGTTAACACAGAATCAGGCAGTATAAAAAAAAATATCGTCTTAATAAAGGTCACCTGGCTACACGGAGAAATTAAAATAGCAAGAGGGTGAGGATCCAAGGACATCTTCTTGGAACTGTGGTGGTGAAGGTGGGAAGGCTGCCTGGCAGGTCCTCTTGGGCTGGTTCAGCAGAGCAGATGCCATGTGTGCTGCCAACATGGGCAAGCCAAGCTGCCTCCCAGCCCTTGGCACGGAAGCAGCAATGCAGCCACCTTTCTTTTCCCATCTTTTATACAAAACATTTCAAGAGCATTAAAACAAAACTCTGAGCCCAGAGCCAGATACAGCCGGTGGCCTTGCTGTCTGTGGGCTGTGCAGTGCCAAGGAGAGGAGGTTTGGCCTCTGGCAGTTTTATTTTCACTGGTGCTCTTAGCAAGTTTGCAGGCAGGTCAGTGGGCTCTACCATGCTTTCTCGTGCATGTGTGGCATGGCCCGAGGAGCTCATGGTGCATGAGGGGTCTGAAGAGCAATGTGTACCTGCTCCCCATGCTGCTGGGAGGCGTGGGGAAAAGGGCATCCGAGCAGCCACTTCTCAGAGAGGCAAAACCAGTTGCAAACCCCAGCAGAGAAAGGGAGAAGCCCTGTTCCTCTCACTGACAAGAGGTGCAGCGAATTCCTCTTTGAGTGCTGAATTTCTCTTTGGGTGCTGGTTTACTGGTATCCCCCCAGCAGCCTGGTTCAGAGGCTGCTGAATAATTTGAAGCCAGCTATGGACAGTGGTGTGTAGGAAGCCCGCTGCTGCAGAGAGTGGGAGGGCACCTGCAGAGAGCATTGCTGGTCTCTGCAGCTACGCTGGGTGTTCTGGGGTATCTAAGGGGGTCCTTCCCCATGCACAGCTCTTTCGCTGCCCAGGGCAGTCAAGCTGCTCTGCCCAGCCTGAAAGAAAAAGAAATACTGCTGAAGAAGAAGGCAGTTTTGATGAGTATCATTCTCTCCTTCAGACCCCTGAAGTGGGGGATAAATTTTGTCGGGGAAGAACGTAACAAACTGTCCTCCCTGCTCAGGTCTGTGAGTAACGTGTTCTCGCGGGCTGCTTTCTCGCTGCAGCAGAGCTTTGTGCTGAAGGTGCTGCCAAGAAAAAAGCCTTGTGAGATCCCACATACTAAGAAAGCACAAAGTCATGTGGCCTGGGTGAGAAAACGGTGATTCAAGAAGAAAAACATGTAACAAAATCCACATGCAGGTAAGGGCAATTTTTATTTATTTATTTGTTTTAATTTTTCTTTATGAAGTCCTCCCTTTTTCCTTGCAGTCCCTGGACTGATCTGCAATTGCCTGCTATTTTCCCTGGTCTGCTGCACACCTTCCCCCAGGCAGTGCTGGTATCTGCTCTCCCCGGGCATTCTCCACCAGTTCGTGCAAGAAACAACGTCGTCCGCTCTTTCCTAGAGAAGCTCTGCTCTGTTCATGAGTTCATGGAAGAAGTCCTCTAGCGTTTATGAGTTCATGGCAGAAGTCACCTAGACCCCTGTGCAGATCACACCGTGTGATGCCTCTTGTTGACTTTCAGCCAGACTTTGGGGATAGTCCCCACCATCACAGCTGATAGGACAAGAGGAGTTGTGCCAGAGTTGTGCCAGCCTCGAGTTGTGCCAGAGGAGGTTGGACATTAGGAAAAGTTCTTCAGTAAAGGGGTTGTCAAGGCCTGGCCCAGGCTGCCCAGGGCTTTGGTGGAGGGGTTTAAAGGTATTTAACCCGGGAGGGGTTTCAAAGCCATGGAGATGTGGTTCTGAGGGCCATGGTTTAGTGGTGACCTGGTAGTGCTGGGTTAATAGTTGCACTTGATGATCTTAAAGGCCTCTTCCAACCAAGGTGGATGATTATATAACTAACTGGGAAGGGAAATCTGTATTTTTGCTCTGTTTTTTGCCTGCAGCGGCCTCCAGCAACTCGTTACCATGCCATCTTCTGTGGTCTTGTCCTTCTCGAAGATCAGAGCAACCAGCAGCCTTAGTCTGTGCTGGTGACCTATAAACCCAGGCATGCTCGTGGAAACCTCCTGTCTCAGGTGGGTAATCTCAATTATAAGCTGCACAGCCTCTTAGGAAAGATCAGCTTAAAAGCATTTAACCAGTGTAGCTGCAAAGACAATTCCTCTCTAAAGGTTAATCCTCTGAACTGCAGATAATTGCTATTCTTCTCCTCCCTTTGATGGCATCTTCTATCTTAAGCTGTAGAAACAATATGTAGGTGCTTTTAAAGTTTAAAAGAAGTGAATGCCTCGGTGTGGCCGTGAGTTAAAAAATACCATCTTTGTGTTTCGAGATGAGGAACCCGAGGCAGAAGAGCTGGAGGTGTGTGTTCCTGTTCCTGGTGAGTCACCAGCAGAGCTGAGGGCAGCGTTTGGTGCCAGGCTTGGTTCAGAGTGGTGAGGCTGGTTCTTGCAAAGCCAGGCTGTTGGCAGGCGACGTGGCCCCTGTTTGGGACACTGCTCTGCTGTCCCCATGCTACTGGGGTATTGTGTGCTCATGCCAGCCATGTACACAGCCCTTGAGTAGGGTAGACCTGGAGGTGGTTGGTGGGACTTGCTCTCCTTGCTGCTGGGCTGGAGCCCTGAGCTCTGTGCTGCCCACGGAGTTTGGTGCAGATGGAACATCCATGAAAGGCAGCTCTGTGTGGAGATGGTGGCCTGGGTGCTGCCCTAGCACCTGTGGTACATGGTACAGGAGGGTTGCCACAGAGACAGTCCCCTCCAAGCTATGATGGAGGTTGTTCAGCCTGGAGAAGAGAAGGCTCTGGGGAGACTTTGCTGTGGCCTCTCAGTATGTAAAGGGGGCCTATAAGAAAGATGGGAACACAGCAGGATCTGTTGTGACAGGACAAAGGGTGATGGTTTTAAACTAAATGAGGAGAAATTCAGACTAGATCTAAGGAAGAGATTTTTTATGCAGGACCCTGCCCCAGGTTGCCTAGAGATGTGGTCAATGCCCCATCCTTGGAACCATTCCAGGTGAGGTTGGACAGGGCTCTGAGCAACCTGCTCTAGTTGCAGATGCTCCTGCTCATTACAGTGGGTTGGAATAAAGGAGCTTGAAAGGTCCATTCCTACACAAACCATTCTCTGATTCTCTGAGGGCCAGGGCTGGGTGGCAGAGGCAGGCTGGCATGTCCTGCCGAGCAGCAGGCAGCAGATGGCAATGTCGCCCTGCGAGAACCACAGGCGTGCAGGTAGATTCTTCCTGTGCTGCCAACCTGGGGACAAGAGACAAAGTGACCCCCTTTAAAAAAAGTGGGTCCAGCATCTTTAGCAGATGCAGCAGAAACTCTCCAGTACATGGAGCATTTCGTGCCGTGTTGGGTGTCTGTTAGAGATGCTTCTTGGCTCTGGGCTAGCTCAGCTCCCTGGTCCCCATGGCCACCCAGGTGGGAGAGGCAAGTGAGGGGTCGGGCAGGGGCACGCCTTATCTGCCTGCTGACCTCCTCTCCTGCCTGGCAGAGGTGGCTGTGGGACTGCCCACATCATGCTGGTCATGGCTGGAGTAGCCCCAAGATGTAAAAGAGCCCACGCTGGCTTGGTGGGGTATGATTTGGACAGTTGGGGAAACTGAGGCAGGGAACACGCCTGTGAACAGGTACCGGAGACACTATGAAGCTTGTTGGCTGTTGCTTTTAGCAGTGGAGTGAATCTACTGAGGTTAGCCTTGGTAAAGACTTGGTGTGGCTGGAACATGAGCTTCAGCAGGGTGTCCTGCCTCCTCTCCCCAAATCACCCTGGTGCCAGCAGGTATTTTCTTAGTGCAGCAGCCTGAGGGGTTTGGATGGCCACATCTCCTTCCCAAGCTCAGGAACCACTCCTGTGCCCCACATTGCCCTGGTGGGATGGAAAGCAGCAGCCTTCAGCTGTTGCTGCCTGTCTTGGCCACATCTCGGGGCCACGGGGCCATCCCAGAGCTGTACCCTGGGGACTTTGTGCAGCCGTGCACTCTCTATCTGATGGGAGAAGAGCCAGCACCGAAAGCATTTTCGTCTCCTTTTCTCTGAGCTGCTCCTTCCCATCCTTTATCAGGCAGGGCTGCTGAGCTCAGGGAAATGGGAACTGTTTGCCTGTTCCGAGCAGGCTCCTGAGGAGTGGCCGTGGGGTTTGCTGACTTCCCTGAGCTGACAATGTGCTGGTGACAGCATCAGTGGTACGGAAAATGGGGCTCACATCAGCTCTGGGTGTAGGTGGGAGCTCCTGAGTGCTGCCACTGCAAGTAACATCAGCAGCCAAGGCACCTTCTCGCAGGCTTGTGGAGGAGAGGCCAAAAGGTTCTAAGAAATAATTTTAAGTTGCTAAAAGGTGTACTGTGGCTCCCTTTGGCCTTCTCATTGCCCAAATCACCTTGATTTAGGACCAAAGGCACTCCCCAGGGAGAGAGGCACTGAATTGCACTTACCGAGGCAATCCTCCTCTTCCCAAGCGGGGACGCTTCAAGCTGGCACAAGGACCACGCCGGTGCTAAAATACAAATGAATTTTCCAGCTGAGCACTCCTGATTCAGCATTTCTGCTGCCAGCTCTTTACAGCAGGTATGAGATAACAGGAAGATAGTTCGCGCAGAGGGGTGGCGGTCCTGCCGGCCGGGTATCTCCTGATTAGGTGCAATACAGAGATACTGGCTGTGCTCTCTCAGCACGCTGGGGCCAGAGGTGGGGTTTGGCAAAAGGGTATGAGGGTCACGCCAACAGGGATGGGTACCTCGTGGTGCCCTTGTCGCAGCCTCCAGCTGTATCCCCAGATTTGTGCTAGAGGATGTGAGTACCTTGGAAGGAGCTGGTTTGGGGATGCTCCTTAAAATAAATATTAAGGCTTAATGCCAGAAGGCATCAGGTCTGTGTGACTGAGCCTAATTTCTTCCTCTTAAGGAGAATCTGTGGGGCTCTTTTCTTTTTGCATTTACCTAAAGTGTGGCATCGTTGCCATCCGTTAGGCAGCAGCCAGGCTCTGAGACACTTGTCTCAGCTGGAGGAGTACCAAGGAGACCAAGGCACAGTGTGACGGCACAGAGGTCTTCTCCATCCAAGGGGATGGTAGGTGTGGTATGTAACAAGCTGGGACCAGTGGCAGAGAGGGGGAGCTGGTACCCAGAGGAAGGGACTGGCTGTGCTAGAAAAAGCCAAGGCTAGCAATGAGGAAGAAGGAAACCCTGCCTTGGCATCAAGAAGAAAGCTGAGCCAGCTCCTTCTCCACTTGATTTGTGTCCTGATCTCCTAGAAGTCCTGGAAAAAATAATGGAGAAGGGAAAGCAATCAAAACTCAAATGCACTGCATGTTAGTGATAACCTTCCCCTGCAGCAGAGATAAGGAAAATGCAGTCCTTGCAGTCAGGGGAAGGAGGAAGTATCGGTCCAGGGCCAGGAGATGGCTGACTAGCTGGACATGGCTTGTGCCACGTAAACCTCCTGGGGCTCAGATTGCTGCCAGTGTTATAAACCTCTATCATTCTCTGGATGGCCTTATCTCTTAAAGTGAATCTTATTAACTAGGTCTGGACTTTGCTGCTTGTATTGTAGCCTTTAAACCCCACTTTAGGTTCTTCAGCCCCAAAGGAACAGGAGCAGGTTTGGGAGTGGAGGAAAAGAAAAATAAAACCTGGTTTCTTCCAATGTGAGCTGTGGGTGTCCTGCCAACTCCAGTTTTCCTCCAGTGCTATGGTGGGAATCCAGGGTGGTCTAGGGCCTGGGCCAAGCTCTCGGATTCCTCTGTGTTGGAGCAACCCAGGTACATTGCACCTCCAGGTCTTCAGTAGGCCTTATCAAGTCCAGACGAACCAGTCGGGCTGGCTCTTTTTGCCCAAGTTTAGAGCAGGAAGCTGCACTCGCTCTGCAGTTCTCCTGGCTGGTTCAGAAGACCTAACACCCCTTGCAGCCATTGAGTCCACTGGTAGCAGACTTCCAGCTAATGATGCTGGGCTAGAGCTAACCTTGCTGGTTCACACCTGATCTTTGTGGTTCCTGATAAGGCTCTTCTGCTCCCCAGGACAGTTTGGACCACCAGCCTGTCTTCCCCATGTAGCTGCTTCCCTCCACCATTTCAAGGTAAAATAGCACATTTCTCTTTGGAAAAGGAGCCTCTGGTCAAGGGGAAAGGGAACATCACCTTGTCCACCACGCTAGCTCTTTGTCCTATCTTCATAGCATCCACTGGACTGTCTCCAGTAATTCCTTGTCTCTCATGAACTGGGGAGCCCAGAACTTGCCACAGTAGTCCAGAGGTGACCTCACTAGGGCAGAGCAGAGTGGGAGGAGAACCTCCCTCAGCCTGGTGGCCCCATTCTTCTTCATGCACCCCAGGACACCATTGGACTTCTAGGCCCCAAGAGCACATTGCTGGCTCATGGTGAACTTGTCCACCAGGACTCTGAGGTCCTTCTCTGCAGAGCTGGTTTCCAGCAGGTCAGCCCCTGACCTGTACTGGTGCAGGGAGTTACTCCTCCCGACGTGCAGGACCTTACCCTTGCCCTTGTTGAATTTCATGAGGTTCCTTTCCTCCCAACTCTTTATCCTGTCCAGGCCTGTCCCCATTGCATGGGGAGGGAAAGCATAGCTCAAGCCTAGTGGGCAGGACCTCGGAGAATAGCAAAGATACCCTGGTTTCTTCAAGTAGCTGTAAACTGCAGGCGTGGAGTTGTCTGATGGGACCACCCTGACCTCTTCCACCAGCTTGTCTTCTCAAACAGCTGCTCTGAGAGCTGAGATTAATAGCACTTTATCGACAGAGAGAAAGGTCTTGTCTCTGCCTCGCCAGCCAAGAGCCTAGTGGGTAGGCTGGAGGCCCCTGAGCTTTGCAAAGCCACCCAGCCCTGCGTGCTGCTCCTCCTTGCATCTCCTTTGGAGGCCACATCAGCAGAGGGCACTGCATGTCCACGCTTGGTCTGCTTGGGAAGGGAAGGGAGGGAAGGTCCTCTCCACCCCTCCAGCTCCAGGGACAGAGGACCAGCAGCGTTTGCTTTCTGACCACCAGATCTCTACTCCGTCTCCCTGCCAAAGAGCCCTGGGCTGTGGGGGCCACCTCCCTGATGGGAAGATTGGGGCTGATGAAGGAAAATCAGGAGGCACTCGGTGAAACGCCGGGCAAATTTAGATCAAACGGCAGGAAATCCGCTCTCTGGCAGCACAGAAGAGCCACGCTGTGGAAAGCTGTGGTCCGGCAGGAGGTCATCCAAGACAAACAGGGACCTGCCTTCTCGGGCAGACTGGCTGACCAGCAGGATGGGTGAGAGCTGGGGATCTGGGCAGGCGAAGCCATAAAGGCAGTTTGGCTTTGTGCTCCGCTGTGGTCACTGCTGGCGGTCGGGGAGGAGCTCCCACCCTGCCCGCAGCCCGTGGGATGGGACCTCCAACCCATGCAGGGAGCAGAAGGAGCCTTTCTCACCGTAGCCTGAGGCAACCTGGTGGATTTGTTTTTTTCATAAATACCCTGTTTTGATCGGCCCAAGTGGCATCAGCATGGTCCTGGCCGGGTTTGGTGCAGATTGTGTCCTCCTTGGTGAGGTGGGCTGGGGGCCGGTGTTTAGAGACAGGCTTTGGGCTCATCCGATGAGAACCTTTGTGTGTAGTCACAGAGATGAATGTCCCAGAGGGAACATTCCCGTGATGCCCATGGAAGTAGCTGCTTGCTGGGGTGAACAGGAAGCCAGATGCCATGTCTCGCGTGGCTGTAGCATGGCAGGTTTTGATGCAGCAGTGACTTCTTGGCAAGATCTCTTTTCCTGAAGAGGCAGCAGTAAAAGGTCAAAGGGTAATGGGCTTTCTCAGATGCCATGTCCTGCTGTTGTTCATGGGGCAGGAAGGGAAAGTGAGTGAATTGTGGAGTGTTTCCTCTCCAGTTTCTTTACTGGTTTAAAAATATAGGCTTCATAGTGATTTGGCAGCACTGGGCTGGCCACCCCCTAAACCTCACCTGTCTGTCTGGTTTCTTCAGGGCAAAAGTCACAGTTGAAACAGTGATGAACCTCAACAGGAGAGCAGACTTGTGCATCTCCTGTGGTTCAAGCAAGCCAAAGATGTCACTCAAATGTAAGCTGAGGTATTTCTAAACAGTAGAAGTGATTGCTCCCTGGAAACCTGCCTCAGAGTTGTTCGCTTTATCAAGAGAGTGAAGGTGATTTTTCCAGACTTGTTGATGTCCTCGGGAGATAGCTTGCATGGAGGCTTTCCAAGATGCTGCAATCTCAGCTGTTGCCCTTTGACAGCAGCAAAGATAAAGATACATGAATGTCCAGCTCAAGGAAACTCCCTCCTCCACTTGCACCACTGGCTTCCTTGAGGTTAGCATGCAGCCTGCTGCCTCACAGCCTGAGGCTCTGTCCCCAGAAGCAGCAACTGGGGTTTCATACACAGCCCTAATCACCCATGAAGGTACCCTTCTGACTTGTTTCTCCTCACCTGCTTGGAGCAACAGCTTGTGTGGAGACGTCTGAGCTCCACACAAGTGCAAGAAAGCGTGAGGGTGGAGCTGGCTGATCTGTTCTGACTCTGCAAGCAAGAGGGATGGATCTCATCTTGTTTAAGCAACCAAAACAAGTAGCGGTTGCTCAGGAAAGATGAGAAAGCTGAGCTAAACCCATGTTCCCTGGCATGACAATGCCTGAAGCAGCAGTGTGTTTATGTAGAACTGTAAATGAGCCAGGAAATGCTGCCAGCCTAGCTGTGAATGTCCTGGTGAACCTCCTGGAGCCCACAGCCACAGTCTCAGCTCCTTCCCTCTGACAGGTATCAGACCCAAAAGGGAGAGAGGTCTTTAAATGGGACCAACTGAGGAGCTCAGGGCTGCACAGACCCGACATCAGAAGGGCCTGTGGCAGTGCCAGTCAGCAAAGATGGACAGGGAGGTGAGCTCCGATGAGCTCTGGACCATGTCCATCCTGCAGGCTCTCCACCTTCATCCCCCACAGCTCTTTCTGGGAGAGGGAGCCGGGCTCACCACCTTGCCATCAGGATGCAGTTTCAGAGGCTTTCCTCAGATAAAGTGTTGGGAAGGGTCCTGGACCATTGGGCTTAAAGTCCTTGGGCTGATGAATGAAGATGAGACCTCCGCTCACCACAGGCAACCTGCTTGTACAAGTGCTTCCAGAAACAAATTGTGCTTTGCCTTGGAAACAGGTTGGGCTTCGATTATTTTGTGTCTGCTTGTCCTCTCAGGAGACTGCCTCGAGGACCTTCCCCCTCTCATCGTTAGGAATCTTCCACAGATTTCCAGCACAAATGTATCTGTGGCCGGCTTTTTTCTCATTTGTTCTCGAGCCAGAGGCTAGTGCTGGCACAAACAGCTCTTCTCCCTGCCCGTACTCTTCGCTGTTGATTTGAAATAGTCTTTCTTTGGCCTTGGGTTTCAGAGGGATGCGTTTCAAAACCAGACATAAATGAGCTTGAAGTATTTCCCATAATTTTGCAAGATCTTGACCCTCTCATAGCAAGATTAGAAGAAAGATAACAACAGAATCAGCATTCAGGCTGGAACCACTATTGTTAAATAGACAACACTGTAAAGTCAGTACTTCTTGTTTACAATTGAACTCATGAATTTTTAGATATTAATGTATGAGGGATTGAGTAAACAACCATTGTGCCTCTAAGGAATGAGTCCCAGGCTGTCCTGAGCTGGAATACTTTGTACTTTCCTGATTGCCTTCCAAGAATTTCAAATTACTTTGTAGCAGAAAAACAAGCCTGCTTCACGAGACGTTTCCGAGGTTCTCGGGGCAGCCTTAACTCCTGGCTGGTTTCGGGGCAGAGCTCTGCAGCTTGGGACCCTGGGGTGCTGAGCGTGTAGGTGTTCGTAGAGAGGTGGGGGACGACGTGCGAAGAATAAACCGCTCGGGTCGGGAGAGTCAGCCGGGGTGTATGAAAACCCTGCTGTAGTGCACAGGTCTGGAAGCAGTCTGGAAACAGATCTGTAGCCCTGCCAGTCCCTGTCCCCAGTTTGATGGGCACAGAGATATCACAGACACTGTGGGCAGCAATCCTGTGACTGCCATGGAGAAGGAGAGGGACTAGTGGGAAGTCTCACAGCATGTCAAGGTGAGAGACAGTAAGAAAAGGACTCTGCTCACCTAATCCATGAACCTTTCAGGAACAGCTTGGGTGTTCCTGGATGTGGATCCATGGGAACAGCCCTCAAGGACCAAGAGACAAAGGGATGTGTGGGCAGGGCATGTCCCACCTGTGAAAGACCATGTCATGCTCTCCAGGGAAGCTGTGGACCATGTTATATATTCGTGGGCTCTCCAAGCTCACCAGGGTGTTTCTGAGCATGGTGGCCCTGACATCTCAGGCTGTGGTGCACTTGCAAATTGGCCTTTATTTCTGGCTGGCCTATGCTGAGCAAATGCTCTTCAGGAGCAGCCAACCCATTGCCTAGAACCTCTCCAACCAAAAATAACTCCTGGGACTGGAGACCAACCTGCTAAATGTCCCTGCCAGCCCTGGGCTCCCCAGTTCCTATTTGGCTAGTTTTTGAGCTGATACCACAGCCAGAAATGGAGACAACTTTCTGCTAGTGGCAGAGGATAGCAGACAGGACATGCAACAATGGCAGCTGATGGCCTGGCATCCTTGAGGTGTCCCTCTTGGCCAGTCCTGTCTTGGGCATCACGGCCAGCACTTTGGTAAGTCAGACAGAATGATCCCTCACTACCTGGGATGTTCTTGGGTTTGTTTTCCAAGCCAGCAGCCTGGAGCTGTGGAAAGAGTCATGAATTTGGGTTACCAAACCATCAGCTGGCTGCATTTTAAAAAGCAATTAAAGCAAAATTGTTTCCAGCCCTTCTGCTTGCAAGATGTAGTCTAAAGAGAAATAGCCAAGCCAGGATTTGCCTGATCCTGCCACAGCTCCAAGTATCAGCTAATTTGATCTAATCCTTCCACTGTGCATGCCGGGAAGTGAGGAGCTCCCTACTGAAGGCACAGGGGATGCACAGGTAAACAAGGTGGCCATGCTGCTAGTTGTGAATGAGGATGAAACCCAGGAAAAAGGCATTTTGATTCTTTTGTTGTTGTTGCTTTTAATCAGAAATTATTAAACAGAGGGGAAAAAAAATACTTTTGTGTGGGAGAGGATGGTAGGGTGTTGATGGTGGCTGGCAGGTCTAGGTGGTGTTGATGGATGGAGCTGCTGAAGCAGTGGAGTGGGGAGCTTTGCCTGAGGGACCTCACAGGGCATGGGGACTGGTGTGGCTGGGTGGGTGGGGTATAGAGCCCTTGAGAGCAGTCTCTGCTCATGCACTGGCTTCCAGTTGCCTCTCAAAGCATGAAACTGTGCTGTCTTCCTTTACTCATGGTGAAAGGCGTGCAAAGAGAGCAAAAAAAAAGGGGTGGGGATGAGAAGGGGAGGTAGGGTGACATCGTTCTTCCGTGTCCTCCTTTGGCAGCTGTCACCTTGCCAAACTAGAGAATAACCTTGTGTTGGAGGGGAAGGTGAGGCCATGTCTGATGGTGAAGGGCAGAGGATTTAATATTCTTTCCTGGGTGTTTTTCTATCTGCAGGGTTTTCAGTCCTGTTCTGCTGAGAGGTCATGCCCAGGAGGGATATGGAAATGAGTCCTTGTAACCCATGCAGGGCATGTGCTTGGGGACGCCCTTACACCTGGGGACTGCTCAACAGCCAAAGATGACAGGACCAAGACACCCTTGCAGAGAGCAGGAACAGTTTGCCTTGGTGCTTCAGGCTGTGTTTGGTGGAGAGGACGTACACCAGTGCCACCTCTTGTGACTGCCTCTCTAATGGTCTGGCTGTGAAGTAGAGAGAAGTGAGGCCTGATGTTACAGAGCTCAGATTTGGGCTGAAGCATCTCCTTTTTCCAGCAGGAGAAGGTAACACTCCCTGGTGATAAGTTTTAAAGTGGGGGGGATGGTGAAGGATGAGATGATGGTGGCACCTCATGGTGTTGGGTTGAGTCTGGGGACTGCAGGATGACACTGGGACACCCCAGCTTGGCTGTCACCCACCACCCATGCCCTGCCATGCCAACAACCGGTTGAATGTAACATGGCTGTGTACCAAGGGGTCTCACATCTTATTTGACAGGGGAAAAATAACCCACCAGGCTGGCAAGGAGGCAGGAGAGGGGTCTTCCCTGAGGAGCAGAGTGGGTACCACAGCTGCAGGGACCTGGAGGGGCTCTGCTGGGGCAGTTGCTTGGTTTAGAAGACAAAAAAGCCCCAAGTAGAGCACCGGGCTGAGCCGGTGGCTTATGTAAGAGCTGGCAGCGGGGCCGGCGGTGCGGAAACCCAGCGGGCTGCCAGCGGGGAGCGATCGCCTTTGATTTTCTCCTGTTTGCTCAGCAGCTTTCATGCGGCGGGGGAGCCGGGTAAGGGCGCGAGATTCCTGCACACTGAACTCCTCTGTTTCTCTCGGCAGGATAAACAGGACATCAAACAAAGCCCCGTTCCAGCCCTTGCCTCCCAGGCAGCATGCTGCCAAACCCCCCTCGGGGCTGCCCGTTCCCCCCACCCCATCCAGGGTGCCACGGCCTGGGATGCAGGGATGTGATGGGAGCCCACATAGAGGGGTTTCTGGGTGCTGCAGCCGTTTGCATGGCTGGGTGAGGATTGCCCCGAGGTGTTGGTGAGGAGCAAGCGGGAAAAGGGGGGCAAAACTCCCTGGCAGGGCCCAGGTTGCAGGTGCCATGGCCTTGGAGAGCTGAGAGTGAGTGCTGCAGAAGTGACACCAGGCTGAACTGGCTGGGCTGGGTGTCTCCTGCAAGGGTTTTGCTGTGACCCAGCAAGCCCCAGTCCCAGGCAGAAGGACTGAGCCCTCTCTGACACACTATGGGACACATCAGGGCAAGGAGGGGGTCGAACGACAGTCCTTTCTGTGCATGGGGTTCCACTGGTCCTTGAAAGCTGGTCTGCTTTATTTATAGCTTCCTCTAAGGAGCAATTTCCAGGCGTTCTTGCCCCCATGCTAGATGCCTGTCAATGACAGAGGGCTATGGGGCTAACCTCAGCCCTTTCTGGCTGCCCCAGAGACACACCAGGCCAAGCACATGCCAGCTCCCCTGAATTTCTACGATTTCCCCACTGCCAGCCTGCTGCGGGGCAAGGTGAGAAGGCAGGGAGCAAACCCTTGCTGGGGTTCGAAACACTTCCAAGAGTTTCAGGTGGCGTTTGCTCGGGAGCAAAGTGTCCTCTAAGCACCTCGAAGTCATTTGGCTGGAGAAAAGCATTGGCCAAGTGTGGGGCTGCAACTGGACTCCTAGCGAGCACTATCGCTGCTAAAGCAGTGTGAGGTGAGGATGGTTTGGTGCTGCACATCTGTCCTTGTTGTCTGTCCTGCTGGCCACAGTGGGTAGTGAGTTCCCCTCTCCTCCAAGGTGCTGAAGCTGTCCTGCCCCAGCCCTGCCACGCTTCTTCTGCTGGTGTGTGCGATGCCATTGCCGACTTCTGCTCCCAAAAGGAAGAGCTTCAGCAGGTAAAAAGCTGCCTGGGCAGAAAGCCACTTTCCTGTCTGGAATTTGGGGGCTCTGAACCCTGCACGTAAAAACCAATAGGAAATGCAGAGGTAGGAAAGGCAGGTGCTGCAGTGCTGAGCCTGGGAAGCCAGGCTGGGGTGGCATTCAGGGTCCCTTTCCTGTGCCCACGTGGGAAGAACAAGCTGGTGGCTGGAGCTGTGTGAGGGCTGGGGTTGGTGAAGGCTGGGGAAGTATTTGGGGCTGCCTCCTTTTGCAGCCTTGGGCAAAGGAAGCTTGAGAAGCCGCATGCCTGGATGCCTGCTCCAGGTGGTGGTTTGTGGGTGCTGAGCACCCCTGCGAATGCCAGTGCCTGGCAGAGCTGAGCTCTACTCCTCTGAAACCATCAGGATCTTGGCAGGGGGTGGCATGCAAATCCTGAGGCCACTTATCCAAACCTCTTGGCCTGGGGTTTTCTGAGAGCTGGCTTTCTCATAGGATTCCCACTCCGGGCTTGACGGGTTGGAAATACTGCAAGAGCAGCCCTTTTTCTGTTTTGTTTTGGGGTTTTTTTTTTCCCCCCCCCTGATGTTTGTGTCTTTCCACTTCCGTCTCTGGCCAAGGCGAGCAGTGCCAGAACACAAGAGCCAGGCACACCCAGAGGGAGGGGGAAGCAAAGCACCCTCAAACCCACAAGAAAACGGGGACAGAAAGCAAACACAGCATCCAGGAGCCAGGAGGAGGGACGGCTCTCCTCGAGAAGGTCCCTGGACTTGAGGCAGGTATCGTGGCTCTGATTCAGTGTCCCATCCCGTGCTCTTGCTCTGATGCTGAGAGATGAGGAGGGTCCCCACTCGGGGTGCACCCAGGGCTCGGCACCCTCCCACCTCCCAGCCCAGCACTCGGGTCTCCCTGGTCCTGCTTAGGGCAGCAATAACAGCTCGAGCTGCACGAGCTGAAAAGGCTCAAGCTCTCAGAAAGCAGCACGGGATCAAAGCTTTCTAAACACTCGGGGCATTTGGCCTGGGAGGTTTTGTTCCAACTATTTATAGCAGTTGGGGCCAAGCGAGTTCAGAGTTGGAGGCAAACTTTTTCCAAAGCTGGGGGCCATTTGGATTCAGGAGGGGGAAAAGGAGTTCAGCCAGGCCCGTTTCCAGCAAACGTTGACTCCTTCCCTTAGGTATGTGTTGCTCTCCATGACACACTAACAACAGCTCCGCGCAGAAGTGCCTGGCTGGGGCTGTAAAGATTGAAACAAAAATGTGAGTTGGCTGGAAAGGAGAACATGAAATAGAGAAAGTTTCCAAACAGCAAAGCTGTAGCATTTGAAAGTGAGAACTTTCCTGATCAGCTTGTTTTCATCCTCCAGTCAATGTCCTTCAATCACAAATACGCTTTTCCAGGGGAAAGCTGGTGAAGATTTTTAAGGCAGAAGGACCAAGATGTTCCTGAAGCATGTGCCATGCTTAGAAATGCAGAGGCGCGGTCTTTTTATCTTCAAGGTGACTATTTTTGCTGTCCCTAAAGAACACATCATTTTTCTGCCCCCCAGGCTTAAACACTGATCAAGCAAAGCAACCGGGACACCCTTGAAATCATGTCACAGTTGAAGCCGTAGCCCTTGCAGAGCACAAGGGCAGAAGCTGGGGTTTTCCTGTCTGCCCAGTGCATTCTGCTGCTGTTTAATGGTGAGGAGCACGAGCAGCACACTTCAGGTGCATACCACAGCCCTTGACATGCCTAGATCTGCTCTCTGGAGGTAAGCCACTCCATATAGGCTATGGAAACATCCCTCCAATTACCCGTAGCTTCCCAACCATGCTGTGTAGGAGTAGCATCTCTGAGCTTGCTTCTCCTAGGGAAAGGGTGCAATTAGGTTGGCAGGTAATTATAATTAGCCTAATGAGGGGGATGGCTCGAGGGAGGTGGGTTTGGTGGCTGGCTGGTGTCCAGCTGAGGTGGGCTGCAGGGGAAGTGATGTTACGCTCTTTCCTGGCAAGGGTGGGGTGGGAGCTGGGTGCTGCCTCAACAAACACAGCCCAAGTCTACCATGTGAGAGCCTTGGGTTGTTTTCACGGAGAGAAATGCCATTGCTGAAAGGTTTCCTCACCAAAGGCTGTCCTCCCACGTGGAGGATGCCTGTCCTTGGTGCAGATGGTTCAGCTGCGCGGGAGAAGCCAAGTTGTTATCCTTCAGAGAAGACTTGAGGATTAACAATGGAATTTGAAGAAAGAAATGATCGATATGTGGTTGGAGAGTGGGATGAAGGTAGGTCTGACCGGAGTACACATCAGGCGGCTGTGGCTGGTGTTGCAAGGGGAGGTTTCAGGCAGGAGAGGTTTCCCTTGGAGCTCCCCAGGCCTTTCATGGTTTGTATTTCTGTGAATGACCCCAAAAAGTAGAAGAGTGATGCTGACATGTGGGTGAGGCAGAGCTGTGAGATGTCAGTGATATAGAGGAAGTTATAGGTGTTTTTAAAAAGAATTGGATGACCTGGAAGATGAGCAGCAACAATGATACGAAGCTCAGCAGTATAAATCACAAGGTCTCTGAGCTTGGGGCGCAACAACATATGGTAAGATAAGACTTCACATTTTCTGGAGGTGACAACGAAGGGCTTTGGACTGTCCACTGATCTCCCACAGCACCTCTGAGCCACTGCCTGAATGCTGCCGTGCCAAAGGCAGATGCACCCTTAGGGGACTCTCACGACAGGGCCTCTCCATTGACATTAAAACCCTCAGAGGGCAAGAGCCACCAAGAGCTCCACTGGAACAGCGGGTACAAATCTGATCATACTTTCCCCAGAAAAAGTTACAGTGGAGTCAGTGAAAAGCAAATCCACCAGCCTGGTCGCTCCAAAGGTGAAATAGGTGTGAGGTTCGGAAGTGGTTGTCCTTCTTCCATCTTGGTTTTTCAACATGGCAGGGACAGGCTCTGAGCCCATTTTCCATCCCTACCCAGCAGAAGAAAATGTTCTTCTCCTTTTTGTCTCCTAATGATGATGATGATAACTGCTTACCTCTTGTTTTCCATGTGTCCTTACTATGAAAGACCGTTCTTGTGCTCGGTGCTAATGTTCCCAACTCTTGGCTTGGGAAGGATACGCTGACCAACTGGACAGTCATTCGTTTCGCTGAGACACTGTAATTAACAGACAAAATGCCCACCACTGTGCTTGGGAAGAAGTTTTAATTAAAATCCCTTGCTATTGGCCTTGGCCAGACTGTGAAGTGAAGGGGAAAAGCGCAGAAGGCCCAGATCAGTGTCTTGGGTCACCCTAGGAGAGTGTCCACAGAGCTGAGGCTGAACACAAGGAAGGACCTGGTTTATAATTGCATGGGCTTTTCTTTTGATTTTTCCTTCCCCTCCCCGGCCTCTTCCTCGAGTGGCCTGCCCAGTGGATGTTTGCAAGCTGATAGGAGCGCAGACACTGCCAACCAAAAGTTGGGATAGGTCCACAGGTTGTTTGAGTCCTAATGAGGAACCATGAATAGAGCTCACATCATACAAGTGAAAAACACCTCACTCTCTTCTCTAATGAGCATCGCTCTCCAAATGCTTTTGTCTTGGGCTTTGCTTGGCTTTTAGAGGTGCCCAGGGCTGCATCTTCCAGGCTGGCCTCCAAGCTGCTGTCACCTACCCCGTCTTCTCTCTGATGGCCACGAGGAAGGTGCCTCGCTCTGCCAGGTGGTCAAGGTGGACCTGCAGCAGCCCTTGGTGGCATGGGTAAGCAAAGTCTTTTGGAGGGTGAGATGCCCCCTTGGGGGGATGTGGTGGGCCCTGGTCGGTATCCCCTGAGTGGAAGGTGCCCTCCACGTGCTTGTCTGTGATGTCCTGGTCTTGGGGACAAACAGGCACGTGGTTTTGTGTGTGGTGTTCCTCACCAGTTCTGGAAAGCTGAAACCAGGATGGGTTCCCCTTTCATTCGCATGAAATGAGTCCTGCTTGCTTTCATGGTAGCCAGCCCTGTGGGGCTGTTTACATTCCCTCTGCTCAGGGTGGGGCGATGGACTTTCTTGTTTCTATGCTAATGAGCAAGCAATATTAAGAAATATAAAAAGCTGAGTGGGTGTGAGCCTTCCAGCTTGTCACCTGAAGTCCAACATGAGGGTCCTGCCGGTGTTACTCGTTGACAAGGCACCAGGACCCTGAAGCCATGTAGATGTTCTTCGAAACGTTAGTCCAAAATCTCATATTTTTTTCCTAAGGTTGTTGAGGTAAATTTTCGGGGGCAAATGACCTGTCCCCAAGCCTAGACTCCTGCACCCTTCCTCCAGCACAGCACAGGCCTTGTCCAGAGGCACCCCAGGCCCTTGCACAGGAGGATGGAGCAGGCATCTGGGAAAGGGTTTTGCTTTTTCTCTTGGGCTCTGGCCTAGAGAAATCTTTTGGCTTTCACATCTCTTAAGGGGGGAAAAAAAAAAAACAAACCCTTTCCTGCTGCCCTTTAAGGTTTTGTTTCCTGCTTTCAGGTTTAATTTAGTGTTGTGAAGCTGTGTGGAAGCACTGAGCAGCTTTGGAGCTTCTCAGTCCACACTGGTGATGGAGGAGGCACTGTCCAGGTGAACCCAGGCTCCTCATCTCAGCTACACATGCACATGGTGGGCTGGGGGGGTACTCGGGGTGCCCCTGCCCAGCACATCCTGTGGGCAAGCGGGGCAGAGAGGGCAGCTGATGGGGCTGGGGCTGGGTAATGGGAAGAGCTCCAGTGATGAACCGCAGAGGTGGCTCCAGGGACTGGTTAGCAATGGGCTTCAGAGCTGGGTGAAACATCCTGCTGGGATCAGGTTAGCATTGTACCGGGCTAGCCACCACTCCAGCTTTTGGGATGGAATCAGCATTTTGAGGCAGGGGCATTTTTTTTTTTTACTGTTTCCCAAGGAAAACGTCATTTTTCAATACCCAAGTGAAGCAGACAAAGGGGTTGGCTGTGTTTTTCCCTTCCCTTTCAACCTCTTTTCTGCACGGTAACATTTTCTACTTCCAAACCCTGTTCTTTTTTGTTTTTCTCCTTTTTCCCCTCCTATTTCTCCCTCCCCCCCAAAATCTCCCTGGGGGCATGGCCCCCTTCCCGGGGTCCCCCCCCATCCTGGCAGGGTGCCGGCGAGGTGCCAAGGCGCGCAGAGGGGGTGATGCCAACGCTTCCTGCTCCCTCCCTGGCAGCACAATGGGCACATTCAGGCGGGCACCGTGTCACCCAGAGCCAGAGACACCCCCACCCCCCTCCCCAACCTCGCCGTCCCCCCTATCACTGTCTCCCAAAGAGCTGCATGAGACAGAAAGCAGCTGACGCCGTAGTCCCAGCGCGCCGGCGGAGGCGAACTGGAATCCAAGCATCACAAAACAAGCCCTGTGCGCGCTCCCCTTCTGACGCAGGCGCGAGTGTGCGCGTGTCCCCCTCCCTCCATCCCCCCCAAAAAATCTCCAAGTCTGCCCGGTAACACCAAAGCGGGCTCCCTTTCCCACCCCCCCCCAGCCAATCCGCTCGCTGCCAACAGGCCAGGGCCTCCACCGCTGAGATGGAAGGGGCAGGAGCTGGTAGAGTTGCAGGGAACGGCATGTTTTCCTTCTCCCCTTCTTCCTCCGGAGCCGCTTGTTTTTCAGCTCAGGGCTGGAGGGGAGGTGTCGGGTCACAGCTCCCATCCTTTCCCAGTAACACAGCCTACCCCCCCAAAAAAAAAAGCAGCAAGATGAGATTTCATCGCTGCTCGAGGAAGCCGTGTTTTTAATCGCGGGCAGATCAGCGTTGTTTTTAGGGGTGGGACGAATGAGAAAGGAGAGGGGGAGGGAGGCAGAGGAAGGAAAGCAACACTTTGTCCTCCCTGGGTCCAACCAGATCCTTCCAGGCTTTCCTGCCTTCTCTGAGGGTTGTAAATCCAGCAGTCCTGGGGTGCTGGGAGGGGATTTGTAGTGGCCACTGGTTGGGTTCCAGCCTCCTGCCCTCCCCCCCTTCCCTGGGAAGCAGCTGGGGTAGGCGCAGGAATGAAAACACCAAACGTGTGGGGTTTTAACCCAAGGATGGCAGCCACTTTGCTGGTCTCTGGGCCTCCTCTCTGCATCAGGGCCTTTCCAGGTCCCTAGGGCTTAGCAGCTGGCAGCGCCTGGGTGCAAAATAATAAACACAGTTTGGTGTGTTCTGTTTGTGGGGCAGCGTTTCAGGGCGAGCTTGCCAAGGTGTGAGCCACGCTCAGAGCACAGGGCTATCGGGGACATCCAGTGCCCGTCCTTGGTGTAAGGAAATCGGTGTTTGGGCCTAGGGCTGGCAGGAGAACATGCCCCATGGTGCCTGCTCAGAGGCACAGTCATGCTCAGGGGCAGCAACGCAGCAGAGATGCTCTGCTGATTTGCATCCTGCTGAAGCCTTGGCCCGGGAAGGTGCGTAGTGGCTTAATGCAACCAAATCCTCGTGGCATCTCCATGAGTTGAGGACTTGAAGGTAGTGCCTTTGTTGCAAAGGGTGGAAAACAGGAGGCCACGTAACCATGCAGCTTCTACATCCTGCAGAGAAATTGCTGCCAGCAGTACTAACAGCCAGATGGGATTGTCCTGACATCTGAACATTTTGCAACCTCTGGTCATTTTGGATGCTGTGACACGGAATCGCCTGAAGAGAGGACAGGGCAAACATCCTCCTGCAGAGAAAATGGGGACTGCTGCAAGCTGCTGCCCTGGCCTGCAAAGGAAGAGCAGCAGCCCAGGTCCTGCAGACACGATGTGCAGCTCTTGCGTAAACTCCAGGAAGGGAGCTGGGGCTGCGGACATCCCGGGGAAGAGAAGGCCAAACTGTGCTAATGGTTGGGGAGTGCCTGGGAGAGGCTGGCGAGGGCACCATGTCCCTCTGTGTCCCTCCACCCCAGCGAGAGGCTGAGCTAGGGGCTGCTTGCAGGAACTTTGCATAGGGTGTGGAAAGCTGGGTCCTGGGGGCACGGAGCAGCTGGGGACATTTGGTGGCAGCTCTCCTGCACCAGCTGCTGGAGTTGGGCACGGACGGGGCTGCAGCTGCCTGTGGGAAACACCACAAATTTCAGCTCCCAGGGAGTGAGGGCATTGCCAGGAGAGCAGAACCATCTCAGCTGCGTGGGATCTTTCCTCTGCAGGGATGGGGTGGGCAGCACCGGTGAGGGCCGTGTCAATAAATAGGTGTTATTTCTTGAAAAGGCTTCAGGGTCTTTGTCTCCTGTGCTCTGCTCCCCTCATCTATTTCTCAGCATCTGCCCTTCCCATTGATTCCAGGGAATTGTATCAGGACACAGAATATCTATCCAGCCTGAAAAGGACACATCTTGCACTGGTAACCAGCACCACCATCACTTCCTAGCTCTGCACACCTCCAGCATACAGCCAGAGGAGGAGTGATGGGAGATGCAAAGCTCCAAGCTTCAATCCTTAGAGCCTTTCTGAATTACACTCATGGACATGATCCCCACAAGGTAACAAAAGAGCAGCCAGGGCCCTGCCCCAGCAAGGACAGGTCAGAAAGTGCAGCTGGGAGGATGGCTGATGCCAGATAGGTGACAGATACAGTCTTCAGGTATGTCAAGCCTACAGACTTGATGTAGGCAGGATAGAGGTTCACCCAACAACATCACTGCTCTGTTCACCCATGGGTGCGGTCAGTGCTGGTGACCCCTCAGCTGGTTATGGTATTCACTGGGCAAACTGGTCCTCCTGGACAATTGTACATTCATAGTCGTTCTTGAGTGAGAAGCAGGATGCATATGATCTCACAGTATAGGATGCAGACATATGCTACATCTTGCTGTAGAAAACAGCAACCAAAGGGACAGCTCAAGAGCTGGGTTTCACATCGGATGATGCCAAAGCTTCAGTGGTAGGAAATGGGCTGCTTTTCTCTAATTCCAAAGACAAGAGAAAGGAGGGAGTTTCATTCCCTCCCCTATTCAGGTTCAGGTTTGAGATACAGGTGGACTTAGCAGTAGGATGAGGGTCCCTCTCTACAGGGCAGCCCTGTGTCCACGAGGCAACCAGGGGAGGGGCTGGCTGGGCTCAAGCTCAGCCTTTCATTCCAGGAGGATGGGTAAGGGCTGGCAGGGAGTGGACAAGGGGGGCAAGCACCTAGCTTTGCATCAGGGTTGTGGGAGGGAAAATGTCTTCAGGAGGGTGTTAGCTGTGGCATGATCCTGTTGTTTTGGCAGTTACCCCCACTGCTGGTGCTTTGAGCTGTACCTACCGTGGGGCAGCAACCTTGCAGCAGGACACATCCTGCTGTCCAGGAGCATCAAGCGTGACCATCCCATCAGTTTTTAAATCTCAGAGGAGATTTCCTTGAGGAGTGACTCAGTTTTCTTTGGAGCAAAGATAATCTTCCCATCCTCCCCCACTGCCGAATACTCTGGCATCGCACCAAATAGTAAAGTCAACATGAAATACACCCTCATTTCCTGGGCCTCCTCTGGCAAAGAGGAGTGATATAGCATCTGCTTTTCTAGTTGCAGCCCTCTCCCAGGGCTGCCTCTTTGTGGCTTTTCAGAGGGGGTGCCAAGAGCTTTGAAATCTGTTCATGGCATAAAGCAAGGGAGCAGCAGAGGCAGCAGTGCCAGGGTCGAGCCCTGCCTGCTGCCAGTATCACCCCCGAGGGCATCTGGTTTCCTTAGGCTTTTAAGGGTTTTTTCTGAGGCCACCACCATCCTGTGGCATTGCACAACCACCCTGTTCCATGCACATGCGGAAAGGAGCCGCTCACATCTCTTTACTTCCAACACAGACATAAAGAAAGGTCGGAATAAGGATGTCAGCTCTTCCATATTGGCCTGGAAACCACTGTTCACAACTATGACATCGAGTCTCATTTAGGGGCTGAGCTGGAGCAGGAGAAGCTGATGAGCAGAAGGGGATCCCCTCAGTGTCTGCCAGACCATTTGCTTCCAGGAACTGGCAGCAAGATGGGATCAAAGGTGCACATGGATCCGACGTGCCTTCATTGCACCAGCTTCTCATCTCCAACCCTGCTCTCTTGCAAAGCACCTCAGAAGCCAGACAAGTGGCTCTTTCTGCAGTAACCTTCCCAGGACATTGCTCCCTGCTCCTCCTTGGCTAATGGGATGACAAACCCACCAGGATGACCCTGGGACCAACGGCCATCCATTTGCTCGGGACTGTGGAGGACACGGGGAGATGGTCCCAGGGAGATGGGCCCACCTTCCCCAGAGGAGTGTCTGGATGGGGAAATCAGGGGATTTAATAAATCCTTTGACAGAAAGATTTAGAGACGGCAGGACATGCCTAGTCAGAAGGAAAGTATTTAGCAGTAAGCTGGTATTTTTCCCAGCTTCAGTATCTCATGGTGTCCATTCCTTTGCAGTTCATTAAACTGCCCTTCCAGCCACCCTCCTGAACTCAGAGCCACAGCAGAACCATGAGCTATAAATTGCTGCTATTGGCCCTGTGATGCCGAAGCCCTCCTGATTGCCATCTTTTGCCCCAGACCCTCGGACAGGATCCAACCTGGGCAAGACAGGGGGATCAGAAAGCGAAATAAGATTAAGAGGAGGGTGAACTTTGGGAATGACATGTTGGACAGGACTCAAGACCTCTAATAATGGGGCAGGATCTAGCCCAGAGGTCAGATGCCACGTCTGGGTTTCAAAGTGGGAAGAGGTGAGAAGGCTGGCGTGTGGAAGTGTGTGCAAACATATTTATTGCCTCTTCAGGGTCGCCTTGCATTCGGAATTCATGGCACAACCTCTTTTCCAGCAGCCTTTCCAGGATCCGGTGATCATTTCCAGGACTTTAAAGACAACTGGCAAAGGGCGTGCAGAGAGTCTCTCCCCAGCCCTTGCACTGTTCTGCTGGGCTGAGGTTTACCTCTGGTCTGCCCACACCTCCCTGCTACTCCTATCCCCTCTGCTTGCTTTCCACATGCTGCAGAGCCAGCCGGGCAACATGTTCTAATCTCTTCTGCTGAATGAAGTTTCCTACAGTAGGAAAAATAAGGGAAAATGTGGTTTGTGCTGCAACTGAGAAAGGTCCGTGCCCTACAGCTCTACCCCACAGGCTCCTCTTCCCTGCAAGCGTGCGGGTAGGTCTGGCAAAGCCCCCAAGTCCCCCTGCTTCCCATTCCTTCCCAGTTATGCCCAGAGCCCCTGCCAACAGATAATGCCTGGATGAGGCTGGAGAATACCCTGCAACGTGGATCCCTGCTGACAACCTCCCAGCCCATCTTCTCCGCTCACTGGAGGGGCAGATGACACTTTCTCCTGACATCAGCTCCAAAGGGCTGGTGCTTTGATTCCCCACCCTAATGCATGTGTGAGAGGTCCAAGTCTCCTTTGCTGATCTCTACTCTCAGGCCCACCCAAGGAAGGCTGAAAGCTCCCAAATAGTCGACATGATTCAGAGCATGGCCTTTCAAGCCTTGGTGCTCAGGCTCACGTGCTGGTGCTTGCACTCTAAGACAGCCCCGCTGCACGGTCTCCAGAGGACAGACACCTTCCAGCTGCTGAGCAGTGCAATTCCTCATCAGGTCTGAGGATGCAAAAATCACAGCAAGACACCAGTGGCTGTTGCTGCTTCCTACCTGATGTCAAGGGTGAGCAATAAGGGCCAGAAAGCTGAGTTATAAAGGGAGGAGGGAGCCAGGGGCAGACCAGGCGCCTCCTACACCCTAAATCAGGTTGCTCTGTGTCAGTGCTATGGGACTGTGGGGTTTGTCATTCCATCTCAGATGAAGGGTGATGTCTCCTCCCAGCCTGTCAAAGCTTTAGCACCAGCTTACCCAGCAGAAAGGGGCAAAGAGGGATATTAAGAGAGTGATAAAGGACAGAAGCATAATTTGGGCTGGCAAACAGCTGCTGCTGGAGGGTTCTTTGCTGCTCCAATCTATGCTAAAAGCCTCCTGGTTCTTGCAGAAAAAGAATGAGGCTTTGAAACATCTGCTTGCAAGCCCTTCGTCCTCCTCCTGGTGACATCTGATCACTGGTGTAGAAATCCATGCTTAGGCAGGTTATATAAAGGGAAGAAGCAGCTTCCTGGTGTAAAACCTATGCGATGGGTGGATTGTGGCCGGGAGGCACCAGCTGAGCCTTTTGTGCAGCTCCCAGGCATCTAACAAGCCTTGGACTGGTAATGTGGCAGGCCCTCAGTGGCTTCAGAGAGAGGTGGCTACGGAGCAACCTCAGCACTGCAACATGGGAGCTGATTCCATGCCCAAGGGACACGTGGCCAGTTCCTCGTGAACCTCTCTAGGCACTGGACAGTTGGGTGGCCGTGTGCCATCTTCACCCCCGCAGAGCTGCTCATCCTCGGTGGGTTGTTACATCAGCCAAGAGCTGGATGCTGCTCCCCCTCACCTGCTGGGGACCCAGCCCTGGGCAGAGAGCCCTCCTGGGGTCCCTACGATTCGGTTAGCTAATTTGGTGGGTGGCAGTCATTATATTTAACTGGATTAGGTGACTGTTACTGTTTTGCACAGGTCATATTTATAGGGTGCACTGGTCATATTTATAGGGCTGCAGCATCAAATTACAACTTTAAGGGCTACAGCCCTGGACCCTGTAGGTCAAAGTATTCCCAGATGAAGCAGCGCTGGTCCTGCTGAGCATCACCCACCAGTACCAGTGCTTCCAGGGGACCTTGGTGGCTCCTCGCTGCAGGACGGCGTTTGGCACCACAAATAGAAACCCCACCTCCCTGCACCTCAAACTGTGTTAGCAGTGGAGTGTAACCAAAATCATCTATCTGTGGCAGTGGGGTCAGGGAGAAGATCTTAAACCCTCCTGCCTGAAGTCGGGGCAGTTCATATGGCCATCAGTCCTCGCAAGCCTAGGAACTGGAAAAAAAAAAAGTAAACCTGTAAACTGCCTTATAACACCTCGGTTGTCTTTGGAGCTGGAGCCTTATGGGGGACCACGGGATGCTATTTGTCCTAGCCTGGGCTTCTGTCCCTGCTAGATACCTGCACCACCAGGCTTTCTGCTCATCCAGCAAGGTGGGTGCTCAGCACTTTCGTCACTGCTGGGACACTTTGGTGCCACCCCAGAGCATGTCTCATAAAGAAGGCCACATGCAAGATCTGAGAGAAGCTTTACCACATGCCTGGGTTTTCACAAGCAGGTCCAAAAGCCCCCCCCATGCACACCCCTGCCCCACTGCAAGCACAGCTCCCTGCCCAGCACCCCAAGGACACCCTGCCAGCCTCCCCACAGCCACCTCCCCACCCTCCCCACTGCAGGCTCTGCCCGTTGGGGTTCTCGCTCCCCCCAGCAGGCAGGAGGGGTGCTGGCTCTGTGGGAAGCTGCCAGTTTTGCTGCTGGTATGGTGGCAGCAGTAAACACCCTCCTGCAGCTGGACAAAGCCCAGTGCTGGTGTCAACCCCACGGCTGTGACACAGCCTGTGACCCGGGGCCACGCTGCTGACGCCAGGTGCCAGCCTCTCTGCCCATGGAGAAAGAAAGGCAACCTTTCTGCTTATCCCGACCCAGCTTTGGAGTATTTGTGGGGACCCAGAGAATAATTGCCCTGTGATGCTGCTTCAGCCACAGAGAGATGCCCCAGGCACGGGCTCGGATAAATGCTGCCGTCTGCTTTGCAAAGCTCTTGCTTGTCAAGACACCAACTTCTTGAAGTCCATCGTCTTTGAGTCTGGTGGGTGTCTGTGAGGTTGCCCCCACCAAGCTCCCCATTAAGCTGGAGTTAAGAATGATAAATATAGAAAAGTGTTAAGAAACTGAGCCTCTCCACCACGGTCTCTTTAACCTCAGCTGGTCTTGGCTGTGCAACCACGCTGCAGGTTCAGGCAAGCTAAAATGATCTGTGTTCCAGTGCAGAGGCTGTGGTGGATTTGTGCTGGAAGTGACACTGCATAAGGAGCTGCTGCTGCTGTTGGTAAGCGTTAGTGCACGGCCAGAGCTGTATCTGTGCTGGGCAAAGACCATTCAAAAGAAACCAGCCTGGAGACAAGAGTGGGCAAAATGAATCGCCTGAAGGCTCAGGCTGTGCAACGGCCAGGGCAAAGACCTTGGTCCTATGAGCATGTGGAGCTTTTCTCTCCTTCTGCCTTGGGCTTTTGGCTGCTTACCTCCTTGCAATACTGTGTTCTTGTGACCAGCTCATGCACCATGACACCAACCCCACCCAGTGCTTGCTGCTGGAGGGGAGAAAAACCCATGAGCCCATCAGCAGCCATCCCAACACGCCAGCAACCAAGCAAGAGGATTGAAACACCAGAGCTGTGGGTGTTAACTGAGTACTGGGGAGAGATGTGGTCTGGCAGAACCAAAAGCTGGCTCTGAGGTGACACTGAGGACTTTTTCTGTGAGCAATGCAAAGGAAAAAAACCAGCTCTTTCCTTGGTGTCTGGCTACTTATGGATGGCAATTGGAAGAGCAAAGGCACCTCCCTTGCTTGGAGACCCTGGGCATCCTCCAGCCCTGCTGCAGAGGGCACAGCAGGGACCAGCCCTGTCCTGTGAGGCCACGACTGACCCTCCAGCATGGGCACAAGGAGTCCCAAAAAAGCTCTTCGGAAGTAATTAGGAACTCCAGCACATGCACTAAAAATAAGGAAACAGCAGGCAAAAAATAAATCACTTGCAGGAGCCCCTGGCCGGGAGGCTGAGCTGGGAGGCTCCCACATGCCCAGGCTGACTGAACCCTGATTTGTGGTCTGACCTCAGCCACATTCATTGAACTCCTCGGGCCCTGGCTGGAAAACCCAGCAGAATAAAAAGCAGGATGTCAAGGCAGAGCTTTGCTTTTCCTTCATCAGATAAATCACCAGGAGACGAGGAAATTGGCTGTGCGTGTTTGCAAACAGCTCGCTTTCGGCAAGCCAAGCCTGCCTGAGCAGGGTGGCCGTGCTGGGCAGGGAGGATGAGCAAACCCCCTGCACTGTTCTTGGCCCAGGGGGAAGGTGATGGAGAGTCAGCCCAAAGAGACAGTCCACAGCAGCACGGTGGTACCCGGGGAGAGGGAGTGGAGTGCAAACCAGCAATGGGCAAAGGTACGAGGTAGAGACCCTCTGCCTTCTGCTCATGCAATATTTGCCTAGTGTCCTCCATGCCTGGCTCACACCAACATGTTCCATCATCACACAGTTACTACCTGTCCCTGGGGGACCTACATAAATCACCTAAGAAGAAAAAAATCTAGTTTTTTCTTCAAGAATTTTCCAATTGCTGGTGCAAGAAGTGTTGGATTTTTTTTTATTATTAAGTACTTAACAGAGAAAACTCAAGGGGACAGAGTAATAACTGCCCCCCTACTCATCTCCATTCTTCTCGCAGCTCCTGGCAGCAGGAGCAGAGTTTAGTGTAGCTTCTGTTCCCATCTTTTCTGGAACCAAAGCCGTAAAAACAAACGGAGGATGATTACACCACGCACTTGCAAGCACCGAGGAATGGTGCGGATGTGAGAAGCAGAAGAAAAACTTGCTCATTTAGTGTTTTTCTGACTGCTTGCCAGAGCTGCATCTGCTCTTCAGCCAACGCAGTGCAAGACTGCTAGCTGGCTATTAGATGAAAAGAATTCAAATAATTTTTGTCACGTGGAGGAAGAGGGAGAAGGGACCCACCCTGATGGCCCTTCTGGGCTGAGACCTGATGCTCCTGTCCATCGACTGCTATGCAAAAGGTATCAATATATGGAATTCTAGGGAGTTTATTTTTCTAGAGAAGTGTTTTTGAAAGCTTTGATAAATCGAGAAGTTAACCAGCACAGCCAAACCAAGCAGGCAACCAAGCTGTTGTCAGAAGGTGACCTCTTGTCCTTGATCTCATGCTTCTTCAGTGTACCTCTGCAAACATGACCAGTTTGCTTTTTTTATGGACAAAACACCCATGGACCAGTCTATTGCCAAGTGTTCAGTCAGGAAAACACAAAGCTGGGTTAAAAAAAAACCCCAAAGAACACAATTTAACCCCTACTCCAGGCAGGCTTTGCATTGTGGTTTCCCCATGGGTTCTTCACTGTTAACACCAAAGCTCTAAAGGACTCTGGGGCCATGCACAAGACACAATCAAAGGCCTTGTAGAAGCCTGCAATCCTCTACTGAGCAGATCCTAAAATCCTGCTCCTGGTGCCCCACAGCACTGTTGCCCACAGTGTGAGTGCAAATCAAATGCCCCTGCTTTTCTTTAACTGATGGACCCCAAGACTCCTTAGTCCCTGCTTTTATACCATCCCATGGAGATCTGCGTAAGCATCATCTCAAATGAACTCTTCTGAGTACTGTGCCACATAAAAGGCAAAATTATTCAGTAAAACCAGACCTGGTAAAATCAAATAAAGCAAGAAATCTACAGGTGGAAAAGCTACGGCATGGCTGCCGTTGCAGCTTCTAGAAAGATGTTTGCAGAAGAGCAGCAAGAGCTGGTGAGAGGTTCTGCCCAGTCCCACCTCCCTTACCTCGGCAGACCCTCTCTCCTGGAGGTGGGAAGGAGGAGAGAGCATGAGTAGACACAATCCCTTGCAGCATCTTGGAGGCACCTGGGTTCACAGTGAAACTGCTCAGGAGGCCCTCAGGACCTTCCAGATGCTGGGCAGGGAGGGCCTTCTGATGCCCTTTCCCCCTCCTTTCTTACTATCTTTCAGCTCCACCTCTTCAGAGAGATGAGACCAGTTAAAACCCATTTATTTCAAGCCAGGGAAGGAGGAGGGAGGAGAAATATGATTACCAGGTCAGAGATTTATCTCCTGAAAGCTGCCCAGTGTGCAGCGTGTCTGCTGAAACAAAAATCACCATTTGTCTAGCCCTCATAATTTCATAACCAGCTCTGGATCCAGGGATGAAATATGGCCACGGCCAAGGAGGTGCCTGCATTTCGATGGATGCCACAGCCATCTGGGATGAGCAGGGCTCTTCTCTGCCCAGCACTGCAGGACAGGGCCCAGCAGCTGAAGATGCACCCCAGAATGGGTCCTTTCTTTACACCCACCCCAAGTGAAGGCACTGAGGGTGTCCAGAATGAGCCCCGTGGCAGTTGTCCCCCCCAGGCTCACTGTCTCTAATCCGGATGGACATGCTGGGGGTGTTTGGAGATGGGAGGTAGAAAGCTGTGGGTGCCTAAGCTGAACTGTGTCTTTATGTCATGTGTTTTAAATCACATTAAAAATTGTGGTGTTAAAAATAAATAAATAAAATAATAGCATTTAATTAGGAGGATCCCAAGACCTGCCGTGCTCTGGTTTGGCCTGGGGTAGGGAAGGGAGCTGAGAGCTGGGAGAGGGGAATATAACAAGCAATAAAACATAATCCTGGGATTACAGGCAGCAATTAGCACTGCGGGTATGTTCATATCACCCCATGCTCCCTGGCTGGGGGCTTTGGGGTACAAACAGGGGGCTGCACTGCGTATCCTACCCAAGCTCATCCCATACCACTGCCCCTGGGTTTGGGCTAAAGCAGGATTAGTCCGATCAGCTTGCACCATTCTGTGATGCCTGCAACATGTTGGCATCACAGTTTCTTAGGGAAATTAGTACTGGCAGAGCCTGGAGGACTCCGAGGAGTGCTGGCCTGGAGCTGTGAGCAAGGGGGAGCTGTTGGCAGTGGCAGGAGGTGGGAGAGAGGTGGTCCCAGTGGGGCAGGATGGAAATCAGAGCTGCAGCCAAGGCTGTGCTGAGCAAGGATCAGCTCTCTCTCTTGGCATCCCTGTGTTTCAGTCCCAGTTTGCAGATGGGATTCCCACGTTTCCTTCTTGCTTATCCGAGGATCACATCCTAAACCTGCTCCAAGAAGCCACCATCCTCCCCCAGGATCCACAGCCCAACAGGCCCGTGTGAGCTGCATTCCTCGAACACCTGATTTTGCATTTCTTGGCTGGATGTTCCAAAATTCAGGAAATCTCCCCAAAGGGGCCAGCTGCCAGAGATCCATTGTCCAGGAGAGGGCAGGGTTAGCTGCCACACACACTGACACAGCACCAGCATTTCAGGTCATCGTGAGCCACTGCCATTACTTTGAGCCCAGAGAGAGCTTTGCCTTTTCCACAGGGTTTTGATGTGGGGTTTTTTTTTGCACTTATACCCCACTTACAGCCGTGTGGTTTGTGCTTTTTCTGTCCTCTTCCAGCCCCAGGCTGTTCCTGCAGAGCCAGGGCCAGCAGGCACCTTGTTTACACCGCGTTCCTGGTGCTGAGCCATCACGGCTGCTCTTTTGAGAGGTGACATGTGCCTGGCAGGGTGCAGAAAATACCTTAGGTTAATCGAGGGCTTGGTTGCAAGAAATGTTGCCCTTCCAGGAAAAAAACGGGCAGCTTGTGGTGGTCCAGCAGCCCTGGAGGCCAAGGGGTGGTGAGAAGCAGGGTTTGCAATGGGCTCTGCCCCATCGCAAGGATGTTGGGGTGGTACCAAGGGCTCAGGGGGGCAGTGGGACCAGTGGCAGAGCTGGCATCACCCCAAGAGGCTTAGCACACACCCCAGCAGCATCTCCCCTCCCAGGTCAGCCTTAGGCAGTGCGTGAAATACTGTGCCCACAGAGCGATGCGGTGAGCAGAATGAGAGCTGGAGAAGGCAGATGGGGGAGCTGGAAAGGATGATGGGCGAAAAGCTTTCCATGAGCAGGGATGGAGGAGCAGCCAGGTGGGACTGGGTCACTGAGCAGTGCAGCGGAGGGCACTTTGTTAGCATTGCTTCCTCCACCTTGAGTCACACATCTGGCCTTGCACTGCCTCCAGCCCGTTAATGTTTAAGCCACCGGACAGGGACAGCGAGTCGCAGCCAGCACAGGGACAGCGGCGGGTGGCTGGGCACACGCAAGGTCACCTCCCCACACTTGGTGAGCCCTACATCACCCCGTGCCGTCAGCAGCACCCAGCTCCCACGCCGCTCCCCTAAGCCCCCGGGGACTTAGGATGAAGCGGCTTTGCTGGGGGCAATGCCAGTTCATTTGGACAAGGGCCCTGCTGGGGCTCCGTGACCTGGGATACCTTGGCACTGGCTTCAGGGGACCAGACAAAATATGGAAGGGGTGGATACTGGCTTCAGCCCCCGGCCACAGAGCAGAAAGCCTGGCAGGCAGAGCCATGGGGTGATGCACAGCGTGATCCCGGCACAAAGCCCCTTTTCCTCTGGGGACATTGTCCCCAGGAGCCCAGGCAGGCCCAGGGCTTACAGAGGTGCTCAGTGCCATGTTTTAGGGTGAGCTCTGGTTCGTCTAACGAGGAGAAAGAAAAAAAAAAAAAAAAAAAAAAAGTAGTTTCCATGTAAGCAAACAAAGCTTTACTTTATTGCCTTTAAAGTGCAACTAGCACAAACAGTGGCAAAAGTGCAAACACTGATAATGCTCGGAACATTCTGAGCTGTGCAAACAAGCCAGAGGTGGAGGGGTGTGTTGAAATGAAGAGCTGAGGGGGACCTGGCTGGGGGGAGAGGTCCCAACTCCAGCAGCCCTGAAGGGCCCCTGGAGCTGCCCCAGGCAGCGATGCCAAGTATGGACTGGGGGGGTGGGGGTGGAGGCATCTTCTGGATGAGCAGAGCCCTGTAGAGCACAAAACCCCCACTGAGGTGGGATGCAGATGTTATTATGACATTTTTAGCCTCAGCCTAAGGCTGTGCCCTACCCTGGCAGCAGGAAGAGGGAAGAGCTCCAGAGCTGAACAGTGGGACAAGGCAGAGCTGTGCATCCCTTGCCTGGTCACTGCCTACGTGGAGCACCCCACCAGCGTCCCAGATGCTGTGTTGCAGACAGCACGCTGCCCCTGCTGTGCTTTTTCCCCTTCTTCCCCTGCCCCACTTCATTTTTCCTACACAGACTGCTGCATTGCACACACTTCATGCTCCTCCTGTGCCTTGCTCAGCATTTTCTCTCCCATCCAGCTCTCTGAAGCCTCCTCTGGGTGATCATCCATAGGTGGCTCCTTGCCTGGTGATCACAAAACCCTGTTCCCCACTGCCCCAAGCTCCTCAGGGCATGCTTTGCCCTGGCTAGGGGAAGGTGATTCACAGGAGGCTCTGCCCTTGAAGATATGAGGTGGCTTAGAGGGAGACAAAGCACTGTAGGTAGGGATTAAGGTCCAGCTCTCAAGAGACATTTAGGCATCTGCCTCCTATTATTTAGGATTACCAAACAGATTGGGAAAAACAGGCCCCTGAAAACTGGGTCAAAAGAAGAAAGGGAGAGTCCACAGATGGATCACTGAAGAATCAGGCGATGTGCAGGAACCTCAGCCCTTATCTCAGATCCCTCCAGATCCCATTGCACCAGAGGGTCTCTCCAAGCTGTTTCTGCTGCCAGGCTGGGAGGGGAAGACATGCTTGGAGTCAGGGCAGCCCCATCCAGCACAAACCCCTTGGGGCTCTCAGCACAGCCCTCCTCACCCTGGCACGAAACAATTAGCAAGTTTTGCGTCTGGCTGACGAACTCTTCCCTAATCCAGCCTTGGAAAAGCTTTTCTTATTAAATCCATTGCCTTAACTCCTGCACCAGGCACCCCAGATCACTTCACTTCCCAGCCAGGCTCAGACACTTTCCCGGTTGCCTGATGCTCCAGCTGATAGACTCACTACTAGCCAGGAGTTTTTGGGAAACCAGGGACCCAACAAGCATTTCCCTCTCTGCAAGTGATCATCCTGGCCTCCAGCACTGGCACTTATTTTCATGCAGCCAAAAGGACCTGAATATTAGGGAGGAATTAATGGCTTTGCCAGACCTACCCAAAAATCAGCCGGTTCAGCAATGTTAGGAAGGGAAGGGACAGGCAAACAGAGTGACAACACACTCACTTTGGTAAAGCTCGGGCAGAATTACAGTACATAAAACAACAACCAAAAAAATAGAAATAATGGGTTATGTTCAGTTGCTGTGGTTTGGTTTTTTTATTTTTCTTCCTTTACTTTTGCTCCTAATTCTGCCAAGTCTCTTCTGAGTGAGGATTTGGGGGATTTTCCAAGCTGGACTTAATTTTCTGGTAGGAGAGGCTAGAGCAGAATAACCTGCTGAGCTCAGACTTGGAGCAGAGAGCCGATGCACATCGGACCTGACACCTGGAGTAGTTTTGGCCCCGTCTGGCTTGTTGATACAACTGGGGCTGGAGGACAAAAGAAATAAGGGATTAGAATCAAACGGCTCAGGCAAGCAAGCAAAGGGTTTTTTTTTCTCAGCAGTGTCTTTGCTGGGTGATGTGGGTGATGCTCCCATGAAAGCAGCAGCATTGGAGTGCACCCGGGTGTGCAGGCATATGGCAACAGAGCCCAGGACACGTGCCTTTCATGGGCATCCTATCCCACGGTGGTACCCACGACATTCAGGGAACAAGCCAGACCAAATGGGTGCTTTAGGCTGTCATATTTTCTTTGGAGCAAGCTGTTGCTCTCAAACAGGCTTTCTCCCCTGCTGCTCACCCCAAATACACACTTTCAGTCCAAAATACGCGATGAGCAGCACGTGAGCTAATGAGCCCCAGAAGCCCCACTTTCCCCTAGCCCTGCCCCATGGGGAGCTCCTCTGCAATGAGCAGCTGTACCTCACCCACGGGACGCTGGAAGCTGTCAGGCCTAAAAATTCACAGCTCCCCAGGGAGCAGGAAAGCTATTTTAGAGGCTTCAAACTCTCAGCAGCCCAAATTATTTCCTGAAGCCTGCATTAAGTTATTCAGGCATCTGGCTGTGCAGGTATAAAGCAGCTTGCTCATAAAAATCCTTCTCTCTAATAATTTTCTTGAGTTTTCCCACAGTCATGTTTTTTTTCTCTGTGGTACCAGGACGTGGGGAAATAACCTTCTAGTGACCTTGTTCAGGATGGGACAGGAGGATATTTGTGTGTGTGCCTGACACTACCTGTTCCAGGGCAGTGGCTGCAGTCACCCATCCTTGGGCAGAAAGACAAACCAAGTCAACTAAGAGGTAAAATTTACCCGGGCATAGCTAGCAGGAGTTTGGGGAAAGCCCTGGCAAGCAAAGCCACCATGTTCCTGGACCGCTCAACCCATCCCAAGCACACTTGGGTTTCCTCTGTGGGGCCTCATGGAGGAGAAGGCAGGTGGGTGCCCTCCCCACCAGGCAGCCCCGTGTCCCAGCGGTCAGGCGCCCGCATCACGCGCCAAAGCATCACCACCGACTGGCACTTCACAGCTGCTTTGAGGTGCTGCCAGGGACTCTAGGTCACGACTGCCAACAAATCAGAGCCATTGTGCTCCATCCCTAAACACCCCCTCCAACCCCCCCCCCCAGCTTTCTCCCCGTTAATAGCCCCTTTCTGTACCCAGGGAACGTGATTCTGCATCATCCCTCTGTGAACTCCAGCTCTGCTCCAGGCTGCCTGCCTACACTCACCATAGTCAATGTCCCAGCTGGGGCTTTTCATGCTGGGTGCCCCCCCACCAAAAAAAAAAAATCCCACTTTTTTTTGCATCAAGTTATCTGTATCAGGTCAGAGGAAAACCTCTGCCACTGCAATATCCACAAGCCCTGCCACCAAAAGTGGGTCTTAATTCTCCGAGGGCTGCAAAAGCATCTCCCTCTTCGCCCCGTGACTGATGTGTGGTACCCAGAGCAGCGGTGCACAGCGGCAGGTGCCTCAACACGAGGGCTCGAGCAGGCGGGTTGTTTGGAGGCTCTCCGGGAACACGAGCCACCCAGCCAAGCTGTTGTTCTCATTTGCTATTCAGCGTTAAGGAAATCTGCACCATTCTCCCGTCAGCCTCCCCATCCCAGAGGATAATTGATGCTAACGTCACTTCATTTTGGTCCAGCTGCTGTGCTCAGGAACAGATGTTTTATTGTTCAGACTGAACACACAAAATCAAAATAGAAAAAAAAAACAAAACCCCAACAAAACCAAACACCAAAAAAAAAAACAAACCACCCCTAACCCCAAACCCCAACCCAAAAATCAACAAAACCCAGCTAATTTGTGTTTGCAGTGAGGTCAGCCGCAGCTTCCTCTCCCCAGAAATGTGAGGAGACAGAGCAGCAGCCCCTGGGAAGACCCAGGCCTCTGGGAAAGCCAAAATTTATACAACCAGCTAAGTGTCAACCTCCAACATATGATGCAACATGCCCCCCCCCCCCCCCCCAAAAGCCTATCGTGTCCAACAAGCAGACTGCTTGCTCCCAGCAAAGAATCATTTCACTCAACACCGAGCTGTCACCTTCAGGTGGGATATACCAGAAAAAGCCTTTACATCCTTCCAGGAGCAGAGATCCACCCTGGTAGTTGCAAAGAGGAGGAGAGCACTTGCTTAAGAGCAAGGACACAGGTCTCCTCCAAGGAGCAGGCAAAAATAGATGCAGAAATGTGACAGCAACGTGTGCCTCCTCAGTGCACAGGCAAATGAGCTTAAAGGGTGTGCCAAGGAGGTTTAGGTTGGATATTAGGAAAAAATTCTTCCCCAAAAGGGTTGTCAAGGCTGCCCAGGGCAGTGGTGGAGTCCCCATCCCTGGAGGGGTTTCAAAGCCATGGAGATGTGGTGCTGAGGGACATGGCTTATTGGTGACCTGGCAGTGCTGGGTGAACAGTTGGACTCAATGATCTTAAAGGTCTTTTCCAACCTAGACAATTCTATGGTTTTCCAGGTCATCGAAAGCAGCCTGTGCCTTTGATGCTTCAGCACTGGAGCTGTAGGAAGTGCTGGGCACTACCCACAGACACACACACACAGCCCTTCAAGAGCACAGGCTGGAAGGAAGAGATCCATCACTTGCTCTGTACCAGGTGTGGGACAATATCTGGAAGCCACAGGCTGGTCCAGCCCTGGTCCAGCCAAGCACTCCACTGTATCTGTAAGTGTTGCTGTGAAGCTACCACCTGGCAAGCTGTGGAGCAAGTGGGATACACTTCCCTGGCTGCCCCAAAAAAAAAACCAAACCAGCTCGCTAAAAAGTCAAAAAAGAATCCCTAAACCCAGCCAGGTTCATAGATGTTTAATATTCATTTTATCTCTAATAACTCTACAAATAAGAATAGCACTTCTCCCATGCAGAAAAACTGGGAAACGCTGGTATCTCTTACACAGACTGGGGTGGAGCTACCAGGAGGAAGGGCATAGCTCTTCTCCTTGCTTGGCCTGCAGAGGCACTTGTTCTGTAAGTGAGACCTGGCCCTACAAATAAAGGGCTCTGAAACGCCCACAGCAAACTGTCTGAGGAATTTTCCGTACATGGCCAAGGTGGAAGGGACAGGGCTGCCTGTGAGGCCAACATGAGCATCTTTTGACACCTCCTGGTGTGTGCCACCAGCTTGGCATGTGTTCTGGCAGCATATTGCGTTTGCTCCCTGTTCCACAAGAGGGGGGTGGTAGGGATCCAATCTTATATGTAGTGGCATGAAATGCCCAGGTTGCCCCTCTGGGGACCTCGCTCCCAAATAAAGCCCCAGGAGGAGAAAGGACCACAGCTTATTCTCTTAGCAAACCAACAGTGGGGAAAAGCTGCTGACTTTTTGTGGTAAATAAAAGAGACCTCATCCACGAAGAGCCCTGGGGTCTTCAGTACCTTTATGGTAAATCCAGCTGCTGACATCTATTGGGGATCAGTGCCAGATGTGACCCTCCACTCAAGAAGAGCGCTGGCAAGGGAAGGAGTCTGCAGAGGAACAACACCACAAGAGCACTAAGAGGCTGGAAAATAACTGTTGGATCAACTAACCCTTCTCATTCAGCTGGATGAGCAGGAAGGATATGGAGCCAAGAAGCGTCCCCTCCTTTGCCTGGTGACAAGTTGCTCCCACTTCAAAACAACCTCCCTGCATCCCGCCTCTGGCCCACAGATGCTTTGCGCCTGCTCTGAGGATGCTGCCTCCAGCATCCCAGCTGGCTTGGCAGCAGCCCATAACCACAAGCAGGAGAGGGAAGGTGTTGGGCAAACTGTCACAGCAAACCAGAAAGATTCTGTGTCTACAAGGAGCAGCACTGGCCTATGAGCCACCTCATTTGCCAGCAGAGTCCCTGGAGGAGGGGTCCAGAGAGGTCACTGAAACTTTCAGGCTGGGACATTACATGGGGACACGTAGGGAAGCAAGGAGAGGGCAGAATCCAGCCTCGTTCCTTGCTCTGGCAGAGCTCAGGCAGGCTGGCTGCAAACCTGGAGCCGGGGCAGCTATAGGTGCAGAGCCCAAAAAGAGATGTCGGAAGGAGATGTCATGGAAAATATTTACTCTGTGAGGTCAGTGCACCCTTGGCTTCTCTTTGGAGGGGACTTTGAACACAGGAGGGCAGACGTTTCCCGCACGCTTCTGCAGGCAAGAGGCTGGGGAAAGCAGGCGCTTCATTCGGCTGGAAAGATGAAAAGCACAAGTGGAAAGTTTTGTGCATAAGGCAAAGCAACTGAGCCTTCAGCTGCTGGGGGCTGAGCACTTGCTATTAGAGGAAACAGCCTGATTTGGAAAAACGAAAGGGTGACTCTTTGAGAACAAGGCCTGGGATAAAAAAAAAAGCCAGCTAGAGGGGATGCCCTGAAGCAGAGTCACAGCCTGGCAGCATAGCATCCAGGAGGGGCAGGCACTGGCTTTTGTATTAGAGGGAAAAAAATCACCCCCAAACTGTGCACTGGAGGTGAGGTGTGAGCACAGGGTGGAGGGAAGCACTTTGCTCTCAGCATGCACAGGCAGAAAGGATGCGGCATATCCATGGGGCATCCCCTGCCCACTCTACTGCCCTGCAGAGCCAGCCTCCCTCTCCCCATCACATGGGCTTGTGCCAACACGCCAAGGAAGACTGTCTCAGAAAAGAGCCCCCAGGTCTGACATCAGACCAGGCTAATGAAATGACAGGCCAGGCATAACGGGTGAGTTTTTCCCTGATGCAAAGTGCCACATGGCAGCCCTGGCAGCCAAAGGCTGGGACGTGTTTCTAGACATTACAGCTGTGCTTTGTATCCCTTCTCCCGGGGTTCATTTCCCCCGTGCAGGGCTCCTTGTCACTACCTTTGGGGTTCAAGCCATGGTTTGAACGTTGGTCCTACCCACTCCCTTCTCCAGTTGAAAGCAACTGGCTCCCTGCATATATGATCACTACTAGGTGCTCAGGCCACCTGAACTGGGTGCTGCCAAGCATTTGGGTAGCTCAAGCAGGAAAAAAACATCTCCTAGAAGATCACCAGGAAAAGCAGAGGATGATGTTTCACACCTCATGAGGAGCAGCTCTCAAACAACAACTCTCAGCACATCTTGCTCGTCCTAATTTCTTGGCAAATTGCTTGCCTTAAAGCAAGGAGCTGACAATTTCTCCTCTTCCTGGGAGCATCTCTTGCTACACTTCCCAGATGGGTCATCATTCCAGGGGACAGTTTCTCTCTTTATTTCAGGTTTAGCTCATGAAGTGACGACTGTCCTCTACAGCCTCCCCACAAGGGCTGTGACTCCACCACCCCTCACAAGTGAGAGTGGACAGGGGGAAGCTCCTGGCATGGAGGCTGCATCCAGCAGTGCTGCCAGCAGTGACTCAAGAGGTGGGACTCCTGCCCACTTTGACTCACTTGCTGTCGAGCCCAAGCCCTTGTGAGATGCTTCACTTGCATCACTTGTTGCTGGAGATGATGAAGAGACCCAGCTCTCAAGGAGATGTGCTGTGCCAATTTAAGCCCTGACACTTTCTCATTTGCTAGGCTTTTTTTCTTCCCTCCTCAGCTTTTAACTCACCATGTTGACAACTCATCACTTCATTGAGCAAGTGTGGTACACCCTGGCCTCCTCCTTAACATATTCGAGCTTCTCTACCCCTCCCCAGTTTGCTCCAGCCTCATCTCAGCATCCCCATGCTCCAAGCTCCCTCAGGTCAAGGCTCCCATCATCTTACCAAAAAAATCCCCTGCTGAGATCCCTTGCATCAAGAGCCCTTGAGAACCCTGTGCCACCCCAGGACAAGGTCTCCACCATGGCATGGCCAGACCCTCACTCCTAAGGGGTTCTTCCAGGAGTGATAACAGCAGGATGTCTGCTCTCTGCCCACCACCTTGCTGGTCCCCAGCTCTTCCACCCAGAGCTCCTGCACCCACTCAGCTTCCCCAAGCCCTTCACCTCAGCTGGGCACCGATGTGGTTGGGACACTTGAGCCCCAGTTCAGCTGTTGACTCCAGCCCATCCCGCAGGAGAGGGATGAGGACAAGGAGCAGCTCCAGGCTCCAGGGTGGAATTTCACTCACTTCGGTGACCTCATGCCTGTGGTGTGCTCTAAAAATACAAATAAACTGGCGGGTGGCACGAAACCCACCCCATTTCCCGCAGAGGGTTGCTTGGCCAGGCCCTGCCTCCCTTGGCCAACTCCTCCTTTGTGAAAGAAATTAAGCTGAGGGCTGAAAAAAAAAAACCAAACAAAAAAAAAAAAGCCAGATCCTGTTCTCTGGCCTCAGCTGAAGAATATATTTAGAAATCAATTGGGACCAATCTGTTGAAGACCTGGGCATGGGGTTGGGAGGAAGCAAGTTTCATGTCCTCCTCATGCTCCCTTTTTTGATAAGCCAGGCCAGCCAAGCTCTTCTTATCTTGCCTGGGTTTTCCCATCCCTCTGATCACCCTGTTGCCCCTCTCATCCACATCCATCTGTTGCAGGCAGGCCAGGCTGGGCACAGGGGGCACAGCAGTCCCTGTGCCATGGGGAGCCCATTGCCACCAACCAAGAGCATCTCACCCTCATGGTGTCCTTGCCCCCAGACATGTCCTCCTCTGCCACTTCAGGCACACCCTGAAGTGTTGGCAGGAGCTTTTCTTCCCCATCCTCACCTGTGCAGCTTTATACTCCATATTAACTAATTTCTCTCCCATTACTACTTCCCCAGCTCTCCCGAGGTCTCACGCTTGGGTTCATCAACCCTCACCCCCTGCTTTGAGGTTGCCAGCAGAAAACATCCATAAAACCAACACTGGTCTAAATAATATAACTGGTTGTGGTTGCAAAATCCCCTTCCCACCCCTCTCCTCTCATATCCAGGGACACAGTGAAATCAGGACCCAGGTGCCCTGCCCTGTCTTCACCCACACACACTGGCAGGTGTCCCCTTGCGTGTCCCTGGCTGGCACACCAGCACACTGCTCTTCCCAGGGATGGGGAGCTGAAGGGGATGGCAGGCAGCAGAGGTCACGGTTTCCCCACACCCGGGCAATAAACAAGCAGGAAAGGGAGGGAGGGAGGTGAAAAAGCCCAATGGAGATGTATTTTTGTGAGCAGGCAGATTAGGAGCAGCTCAAGGCGTGCTGGCAGCCGGCACGGTGTTATCTGTGAATGGGTGCAGGCTGTTACCCATGGCTCCCGCTGCCAAGATGGGGAGGTGGGGACAGGGAGGTCAGGGGAGATGTTTGCTCCTTAGCCAAGTGGCTATTTCTGACTTTGGGAGCCTGTGTCTGAGGCCAGAGAGGGTTTGCAAACAGCAGCTGGACTCAGGCTGCACCCGAGGAATATTCATCCCCCCTGGGCTGGAGAAGCTGCCCTGTCCCCGGACCCTCGGTGCACCCTCCCCATCACTGCTGACCCCCTGCCAGCAACACCCATGCCCTGGAACATGCTGTCCCATGCAGTGTCTCCCCCAGGAAGCCACCAGGCTAGCAAGGTCCCCTGGGCAGGGAGCAGCTAATGCAGGGAGCTGATTGAGTTACAGCCCAGTGGTTGTATCATGTTTACCAGCTCTCCGACGCATATCCTGTGCTGGGAGGATTCCTGGAAGTGGGACCTGATTTCGCACCCCCTCCCCACGTTGCACAAACACACAGGCTATGCCAAAAGCAGATCTCTGCACACGACTGCCACCAATATTACCCAAATGGCTGGCAGGGAACAGCCACCCCCTTCCTCACTCGCCGCCTCCTCCTCCTCCTCTTCCTCCCCTGGCCTTACGCCTGCCGTCTCCATCACATGGCTGGCTCCATCTGGTTTTTTATTCTTCTTCCCCTCCTCTTAACTCTGTTTAACTTTTCCCATCTCTTAATTTAAAGCAGAGGTGGTGGCCCTGCTGGAGATGTTGGAGTTCCCCATACCTCCAACGGGAGGGTTAAATCCTGGGCTTCCTTCACCCGGTGCCATCAGGCTGCTCAGATGACACCAGAGCCCCAGCCAGCCACCCTGAGATGAATAAAGGAGCTCAGGACTCATAGCTCTCTCAGTGGCATAGGAACCCTTTACCTGTGCAGGGAAATGGGGTGTGATTTATTCTCAAACCCTGAGCATCACTTGAGAAGCCAGCTGCTAGGACAGCAGTGCCCAGACACGGGGCACTGGGCTTTGTACAGCAGACGATGCTGCAACACCATCTGGCAGTTGGGGATGGAGGAAGAGGTAGGGCAGGAAGATTTTCCCCCCTTCCCTGGGCCATGCAGGAACCCGCTGCACACATCTGACATCACACTCTGCTACTCAGAAACTCAGACTGGAAACCTGCCCTGCACATCACCTGAAGGCATCCCCTCAGACAGAGTTCAGGCTGTTTCTGCAGCTCTACCAACACCTTCTCCCTGTCACTAGATTTTGGGGTGGCAGTTGTTGGGTCAGTAGGTCCCACCTCTGTTTTTATTCCTTATCTGGGCCAGCCAACTTGGCGAGATGGCAAGGTGCCCATGGGCTACCACCCGCCCCTTGGCAATAACACTTTCCTGGGGATCTTCTCGCTGCTGTGCTACTGCAGTGGGATGAGACACTGGGTAGAAGGGCTGGGACTGGGCAGATACATCACTGCTGGGGAATCTGAGAAAAGCAGCCACTTGGGTTTCTCACAACCAGCCTCTGCTGCATCCCTGCTAACATCACAGGATCCCTGTTAACATCACATAACACATGTTAACAGGAAAGGTTGGCCCAGTCAGGAACTGTGTCTCTTTTGAGATCCACCTTGTCCAGTCTCAGTGCTCACAGTCATGCAAAAGACATGGCTCACCACTACCTTGCTCACACTGCCCCTTCCCCAAGCTCCTCCCTACCTTCCAAGTGAGGCAGGGCAGGTTTAAAGGTTGGTTTAAAGTGCTCCTCAGCCTGTATACTTCATCCACAGATGAGAGCCCTTCCAGACAAGGGACTGTGTATCCAGCATCAAGAAATAAGCAGATCCACAGTCAGGAGGACAGCCCTGGCTTTACAGCCCAGTATAAAACATTTATTCTTCCTCTCTTTTTGGATCAGCATCACCCACAGCTCGTCTTTACCTGGTGCCCCACCTGAATCACCCTTATTTGTGTAATGCCTTCCAGCACAGGATTTCAGATATTACTCCAGCACAGGCTCCTGATATTATTCACTCTCTGATTTGCTTCCAGTACACCCCTTCTTAAGACAGACTGTTTATGTCTTTTGGAGGGTTGTGTGTGTCTAAATCTTTCTGGTTTTATTCAAGATTTCTTTTTGAGATAGGCTGGAAACTATTCTGAGTTGCCACCAGGACAAAGGTTTCCCTCGGATATATTTACACATTCAGGAAGACAAACTACAAGCTCTAACCTCGCAGAAACTCGTGCACGTGTTTGACTCGAGACACCTGCAGCATTCCTTCACAGCAAGTGAAACAGCTTCAACCTGCAAGTCAAACTACACCTACTGGGATTTTTTTCCTGGTCTGCATTTTTTGCTTGTAAACAAAGGGCCAAACAAAGCACCTCTTCTACCTAGTGGAAAATTCAACGTGGAGAAACAAACAAGCAAACAAACACACACAAAACCAAAGCTTTGGGAATAAACGGGGGGATTTGCAAAGGGTCAGCGCAGTATCCACTCCAATTGGATGGGCTCTGGGGCCATGGGGGGGGAGTACTGCTGCATAAAAAAAAGAAGGGGAAAAGAGAAAGGGAAGGCTGTGAAAAGGAAGAGCAGAGATCCTCTGCAGGACTGCAAGGAAATGGTGCAAGCACCTCCAAATTTAAGGTAGCTTCTCCCAGTGCTCAGCACTGCTGCTGCATGGGGATGGATCATCTCTGACTCTCTGCAGGGTCTGGATCCCCATCCCACACACCAGAACGCCCTGTTCTCAGCCTCCCAGACATACTGATGACCTGGGAGGGAACCCCATGCTGATGCCATGGACATGAGTAATCCCAACGCTGACTTTTAGCATAAGCATCCTTTTCTTTGACCTTCTCGGACAGCCTCAGCTTCTCTGCACCTCGGCGTCTCCCATCACATCTGGAGGTTTTCATCCTCTTCCTCCACCAAACCTCAATCCCACCTTCCTTTAATTACAAATACCACATAAGCCCAGGCAAAAACCCAATTAGCAGCCAGGCTCCTGTCAGCACCTATTATCTCCATGCATTGTCAGCATCCTTAGCGAATTGCTTAAAAATAAAGGCAGAAGGACCTTGCTCATAGGCAGGAATTTTCCACCAGATAGTTACGGCCAAACCAGGTCACCCGATGTGGTGTCCTGGCTTGCATCTCCTGCCAGCACTGTGAGAGGCAGCAGCACCCATGGGCAGCCCCTTCCTGCCCTGCCTGAATCCCTCTGCCTGGGGCATCACCCAAAAAAAGGCACCTTTCATGGGCCAGTTGAACCTGAAACACCCCTGACCTTATCCCAGGGGGACAGGCTCCAACCTCCAAATTCAACCCACAGGGCCAATAACTCACTTGGGACTCACTCAGCATGACCTTGGCATGAGGCTTCACACATGAGATGGTTTCATGTTGACCTTCTGTCCTTGGGCCATGAGGGCTGAGCAGCAGGATGGGTCTCTCAGTCCCTTCAAGTTGCCTGCAGGAGTTTTGATAGAGTCCAGCCCCGCTGGTGTTGCTCAGGAGGGTTGTTTCAGGAGGAGAAGATGGGGACGAAGGGCTCTTTGACACATGAAGACATCTGGGAGAGAAGGCATCTTCACTTTTGCTGGAGATGCCACTGCAGCACAGGAGGAGCCCACTCAAGCTGTTGCAAACCAGCTGAATAGCTGGCAGGGTGACCCAAAATGCTTCCCCTGGCCATGAGCAGCAAGATCCAGAGGGTTTCTAGGGGAAAAACATCCACTCCCTAGACTGCAACAGGCTGCCTCCGGCTCCCTGCCACTCCACATCTGTAAGGGAAGCATCAGGAAGAGACACGTTGGGTACTTCCCTCCTGCACATCTGGGAATTGAGAGCGCTGCTTCATTGTGCTGGGGCAGGGAGGGTTTTGCTGGTGGTATTATTCCAAACTGGCCCGGAGTCCTAGGAAAACAAAAGCTTCTTCCTTGCCAAAGGAAGGGCTGGCTAGAGGCAGCTGCAGGAGATGAGGGCTGGGCTATTCTCTGGACTTCTAAACAGTACATTTTGGTGTTTAAATTTAGCCCTAGATTGAAGTTTTGCAGACACGGCCCCTTCTGGTGAGCCAGCAGCCTTGCCAGCATCACCACCAGCTTTTACCACACAGCACACTGGGCAAGCACCCTTCCTTCCCTGCAAGCCCAGCCTCTGATCCCCCAGAATCAGCAGTGATGTGCCAGGGCAATCCCCTGGCAGTCCATTAGCAAAGAAACCACCCAGACACGTTCTGGAGAGCAGAGGTGCCTGGGCCAGGCAGTCCAGTTGGATGGAAATCCAGTCTGCACTGAGACAAAGGAAAGTGCTTGCAAATATTTCTCTCTTCTTCATGCAGATGACCAGCTTGACCCAAGAGGACTTCCCAGGAGCAATGGAGATGTCAGGTATTGAGAGCTCTGGCCATTCACTGTGTCACCTGCTTTTTTTTCCTGGGGCACAGAATGTCATTAGGGCTTTTGGCTTCTGGTACTCCAGTCCTCACGCTTTAGGATTCCAGCCTGGGCCTGGGAAGGGAGCCAAGCCCCATGCTTATATTTTATCACCATTATTGCTATTAATTTTCATCACCTTACTCCAAAGCATGGTAAATGGCCTCAAGTTAAAAAGCCTTGTTCCCAGCAGGTCTCCTCTCTACATTTAGACCCACGGATGCAATAGGCACTCTATTTTTTTTTTTTTTTTCCCCTCCCAAATAACATAATTTAAAGGCTCCAGACAGAAGTTGTTTCCATAGTGCTTGATCATACCACCTGGGAAGCTGGGCACAGTCCAACACTTGCCAAAGGCTGTCACCCCCCTGCTGCCAAGCTCTGTGGCCTCTGCTTGAGTTGGCCATCGGAGTGAAAACAGGCCAATAAGGGATCGGGAGGGATGCTGTTTGTTTGCTGGAGTTCTGCAAACAATTAATACGGCCTTGCCCTTTGGATGAACCCGGTTTGATAAGGATCCTATTAATATTCCACTGATTCCTTAAGAATGGAAAGTTGAATGCAAGTGAGCAATCCAGCTCATGTCTGCTCTACGCCTGCAAGGCTTGTACCCTTGGGAAAAGAGAGATGCTCCAAGCTTTCGAGGTTTTTCTGCACAAGCCCAGCAGTGCAGAAGTACCACCCTATCAGCAAGGTGGAAGGGACAGGGAACGGTTGGGGATCACTCCTACAATACATCATGACCTAAGGTCATTTCATACAGAAGCTCTCCTGCAACTGCTTTCCCCCAAAAGCTGTTCATCCCCAAATCCGTGGCCTCTGGCTTTGTTCAGAGCTGTTGTATGTGACCACTGGCTGGTTGACATGGACTGGGGTGGGACGTGGCTGAAGAGACAACCTCACTTTCAAAGGGTACCTAAGAAGAGAAGTATCACAAGAGGTTGTCTTTAAGATGAATGGACTGAAAATTGCCATTTTTTTTTCAATACACAAATGAGAGTACTAGAATAATGCAAACAGCTGAATACCCAATTTTGTGGCTTATTAAAATCCAGAGGAAGCTGATCCTCTCTGCACACAGCTCCCTTGGGATGAGCCGTGCTCTGCGGCAGGGTTCAAACGCTGCGGGGATGCCCGGGAAGCTTTTGAGTGCAGCAAGTCTCCAGAAGACACAAAGGTAGCTTTGCCTGGAGTATATCCACCTTCTTATTTTCTTAAATATGAATTCTGACTCGAAGATAAATACATAACACACACAGAAACACGTGCTCCAGCCTAGAAAAGGAGACATAAACAGACGCTGCCACGCGCAAGCTGGGAAGAGCAGAAACACAGCCATCTTCGCAGTGAAAAACTTCTCCTCATGACAGAGAGACCCCGGTGCAAGGAGAATTAAGGGGATTCAGCAAGCCTTGCTAAACTTGAGGCTCGCTGAGGAAGAAGGGTCAAAGGAAGATGCTGCAGAAGAGAACCAGAACAGAGGTGTAATCAAACTTCACTGCTCTGCTGAAGCTTTGAGTGATCCTGAAGAGCTGGGGAAAACAAGTTAGCTCAATTTACATCAGCTCGCTTACTCCTACAGTCTTCACCTTTTCCCAAACAAGTGGTTTTGCTTTTAACCACTTATATTGCTTCCTTTCCTTGATCACTTACTGCCAAGACCGACACAGCCCCAGCAGAAATGCTCACATCTCTAGATTAAAATGCAATTCTGCTCTGAAGAGCAGCTGTGTAAGTGTTATGGATGAGTTGATCCCAATGACCTGCAGAAACTGAGGCTGCATCAGCTCTGCAGCACTACCAAGGAATAAAAGGGGGCGGTGCCACTAAAGCAAGTAGGTATTGCTCAGAAGCCCCATAAGGAACATATCCAAGTCTCATCAGGCCTTTTCCCCATAGAAACAGTGTGATGTTTCTCTAGGATGGGCTGCACTTGGGTATGAACTCAATAATTGAATCACACTAATAAATCCAAAAGGAGAACTAGCAGGATATCAGCACAGAGAATAGAATCACAGAGTGGTTTGAGTTGGAAAGGATTTTAAAGACCATCTAGTTACATCCTCCTTGCCATGGGCAGGGACACCTCCCACTAAAGGTGCCCCATCCAACCTGACCTTGGACACTTCCAGGGATGAGGCATCCACATCTTCTCTGGGCAACCCATTCCAACGTCTCACCACCCTCACAGTGAAGAATTTCGTCCTAATATCTAATCCAAATCTACTGTCTTCAGTTTAAAACCATTACCCCTCATCATATCACTACACTTCCTATATAACAGATCCCTCCTCATCTTTCCTGTAGGGCCCCTTTCAGTGCTGGAAGGCTGCTATAAGCTCTACCTTCTCCAGGCTGAACAACCCCAAACTTAGTCAGCCTGTCCTCATAACAGAGGTGTTCCAGTGCCACAGTCATCCTCATGGCCCTCCTCTGGCCCCTCTCAAGCAGTGTTTATTGCCACACTTTTTGCTTTTGGCTTGCAGGAATCCCCTGAGGAAAGCATTGCTAGACTCGAGCTCCTCTGGGGCAAACTCTGTTCTGTAGCCCCCTGCACACCCACACGCCACTTCTGCACAGTTATCCAAATATATAGAACTCCTCTCTGGGTTTTTACCACCCTGCTGATTTTGAGGCAGGTCTTCCTGAGAGCAGCCCTTACTGGATGCCACCTGATGTCACAAGTGCCAAGAGCTTTTTTTAACAGCTCATAGCAACCAGGGAAAACACAAAGGGAATCAGCTGGGGGGAAAAAACCCAAACCCAACAACAACAAAAAAACCCAACTACAACTGCATGACTTGAGCTCATCCCATGGCTGAGGGGAAGGGAAGGCAGAAAGCTGACGTGGGTCTCAACCCATCAGCAAGGAAGTTGGTTGGGAGGACAGCCCAGCACAGCCCTGTTGCCTCCAATCACGCTGCCAGCAGCTTGTGTTGCTATGGCCCTCCCGTCTAAACCTTTGGAAATTAGGTAAAAGGTCTGAACATGAAGCTTTTTTGCCTTTTTTTTTTTTTTTTTTCTCCCTCCTCCCCTTATGCAGCGGTGCCCCTTGCCTAGCACAATCCCTCTTCCTGCTGAGCTCTAGGAGGAAAGCAGCTGGGATGAAGATTTAACTCTCACGGTCCCAGGGGCTTTCCAAAGCAGGAGCAGCAACACGAGATGTGAATGGCATCACGGGGAAGGGTGGGAATATATGAGCAGACCTTGCTTCCCACCCACCCTCTGGTGATGAACTGAAGAAAAATACTTGTGCATGAGGATCGGTGCCTCCTCTCCTACCCATGAAATGGAGGTGGATTTTAAACGGTGGGGAGGGCTTTCATGCTCTTGGAATAAGCTGCTTGGAGATCCCAGGGGATGGGGTTTTTCATCTCCTAGGTAGAATTTGGCATTTCTAAGGGTGGATCCAGACCTGGAGGGACTCATCTCCTCCCCTTCCAGAGCAGAGGATACAGTCCTGACACCCCCCCCCCATATGGGTCCCTGAGCTTTCCCTTCAGTCTGGTGAGGGGATGGCTCTGCACAGCAGAGTTTGGTTTGGCACAAGCTGGACCAAGGGTATCTCTGGCTGAGGTCAGAGAGCTGGTGATTAGAGGCTGAGTTGGCGACATGCCTGCCCACTGTGGACCCACACGCTGATGCTCACCCCATTCCCAGACATCAGCCAGTCAGCACCCACTCCCTCTCTGCTACACGGCCATGCCTGCATCACAGGACCACCCCAAGCATTGCCTAGATATACCCTGTGAGGCCACCTATCCCACTATAGGCATCCCTGCCACATCAAGGCAAGCTGGGAGGGAAAGTACCAGCCCTATCAACAGTTTCAGGGGTTACCCCATCCAGGGCCCATTATGATATTGGCAGGAGGGAGGCTGCACCTCCAGGTGAGAGAGAAACTACCACTAAATTCCAGCTCTGGGAAGCTCTTGGTTGCTCAGCCAGCCTCCACCAAATCTCTCATCTCAGTAGCAAGCCAGGCACCTCACTGGCACAGGGCCAGGCAGCTCTGCAGGGCAGGGAAACCGTGACAAAGGCATCTTTGTTTCTTCTGCTTGCTTGCTGCTTCACCCCGGCCCTGGTGTGACACCTTTGAGGTGGAGTCATCTTTCCACAGAGAGCCTCCAGCAGCTTTTCCTGGATGCCACGTCACCACAGCAGGATCAAGTTCATCGCACACACACACACACCACCCCACCTTTTCCCAAAACACCCCAAAAGCAGAGCTGGGAGAAATCAAGACAGGATTTGGCTGCTATCTGCTCGATCAGGTGTTTGCCTTAATCCATCCTGGAGCAGGCTCCCATCTCCACCTGCTTCCCCGAGAGCCAGGCTCACCTCCCACCCAGTACACCCCTTTCCCAGCACTGTGGGGTGGGAAGCTATGAAAAACACCATATGCATTCTATCTTCTCTCTTTCAGCCTTGCTTACACAGAAAAGTTAAGATGGATGAACTACAGGTGTCAGGTCCTTAAAGTTTGTAGGGAAAAGAATAATCTTCTAGCAAGACAGCTAGGAAAACCCCCAAGAGATGCTGGCCCAAATCCATTTTAGGTCTCAGATAGAACAAGAACTCTTCAAACCAAGGACAGAGCAGGAACACAATGAGCTCACATATCTAGTTTGAAGCTGGCCACACCTGTGCTTACACAGTTCTTGTTTTCTTCCCCTTGTGCCAGCAGATCACCTGTTTTTCTTACAACAACCTAGTGCATCTCACAGAAGTATTACCTCTCTTGACAAACAGTCTTGCTCACCACCTGAAACCAGCCCAGGAGCCACAACAATGCTACTGCTGCTCAGAAAGCATGCTCTGTCTTCCTGGGGATGATCTCATTGAGAAATAAATCTCGTCTCGGCACAAGGGCTGGATTTAGCTATAGCAAAATGCAACCACTTTTAGAGTATCATCGTGTTCTTTGTTCATGCTCTCAATCCCCGCTTAGAAAAAGCCCGCCTGGGGAAAAGAAAAACTGCCCTCGGATATTAAACATCTGCAGCTCCTATTAAACATCAGCTGGGAGCATTGAAAAGGAAAGTAGATGCCCATCAGTGGAAGGCTTCACTGCCCAAGTCTTGCTTGGCTGCTCTCAGCACTGTGAGGTGGTTTGGAAACTGAGCTGGGCAAGGATGGAAGCTCATGCGTCTCCCACCAGAATGAGCCCCTGCAGCAGCCCAGCTCCTGTCTATTTCCATCCCTGTCCCATGCCCAGGAGAGCAGCAGAAGCCAAGCTGGGACCCAGCAGAATCATGCACCATGTGGTTGTTCAGATCCCAGGCTGTGCTGGCGCTCTGGGAGGTAGCAATAACCATCATCTTCCTCGCAAACGGTCTTTGATCTCAATATATTTGGGATGGTGAAACATGCATCCTATCCCTCGCTTTTGCTTTTAAATACAGAGCTGCTTTGCAGAGCAAGGCCCTGCTACATCACCTGCAAAACAGTACCAGACTCAGACAAAACCCAAAACCCTCAAAGAGCATGGCCAAAGGCACATTTTACCCCACAGAGGTTGATTTCTGGATCAGGAGAGATACCAGGGGCTCAGCCTGCCTTGCACACAGCTGGGTGTGAGGAGGTGAGGGGTGCTGCCAGCTTGGAGGTGTGTGGTTAGGAAAAGCCAGAGCAAGGGTTGAACACTGTGTGCCAGCACGGGTTAAAACTACAGCATCCTGCCAGTTTTTCACAAGCACTCACTCCAGCAGTGGGTGAGACTTCTTCTCTCAACCCCCTCGACCAAGTTAATCATTTGATTGCTGCCACTGATGTCAGGCTGCAGAAGTGAGCTCACCCTTTGCCTGGCCTCTTTACTCAGTGGTTCCTGGTCCTACTCCTCCAGGAACCTCCTTGTGTTTGGCTGCCCCTGCAGGGACCAGCAGCCTGTGTGAGCATCCCACAAGCCACAGGAGCCAAGGCAGGCAGGAGGTTAAGCTGGGAGCCTGCTGAGAAGGCTGGCTATGTCAGTGTCGTGGCCCTACCCTAGCAAAGGCAGAAGCAGGAGCCAGAACTTGTGAGGAACACCAGGGACGTGGCTACTCAGGGCAGTAATCCAGGTAACAAGGAGAAACTTGCCTTGCCCAAATCCCACTCCAATTGGAGCAGCAGCCTCAACACAAGCTAGGCTGCAATTGAGGGAGCACCATCCCATCTGGAATGCCATGTGCTGACAGCCAAGCACAGCATCCTTTAGCCCCTGACTCCAACCGCCACGCTCTGTGGTGGTAGGCAATTAAATAGCATCTCATTCCCCCCTAGGGCAAGCAAAACAATATTCCTCCCTGTCTCTTCAAGAGGAAAGAGATGGGAAGGATGCAGGGTGGAGTAAAAATTAATGAGGTGCCTTCCCCTCCTTCAATTCTCTCTTGCCACATAGGGTTTAATGGTTGGAAAGCAATCTGAGATCACCAGATGTCAACAGTACTGGAAAAGAGCACCCATGCAAATGAGCCATGAGCCCAGTACACCCAAACGAACCTAGAGATGGAGCAGAAATGTGCAAGACAATAAACCCTGCTCAGCCCCTAGTAAAGAGAAACCAAGTCAGGCAGAAAAAGCCATCCACGGGAGTGATTTATTCAGTGCCTTCCTCTCACCCTCATTGCTCCTGTCACTGCAGTTTCCAGTTGCTGCTGTGGTGAGGGCACATCCTTGTTGCTCTGGAGCAGCCACCTTGGTCCCTGCAGAGATGGCAAGTTGCAACCAGCCAGCACATGCCCTGGGAACAGTGTGGTCAGGACAGAGGCATTTGTTTATTCAGCAAGGGGTAGTGGGAGGTGCAAAGCAGAGAAAAATCTGGTAGGAGGATGAGGAAGATGGACACAGTGGCTCTGACAGCAAAGGCCCCCTTAGTTCCACCAAATGTCTGTGGGGAAAAAAACCCAACACAAACAAGAACAAAAAAAAATAACCAAAAACCAAACCACAACAAAACACCACAAAAATCAGGGTTTTCCTACGGAGAAAGGTTGCGTGTTTCCTCATGAACAGACTACAACAAATGTCCCAAAGAAAAAAGTAAACAAAACTCCTTATCTGAGCATAATCCTTCACCTCCAATGCCCCCCAGCCTTCTCCAGTCCCCCATGTCCTTCCCACCCTACTCCCATGCTAAGCTACCCAGTAGTGGACAGACAGAGCAGAGGAACGGGAGAGTTGAGCTGAGCCTTGAGAGGAGCCACTATTTTAATTAATCCAGCACACAGAGCAGTCTGCTGCCCAAGACAGGGGTCTGGCCAAGACTTTGGGACAGCGCTGGTACAGGGGTGTCCAGCATGCCCGGGGTGGTCCAGCAGCACAGGGGCTGGTGCCTGCAGAGGAACAACTCCTGCCCACGCTAGGGAGAAAGGCCAGCAGTGCCCACAGGCATATCTGTTCCTGCGTTCTCTACTTTCCATGCCCCCAGTGTTCAAAACAAGCTGTTCCCGAGCCCAGAGGAAGGGCTGGCACCTGCCCCGTGGTACCTGGCAGAGGGAGGTACAGTGTATCCGGCAGGACAAGCACACGGCGCTGCGGACGCTTCCCAGAAGGGCTGGATGTTTTGGCAAAGGCTGCTGCCCTGCTCTTGCAGCATGAGCAAGCAGAGTGTAGCAACACACACACAGACACAGCTCCAGGTGCCCCGGACACGGAGGAGTCTCATATATTTTTTTTGGCATGCTTCAAAAGAGGGCTATCCAACAACAAGTGCTCGGAGACATCCCCACGCCACTGAAATCCTGCCCGGTGCCTGGCTGCGGAGCTGAGCTCCTCACCCTCCTGCTCCAACTGACAGCACGCAGGGCTATCTCACCTCTACGAAGAGCACTTCTCTCCTAAAAATCCACCCCCCCCGAGCCTCAGCCTGGGAGCCCAGCTCAAAGCTGGTATAAATCAGCTCATCGGTGAGGTCAACCAGAGTTACACCGATTTCCACCAGCCACAGATCTGGCCCTGCTTTGCTATGAACACTTGACCCCCCCCCCCCCCCACCCCCCCCCCACGGTTGAAAAACAGCTGCTGCTTCAATAGCACACGCAGGGAAAAAAAGGCCTGACATTATTCACAACAAAAAGACAAGTATTGCAGCGTTTGCTTGAGATTTCATGCAAGCAGCTTCCACTGGCTGGATAGGAGGAGGAGAGAGGAGTAAGGGGAGAGAAGCAGGGGGAGCTGCCGGGTGTCCGAGAGCCCTTTGGGCTAAGCTGTCACTAACTGCCACCCAAGATGTCCCATGGCATCAGGGTCACACACTTCTTGCATGGGAGCCTTGGCAATGATCCAGCTCAACTATGGCCCCTTAGAGTCCCATTCACCCCTTGCAAGTGCTCTGAAGAACCCACCTGGCATCACCACCTCCCTCCCCACCCCAACCTCTGCAGAGGGATTTCTGTTCTACTGAGACCAGATCTTCCAGCAAAAGCTCCCATCTTGCAAGCTTCATGACCTTCTCCAGCACGAGCTCCTCAGCAAGCCCAGGCTGCCTCTTTACAAGGCACAACATGGAGAAGGGCTGTCTTTTTTTTTTTCAAGAGGAACCACTTCGAGTCATGCCTTCCCTTGCACGGGCTCCAATTGTGTGGCTGACTTCTTCCCAGTGCTTCCCAGCCACCGTGGGTGGCTCACAGAAGTGACTCAGAGCTCTTCTTCTCCTGCCATGCCAAAGCCTGTCTCTCCATACACAGGGGTGTTGCAGTACCATCATTCGGGCTGTATTCAACCCCCAGCACTCTCTGTTGCCTGTATAAGCAATCAGACACCTTCTGTAGGGTCCTGGATACTGCCCTTTATCCCATGATGTTTCCAAGCTGTACTCTACCCTGTACAGAGATGTGCAAGTAGGGTTTGCCATGCAGAAGCTCTATAGCTCACACTTTGAGAGTAAGATAGCACTGTTGACAACTTTCTTTCCCCTCCTTGTGAAAGCAGAGACATGATGAGACAGATAAAACACCTCACTCTGACCAGGACATTTCCATGGCATGGTCTGCTAGCATGCCACAAATCTTTAGGATGCTCTTTGGTCCCAGACCACCATCCATGGAGTATCCCATGGGGCACACGCCCAAACGGTGCAGCAGACAACCCTACCAGAGACCACCTCCTTCCTCAGCCAGCTTCACAAGCAGCTTTCCTCATCCTTGAGAGATTACAGATAAAAAAAAAAAAAACCCACAACTTCCACACCAAAGCAATCTCTTCATGAAATCCTTCCTCATAGGTCTACAGCTCACAGTGACAGCATAGCCCGGTGATCACTGGTATGGTTCTTTGCCAGAAGGGAAGGCATCTATGCTACAGTGAAAGCATTTTAAAGAGCGGATGGAGATCTTGCCAGGAGAACCAGCCACAAGGAGAGATGGAAAAAACAGAGCCAGTTAATCACCCTGCACGTGTTATCTGTCTGGGTGGAAAATAGTCTGGAAATATCTTGTACTTCAGAGCAAGCGCATAGTTTTCGGCGATTCAGCCAGCTGAAGCCCTGGCCTCCACGTTTCAGAGACAGGCTAAGCCCATCTCTAAGCCCAGCTGTTCCCAGGCAGCTTCCTAAATGGAAACAGCATCCAGACAACACAACCCTGGGCACAGCTATTCCCACCTCAAACTTGGTGGCTTGCTCAGGATGCCCCAACCATGGAGAGCTGTCAAGCAGTTTGCTTTCTGTGGTTTGAATCAAACGTTGATCTGAGCCTTTTATCAGTTATCTGCTGGCCAGCACGCTTCTCAGAACCCTACAGGTTTGGCCTAGTAGGGAGGAGGATCCTTTTCACTTGCTTTCCCAGTATTTATTTCCTGGGAAATATATATTTCCTAGGAAATATATATTTCCCAGGCATTTTGACCAAGCTCAGGCTCAGGACAGGAGCAGCTGGGCAATTCAGCCAGCTGCCTCAGCATCTCCACAAGCCACCCAGATGGGCTTGAGCCACCCAGCTTTGTGAGGAGGAAAACCAGACCAGACCAGGATCCAATTAATAATACTCATTTTAGCTGCACGTTTGGCACTGGGGAAAGCTGCCAGCAAAAGCTGTGGAGTCTAGTGCCTCATCCACCCACAGGACATGAAAACACACAGCAAGGCACTGATGCTATCAGCTTCTTCTAAAACCTGAGCTGAAGAAAAGGACCTTTCATTCTGAACCTGCATGGCCCATGCCCAGCCAAATGAGGTTCTGAAGGTCATGAGTCCTGAGCTCAGGGACTTAAGGCAGAGGGCTCAGGCTTCTGGGGAGCCAACAAACACCCTGCCAAACACCCAGTGCTGTCCCACACTCCACACCCAGCCAGGCTGGTGTCACAGGACCCATGCAGGATTTCCAGGGCTCCCCCAGACCCTTGGTCAGACAAGAGTCACATCCTACATACGTGACACCCGGGTGGGACAGTCAATGGTAGGACAAATGAGAAGCTGTTGGTACTGATGTGGTCTTCCCCAGGCTCTGCAGCCTGCCTGCTTTCCATGCCAGCCTGGAAACCCACCTCTGCCACTGTTTTTTGAGATAGAATTGTAGAAGTCTCCACTTCCATTTTAATCCATCAGGCTTTCTGAGCAAGGGCAATCTAAGCCACAGAACATGAGGAGTTCAGCAAACAAGGGGAGGAGAGGAAGGTCCTGAGGTGTGCTGTGCATGCCCGGGCCAACCCTTGTAGCAGCCAAGGAAAGGGCTTGCTAAGAGGAGTCACGGGCACAACCTGTTGACAAAGGAAAGCAGGGCTCTTGTGGCAAGAGCTGGCTCCACCTGGGGCAAGGGATTAGAAGCCTCAACACAGCCCTCTGATTCCTCCCAGCAAACCAACCGTGGCTGGAGGCAGGGATTAAACCCAGGGGCAGAGGAATGCAGCTCCTTCCCGCTGCGGAGTCCAAGTTGGCACCACATCCCCACTCAAGACATGGCTTACATAATGCAGCTTATGAAAGCAAAATAGCCCGGCCGTGCCAGCCTGTGGGCAGGCCAGGATGGAGAGGAGAAATGTGGGAAGAGAATAATTTTTTTGTCCGAGGTAAAGCCTCGCTGTCCCCCTGAACCACTACGCCAGCCCACGCAGCACTCTTGCACCATCTCACCAGGGAAGGGAAGAAAGGAGCACTGAGGGAGAAGGTTTAGTCATCCTACAAGACTGTGAAGAGCTGCAGCCCTGGTGCTTCGTTATGGAGTCACAGAATATGGATTTTCCCCCTAATTTCCTCCTCTGATCCTGTGTTTCTCCCTAGACAGGCAGGTTCTCATTGATGTCAACCCACGCATGCTCTGTGTGCAAGGCCACTGCAGCTTTGGGAGGCTGACCTGCAAGAAGCACCCGGCTCCAGATCTCATTTATTCTGAACACAGACCAGATACCTTCAGGAGCAGCTGGGAGAGGCTCCAGTCCACATCATCTCCCACTGGGAATGGCGACCCTTCCAGTGTGGAGAGAGGGATGATTTGGTCTGCTCAGAGCCCTTCTATGAATGTTGTCATCTGCTCAGCATGTTGTCATCGAAAGTCATTGCACAAGAGAGGGGGACAGTCCCAAAACACCAGCACTGGCTCAGAGCAGAGTCACAAAGAGCAAACTGACATCACCATTTCCTCATGAACCAGGCAGTGAACAAGTGACACCTCCAGGCATCCAGATGGGTCATTACTCAGTGACTGATATCCCCCATGATCTACATGACCTCAGGAAAAGCTAATTGTCTCTCCATACTGCAGATCCTACAGACAGACTGGTCTCTTTATCAGCAAGCAAAGAAAGTCAGGACCTAATTTAAAAGCCACAAGAGCCAGCATGGTGAAACCAGGCATTGCACATAGGTGGTCAGTCCCAGATGAAGAGTCAGGAAAACGCACTCCTAAGTGCAAGACCCACTCACAAGCCACCTCAGGTCTGACCCTGCTTCCAGCTGGCTGGAGAACCTAAGGAGATCTTCCCTGTCAAGAGCTCCCACTTGTTTCTAAGTGGCTGTCCTCAGTTTAATCAGTAACTGAACAATTGGGATAAAATCCCAGCTCAGCTGAAGCTGACTTACTAAGGTCTGCAGCAGCAGGATTGCCCTGCTGGCTCCTCCACCTTTCTCATCTGGGTCACACAAGAAACCTGCCACACTTGACCTTTTCCCAGTGGTCTGGGCTCCAGAATCTTTCCAGACCATACCCTGGCGTCCTTCAAGAGGCCAAATGACCTCCAGCCTCTCTTCTGTAGCTCTGCAGCAGCTCACAATGCAGCAAATGAAGAACAAGTGCAGATCTCAGCTGGGACTTCTCTGAACACCTCATTGGAGGAGCTGCTGGATCTCCAGGAGGCATTTCAAAGGAGAAAAGCAGTGCTGCTCTGATAACTTGAGGTTCAAGCACAAACTGAAGCTCTTGCAGAGCTCTGCAAATCACTCCCTCAGCTCTCTGTGTCTGGTTCCATTCCTGGGACCATCCCTTTCCATCCTCCACAGGCAGAAAGAGAGGCAGGACGGTCACACGGGCCAATATCAGCATCCCAGGAAAAGGGAAAAACATAGATTCAGAGAAAGAAAAATGATTTTGCCTAGCAACAACAAGAAGTACCTTTCTTTCTCCCCTCCCCCAACTAACAGAATCTGAAACACAGCTCAGCAAAACCTTACCCACCTAAGATCAGCTGATTTCTCCTCCAGAAGCTGTGTTCAGGAAGGGAGAGGTGGCCACAGCCAGCAGCAGCGTAACGATGAGAAGGCTGGTCCACCAAAAAGGATAACCTAGAAAGAGCAAATAATAGTAAAAAACACCAAATAAGAAATAAGGGAAGTGGCACGTGGCTACTGGAGCAGCATCAGGGTACTCTGAATCTGTGAGGGGGTAGAAGAAATCCAACCAGACACATCTGATTCTCCTCAGGAGGAGGAAAAACCCCTCCTGTCCTCACAGTGACTGGGCTGGCACAGTCCAGTGTTAAAAGATGCTGCAAGTGTGATCTTGCTTAGCTCACCTGCTGCAGGCTGTATTTGAAGGGAGCTGTGGCTAATCTTATTTTGATTGCCTGAAAATTCAGTTACGGGGAACAAGCCTGGCGTGTGAGCAGATCTATTAATCGTGTTGGAGTGGCCTCGTCTCCTAAGCTGGTGTTTGATTAAAAGGGAGCACAACCAACAGGCACTTCAAAAAGCTCGTGCTATTTTTGACTGCTTCACTGGGAGCTGTTCCTGCTGCTCTGATGTGCCCAGCACACCCTTTGGGACCTAGACTTGCGTTTTCTTGTATTCAGTGAACATCTCTGTATCGTTTTAAGGATGTGTGAGTGAGCAGAGAAAGGGGATTTGCTTCATCCCGAGAGGCTAAGATTAGAAGTCAAAATGTTTTATATAAACATAAAAGCGGTAAAATCAGCTTCATAAGGTTTCAGGCTCAATTTGCAAGAGCTCCACAGCCTTAAGAGGAGGCTCAAACCCTACGTAGTTTGAAAATGGTGATTAGGTAACTGCAAAGCAGACTCAGCCAGGAGGTTTTAGGCAAAAAGTCAGAAAACAATGTCCGGAGGAAAGAAGGGATTATTTTTTTTCTTCTATTTTTTTTCTTCTAACTCATTATAATATATATATTTTTAATAATCATCTGAAAAGCCATTTCCCAGCACAATGTTGTTTTGACCTTGTTTTCAGTTGGGTAATTGTGAAGTGAGTGGATGAATGCTTTCTCAGCTGAGAACAAGAAGAAGCATCAAGCATAAGCATCAAGCGCCTGTCCTAAATTTATGTTCAAGGCAGTTGGAGAAGCAAAGGACTGATGCCTGCTCCTGTTATCACCCTGATGGCCAGCCTGGAGATGCCATCCTCTGCAGGGACACGCAAATGGTACTCCACCTCTCCACATTGATCAGGGTCTGGGGGCACAGGGTGATGCTGTTTAGCCCCAGGGCAAAACCTGGCTGCGCATCAGCTACTACATTGGCTGCTGGTGATGCTTGGTGACCAAAACCTTGCCCCCCTTTTCCCATATTCCTACATTTCCCAGGAAAAAAAGCATCTCTGGAGGGTCAGAGCTCCAGTCTCAAGGATGCATATTGTTTGGAGGTACAGGAATCTCAGAAAAAAAGTATTACCATGTCTCATTCTCAGAATAGCAGCTGCCCTGCACCAAATCAACAGAAAACCCTACTCCAGAGCAGTGTGGGTTTCTTCTGGCTGCAATACCCCTGCTCCAGCCCAGAGAGAGCCCAAAGTCCTTGTGGTGACATCGCAATTGGAGGAAAGGACATGGCAATCACTTTGCTTCTGCTCCAGTGACACTCCACTCTACACAGAAACAAAGGGATAATTTGGGGACTCTGTCAAGGAAGATGCTGCCTTGAATGTTCCCCCGAAGGGAGACACAAAAGACAACTTGGTCAACAAAAATGTGATGGCTGGAACCACCTCCTGTGTGGATAATGAAGGTTTAAAGGGGGGTGGTGGTTAAAGCATCTAAAGCCCTTTTTTTATTATTTTTGATGGGATTTTCTGTGGGATTTTTACATCCTGTAGAACTTGTCCAGAGGAGACTGGGGAGATGCACAAACACCTGCAATTACCCCATAACCCCTATGGTCATTCACAAGCCTAGTCCCTTCCCCATACCAAGAGAACTCTAGTTACAGCTGGCCCATCACTTACTGGATAATCAACAGCCACCTACAGAACCCCAGTTTCTGGAGAGCACACACGGATTGCAAGATCCTTGCACCCCAAGAAAACCCACACCCCACAAATGAAAAGCCAAAACCTACCCCCTATCAGGGTCAAATCCCCTTCAAGTGTTGAAGGCAATGCCCATAACAAAAGAAGCTGCCAGGATGAATCACAGAAAGGAGGCAGTAGTCGTAATTAAGGTTTTGTTCTTTTTCTCTTTTTTTTATTATAAAAAAAAAAAAAACCCCAACAAAACCAAAAAAAATAAACCGAAACAAAACAGACAAAAAAAACTATTTAGAAGAACTCCAAATGCAGCGGAATAACTGGCATCATCTAAGATACCCAAGTGTAAAATCCCGGAACGTTTGAACCCCTCCAGCACGAGCTGGGAGGTGCCAGAGCTGGCCGGGAGGGACGGGTGGCCTCTCCCTTCTCCTAGCCCCCAAGAGAGCTGGAGAGCCAGGACACAACAGTGACATCAGTGGTCTCTGTAAAACCAGTCAGTTTTAGAAACTAAGAACATTATTTTAAAAAAAACAACAAAAAACCTAGAATTTTTTTTTTTTTTCCTTTATCAAAAGCCCTGCTTTAGTGACATGCTAGCCCCACTGGAAAGGTAAAACACCAAACACCCACAGCTCTGTCCAGAACACGGTGAAGTTGACCAGTCAACTCTTGGTTCAGGACACTTTCCTTCTGGTTGATCTCCACGCTCGTGAGCGCATCGCGGCCGCTCGAGTTACAGCAATAAATGCTGCTGTGAGCTTCCCAGGTCTGGGAGCCGCCTCCTGCAAACACCACACTGAAAGAAATCTCACCCAAATCTCGTCCAACAAGCCCTCCAAGCTCACCCTCAGTCCCATCTGGAGGCCCACTGCCAGGAGCTCTGCCTGCTCTAGCCAGGTGAGTCATTGGAACATCATCTCTTATTTCTTTAAAAAAACAAAACGCTTTCATATATACTTCTTTTTTTTGTTTGTTTTTATATTTAAATAGAAAAATACTACTTCACTCTGTGTTATGAGCCAGAGACCAGGTGACTTCCAGTGACAGAACCAGGAGTTCTCCTCAATGCTCCTGTGCTGAGCTCAACACCAGAAGATTCCCAGAAGCCTGAGAGTGGCCAGAGGATGAAGATGTCCCCATCACACCAAACAGGCAGGAGCACACGCAGGGCTCCATCACAGCTCTTGTCTTCCCCTCTCCCAGAAGGGCACCAACCTTAGAGAACCATTCGTCTGCAGATAGACAGCAGTGGGGCTAACACCCCACACCTGACTCCTGGGGGAAGTCAGCTAGAGCTTTAAGCTTTCCACTCGCCTACTGGCTTTTTGTGTGTGCAGTCTGTCCCTGGAAGCCACCGGATCCCGTCAGGTTGTACACATGAATTAGACAAAAAAAAAATAAAACAGTGGTTAAAAGTTCTCTAACATCCTCTCCTCCTCTCATCTTCTGAAGAGTCAATGACAAACAGACATCGATAAAACTAAATCTGCCCTCCTCCCCACCTCAAGACAACAAGAGTTACTGAGACACAAAACATGTTATCTTGTACCCTCGGGATTACATCTAGAAGGGAAGTTTAGGGGTGCAGGAAGCGCGAGGGGAAGGCGGTGTCTGTGTGGGCGCGGTCTGCTTAGTTCTTGTACTCAAAAGGCTCGTCTCCAGTCTCGTTGAGGAGACACGTGCGGACGAGGGCCTCTGTCACAGCGTAAGGATCACAGTTGGCGGAGGGCCGGCGGTCCTCGAAGTAGCCCTTCTTCTCATGGCCCACGTTCCTGGGGATGCGGATGCTGGCACCACGGTTGGCCACGCCAGCGGAGAACTCGTGGATGTTGGATGTCTCGTGGAAACCCGTCAGGCGCCTGGCATTGTCCAGCCCCCCTTTGGGGTCGTAGGCACGGATGTGGTACTGGTGACGCTTGCTCAGCTTCTCGATGGCCTCTTCAATGTGCCTGCAAATGGGGTAAGGAATAGGGGAAGAGACAGTGAGTGTCTGATGGTGTCTGGTACCAGCTGAGCCACTATTGACTGTCACATCCAAGCCACAGCAGATTTGTCGCTGTTCCCAAGCCACTTCATCATGAAGCCTAATGCCCTACAGCCCATTTTCGTGATCGTCTCAACACAGGGCTTCTCTCCACTCCTACTGCTGACCCAGGCTGGCTCTTCAAAAAAGATCCCCAAGACGGTCCCTCGGGAGTGCTGTCTGTAGGACACCACCAGTCTGACCCTCGGCAAAATGCCACGGACACATTACCCTGGAGAACCTGCTCTCAGAGATTTCTTAACACACAAGTTTCTATTCAGCAAGTTCATGCAGTCGCAGCTTGGCTCTTATCTCAGGGTATCGCTAAGATTAAGGCATGAAAACACAGCTGCCAGGAGGAATCTCTTCACAGAGCTCCACTGCAACCCAGTGCTTTCGAGTCCCTGCGGCGCTCGGCACATCAGTCCCAAACTGAAACTCGGGTTTTACATTTCCATGCTCTTGTTGTTTAAGTAAACACGGTATTAGCTGCCACAGCCTGGCCTAGACAGAAGCAAACGGGCTTTCTCTTTCATCCTGGTTATATAAAAAAAGGCTTATGCTGAGTTAATTTGTTTGTCTGCAGCGCTGGCTGATTAAGAGCTGGACAAACCTTGGCCACCGATGCTTCCATTGACACTGACGGAGCTGTACTGCTGGCTGAATTTCCCACCCAGCACCAAGACAGGAACATAACTTTATACAAAATATCAAAAATATATATCTATATCCAGAGGAAAGGCTCAAACATACATGCCAAGCACCAAAGTAACATCTCCCATGTCATCAAAAGCTCTGCAAAAACTTTGCTGCTACTAACCAAGTCCAGCCTAGTAAACAGATGCTATTGGCCCATCTCAAAAAAAAAAAAAACCCCCAAAACAACTCACTTAAGACCTCCGTCTTCCCTCATGTTCTTGGTGCTGAAGTTGGTGTGACAGCCAGCACCGTTCCAGTTCCCAGGGATGGGTTTGGGATCAAAGGACACAATGACACCGAAGTCTTCACACACCCGATGGAGGATGAAGCGTGCAATCCAGAGGTGATCCCCCATCTCAATCCCTTCGCATGGTCCCACCTGGAACTCCCACTACAAGGAGGAGGAGTCACTGGCTCAGTGGTGCAGAGACATTGGCTGTGAGGCACTTCCCACCCCTTTATACCCTCACCATTGACAAAATTACACAGCTCAGAGCCAAAGGCTCCCGCTGCCTGGGACTTTTCTCTAGTACCACATTCCCAGAGGAACATAAAACAATTTACCTGGGCTGGCATCACTTCTGCATTGGTTCCTCCAATTTTCACACCAGCATAAAGGCATGCTCGGTAGTGGGCCTCCACAATGTCTCTACCATAGGCTTTGTCTGCCCCTACACCACAGTAGTATGGACCTGCAATGGCACAGGTGAACAACAAGGGGAACGTGAGTCTCCAGAAGGAAAAAAGGCTCAATCTCAGTGAAGACGGAGCATACACAGAGGATAACTCTCCAAAAGCTTGGGATACATGGAAAAGCCACAAAAGCAATTTTTCATGGACACACTAGCAGAATACTGATGGAGAGCGAGTCCTTCTGATAGTCTGGCCTTATAATCTGTCCTGCGGGGCATGAGTTTAAGTCACCTGCAGGCTAACAAACCAAGCAGCAAATTTGGATGTGGCCAATCACCACTTTAGTCTTTCTGTAATGATCTTCATCTCATGGGTTAGTTTTTGCCAATATCCTTGTTGCTATTGTCCACCTTCAGGTCTAGAAACACCCTGAATCTTTCAGCTCGCCTGCTTCATAAGGATTACAGTTCAAACACCTCTAAGTTGGTCCCACACAAACTAAAGAAAGATTACCTTGGGGTCCAGGGAACCCATTGGAAGGCCAGCCAAATGGATGTCCATCCGTCCCCAGAAGAGTGTACTCTTGCTCCATCCCAAACCAGGGGTGCTGGTTGGACACCATATCCATAATCCGCCTGCAAGTGTGCCGGAGATTTGACTCTAGAACAGAAAAGCAAGAGGAGGGATATTAGCTTCTCTGCTTCCATCCCCCACTTCCACTTTATTTACAGTGTAAAGTCTGAGCAGCACTGGTGAAGAACCCCAGGTCCAGTCCTTCCTCCACCACAAGCACCTTATTTGCATTTGAACTTTCAGGGCAAGCAATTCTTTTTGTATCATGAGTGATGCTAAGGGCATCTAGATAGGTCTCCCCTTCCCCTCCCCAGAAACACCACCTCCACCAGGAGAAAGGAGAAGGTCCACTCACCTGCAGATTGGCGGTTGTATTTGAAGACCTCGCAGAGAACGAGTTTATTGGGATCCTTGCGAAAAGGGTCCCGAAACATGGCAGCAGGTCGCAAGTACATGTCGCTGTTGGAGCCTTCAGACTGGAAGGTGCTGGAGCCATCAAAATTCCACTCGGGGAGATCTGGAGCAGAGAAAGGAAGGAGGCACGTTGAGCCAGGGTCCCTGGTCACCAGGAGGATGGGCTCCCCACCACTCTCCAGTAATATAGAGGTGAAGACAGTTACAGAGCACAGGCCTACAATAGGTTTAATCTCAGCTCAGCTGATTTTGTTCCAAATGGGGGGAGGAAAAAAACCCCAACCACAGGCACCCAAAAACAACCGAAAAAAAAAAACCAACCCCACACAAACCAAAACAAGCAAAAAACAGGGGAGAGCAACTCCCCGGCCGTTCTGGGAAACACAAGGATCTGGGCTGCTGGCCAAGCCCAAGTGAACAGAGCAGCACTGAGGACATTTCCCATGTCGCAACAACCATGGGGATGAGCAGAACACCCAGTCTCCTCACAGAGGTGGCTGGGCAAGCTGGAAGAGGGCAGAGCACGAGACATCTTCAAACTGCAGGAACAAAAGGAGCCATGAAACACCCTTGTCCATGTCACACGGCCTGGAGAATGTGGGAAAGCAAATCACCTGTAGGTGGAATCTCATTTGGAGAAGAAGTAGGGCCAGCTTGGCCCCCTCACCCACCCCTCCTAGCTATGCACTGCCCTCCAGGTCAAAGCACAGCAGGAGCAGCAGTGAACTCCACCCGGGCAATGTTATCTCCTCCATATCCTGGGGGGGAATAGCAGGAGGATGGGAAACAGAAAGATTTCAAAAGAGCTGTGCCAACCACTCCCTTAGAGGGAAAAGGAGAAAGGAGAGAGGAGGGGAGGGAAAAAAAAAAAATAAAGCAAGAATTCTGCTCAGTCACACACAGTATTTTCATTTCATAACTGTCTCCAGCCAGCACCATGGCAACCTGGGGAAAATCCTAATGCTATTATTGTGTAAGCTGGAACTGTTTGTTCTGAGGGACACAAGCTCTTAATTACACCGGATAGCTCCATTCTTTCCCTCCACTTTCTTCTGCCAAACTACTTCCGGCCAAAATGAGTACTTGGGAGTCAATGGGCCACCCAGCCCCTGCCAACAGCCCCCAGCCCTTGCCAACAGCCCCCTCCGTAGGGGAGGCAGCACCCGGGACAGGCTCCCAGCCCCAGGCATCTCACTGAAACTACACATCTGGAGAGCTGGCCACATTCCCCTGGGGGAACCGGGGGAAAGAGGTAATTGGAAGGAGGGGGATGTCTTCCCCCAATACCATCCTTCTGCCATGAAAAGGGAGAAATGGCATCTTTGCTTCAGAGCAGCCAAGCACAGCTGCTTTTTCCACCCAGTGAGGGGCTGCAAATCCTCCACCTGCCCTCTCACCTTCAATGCTCTTGGGCTCGTGGTCCAGCGTGCGGGTTTTGCAGCGGAGGTGCTCCCCTGTCCCATCAATCCAGATGTACATGGCTTGGACCTTCTCCCCCTGGGGCAACTTCATGTACATGTGCTTGATGGCTTTGCTCAGCTGGGAGCTCGCCGAGGTGGCCATGGCTACAGACCGGACGAAGGGGTTCCTGCGGAGAGGATACAAAAAACAACCCCAACTGTGAGCCCTTCTCTGCGCTCCTGGGTTTTTTCACCCCCCACCCCAGCTGAGACAGCTGAGCCACAGAGCTGGTTGCCATCTCCAGCAGTCCCATGCCGTTCTGGGGACAGAAAACAGGGCAGCTCAGGCAGAGGCTGGCAGCTAGGAAAGCCCTACTCCAGAAGCAATGCCTTCAAAACATCTCATTAATACTCAAACGCCTGCCCACATCCTGCCCATAAACTAGGTCTTATCCACCAAGCAACAGGCTTCAAAAGTGCTCCTCAGCCCTGTATGAGCTTTACCTCTCCGCCCACCACTGCTCTGGGCACAAGGAAAGCTGAACTACGGCTTTCTTAATATACCTGCTTCAGCGAGGGGGTCTGGCCTGCCCCAGCTGCCTTCTCTGGTCTGCAGCTAGACGAGCTAGGGCAAAGGAAAGCAACACGCAACCTGAGGAACCCCTGAGGAACCCAGGCAGCGGCCTCCAGGAAGCAATGAGGAAGATGAAGGGGGTCTGGTCCCAGACAGGGAGGGAGCTCCAGCATCCCAGCAAGCCCAGCACAGCGTGGAGCTGAGCTCTCTAGGGACAACCAGTCCAGAACCACGGCAGACGGGTCCCACACGCTCCAGCAGAAGCTCCGAAACTACGATTATTTGAAAACTCCCCAAGTGCCACGGGAAGTCACACCGACAACCCTACACCCCTCTGCCGGGAGGATGATGATGCTGCCCGGAACAGCCCCTTCCCCAGCCCACCCTGCTCGCCCCGGGGGGGGAACTCCGCTCGCCCCGGGGGTTCTCCGCTCGCCCCGGGGGGGG
>JANVCC010000034.1:5496442-5547317 GCA_025345505.1 Todiramphus chloris collaris
GCGGGCGGGCGGGCGCGGGGCTCCCACGCTCGGCTCCCGGGGCCGTGCCCGCCGCCGCTTTAATGGCGCCGCAGCGCCGGCCCCGCCGCACCGATTGGGCAGCGGCGGCCGGGCCGGGGGCAGGACTGGGACGGGGCGGGTTGACGGGGGGGGGACGGGACGGGACGACGACAAGAGGCCACCGTCCCGCCTCCCTCCTCCTCCTCCGGCGGCACCTCGCCGGGCATGGGAGGGAAACCTCCCGCTTCGCCCCGCACGGAGAGAGGGTAGAAAGCAGAGGCAGTGGGGAGGGTGGAATGTTTTTTAGGGGTTCCTTTTTGCAACCCTCCCGGCACGAAAAAAACAAAAATAACCCCTCATCTGGCATAGTTCTGGGATAAGCGGTGGCGGGAGCGGATCCAGGGCTCTCCGCAGCGTTTACATTAGCGGCTGCCTTTGCATAACTCTAGGGGATAGAAATCAGCCGCCCTGAGTAAACAGGGCAGCGGGGAAAGAGCGGGCGGAGCTGGAGCCCCCCCACCAAGCCCTTGGCCCAGGCTCTGCCTTGGTGCACATGTCTGGGGGCAGCGGAGCAGGCAGTACCTGCCTTTAACCCCGTTTAACCTTTTGGAGCAGGTAAACAGGCTCCAGCACCTGGATTTGCAGCCAGGACCCTCGCAGGATCGGTCACTGTCACGGTCACACGAAGGAGGAGAAATCCCCCCCAGCCCCAACCACGGGTGCTGGAGCACCCACACCAGAGGCAGCAGCGTGGCAAGGGGCACCCAGCAAGCTGCAAGCACTGCCCAGTATTTTTCCACCCCGACAGCTCGTTTACTGTCCCATTCCCTCTCCTGCTCAGCTCCCTGCACCTTCCAGCCCGGACCCAAGGGGTGGGAGAGCAAGGCCGGTGCTAGCCGAAGAGCCTCACAGGCCTGCAGACACACACACAAGTACCGGGCTAAGCACATGTCACCCGCACACCTGCCTGGCAGCGACAGGATCCTGGGCTGTCCCGCATCAGCCTCTGCGGGGTGACACCCAAAACTGCCATCTCTCCAGAAGCGGGACCCTCCTGAGCATCACAGTCACCCTACTGAAGAGGCAGAGTCTGGGGGGAAAATGGCCAGGGAGAGCCGAATCCTCAGCCAAGGAGGAGGTGGAAGTGCTGGCGAAAGCCTCGCCTTGATTTACTGCCCATCTCAAGAGTCGGGTCCCCACCCTCCCTCCGGGGACAAGCCAGCTCATTCTTTACCCAGCTCCTTCAACCCATCAACCTTGCAGCAGCCACAAGCTGAGTGTTAATCCCCCAAGGCTATCCAGAACCAAGGTGAAATTCAGGCGCTTTTCACCTCCTCACATTGCTTGGGCAAGGCAGAGCCACCAAACATTACAACAGAAACTGCCTCCCCCCAGTGCCTGCAAGCCTCTCTAGAGAGCAAAGGTTTCAACACGGCATCGAATGCCGTGGTTTACCCTTAGAACCCAGCTCGGGATCTCAATATTCAGGCCGTGTTCAGCTGTGGTCATCTGAATCTTAACAGCTCAGCTGAAGCAAAAGGTTGCAGGAGCTGGTGCCGAGACCCAGCCAGGCCACGAGAGACTCGAAATGGCTCCCATAAAGAGGAACTGTCAAGCCACAGGCAACGTAAAGCTATGCCCAGCCCTTTACCCCTAGGTTGGCAGAGAGGGTTTGTTTGATCCAGATGCTGACAGCTCCAAGAGCTCCAGATTCTTGGAAATGGGCTTGCTACCTGCAAACTTCCCTGAAACTTTGGCCACCAGAGCCGTCTGCAAACAAGTCCGGGGAGTTTGTGGCTGGAAATCCCTATGGCGTGGGGTGATCCTTGTGCCATCTGAGCCTTGGGGCCGGGAATCCCCTTCTTTCATCCGCTGAGCTCCAAACAACCCCAAAAGGGGAAGCAGGGGAGCAAAGGCAGCTTGCAATGTAAACATCTCCTCTGCACCCGGTAAATATCTGCCGGCCAGCAAAGCCAGCCTGAGAGAGACCCTCAGCGTGGGCAAGGGTTTCCCGACTGGGCTGGGAGGATGTAGCTCCCTGTCCCGGGGGAGGTTTGGTGGCAGTCCCCTGCCCCTGCCCTGCCCAGCATGTTTACGAGCCAGCCGAGCCGAGCCGAGCCGAGCCGGGCGCTGCGGCCGCGGGGCCAGCGCCCTCTCCCGGGAAGCCAGCCTGGGAAGAAAAACGTCCCCTCGTCTCTTCTCAGGGCTCAAGGCAGCTTGTTTACCGCCTGCCTTCCCCTCCCCTCCTCCCCTTGCAGGCTGCCGGGGTTTTTTTTTTGGGAAACACGGCTCAGGCTGTGCCTTCGCCCAGCTGCGTGCTCCAGTGACCCTTATTGTCGCCAGCGCTCAACGAGACAAAAACCTCATCGGGGAGCTGGGGAAGGCACGATGCCAACAGGTGACACGTCCCAGGAGTGGATTTAAATCAGCCTTCAAAGGAACCCGCTCTAAATGTGCGGCGAGCTGGCCGGAGACAATGCACGGCTCCAGGGGCGAGTCCCAACTGGCACATGTTTTTCTTTTTTCCTCTTATTAATTCGTGGGAACACCTTTATTCGCCTGCCCCGGCACTTCCCTCCGGAGCGGTTTGTATCCTGCGAGAATTGCCAGGCTTGGAAAGCACTTGGTGAGCTGGGAGGGTCAGTCAGGGCCAGGCTTTGCAGCCTTCTGCCTCCAAGGCAGCAACATAAACCCAGCAGGGACAGCACACAGCAAGGTCTCCAGTCTTTCTGGGAGAGGTCTGGGGACCAGGATGGTCAATTCCTTCATGGTTAGCTTAATACGCTACTGCTTTATGTGTGCCCAGTTCAATACCACCCTGGCATCTCTTCTCCCCACCCCACCCCAGCCAGGAGCCAAGCAGCAAGGCGCATGTCCACGTGTTCCCCCCCCTGCCCCATCCCTGTCCTCATGTCCCCCACAGCTGCCCCAGGCAGTTGACTTTTGGCACAGGGGCCTTGCACCCTGCCTGGCTGCTGGGACACCCTGAAAGTGCAGCCTTATAAATTTGGGAATGCATTAAAATGCAAAAAAGTCAAACCATGGGGAGAAAAAGAGGTGGGTGGGCTGCTGTCAGCTCAAGGGTTAGAAAGGTAGGGTATGAAACTTCCCTGTGCCAGTTGTCAGCTGGCCCTGCTGGGACTCTTTCCCAGCACCCTGGGGCCATCTCGAAGGGTGGCCCCTCACTGCAGACCCTGCAGCTGGAGAGCTGGCCACCCCCGGGGATCTCAATCCCAATAGATTGCAGACCTGGTCTGCTAAATCCAGATACCTGTTTGCCTTTCACCAGCACTAAGAAAAATATTCTTAAATAGATGAATTTTTTAATTGTTGGGGTTTTTTTTTTTAACAGAGATGTTACACAGGAAGAGGGAATGGTCCATATTGTTGTGACTGGTTAGGTCCTAGGAGGAGGCCTGACACACCCAGCCACCAGCAATGCCACAGATGGGAGGGAGGAGGGATGAGCATCTCTCCTTTCCCCGTGCCCAACAGCTAAAACATTCCTAAATTAAGATACCCCCCTTTTCAGACTCATCCAGGAAAGTGCTTTGGGCTGTGAGGTCCTGCATAAGGAGCTGAAATGCACCCAAGTGAGTCCAGACATAGGCTGGATGTCCTGATGGAACATTGCCTCCATCTCTGCCCACCACTGGGCACAACTGCTGCTTGGACCCACCCCAGCGTGCCCACTGCTGCTAGGACCTGGGCTCTGGAGGGACTCCCAGGGCTGGAGGAACTGGAAATGCAGCCCTTTTACCCATAATCATGGAAAAGGGCTGGAATAATGAACTTAACCCCTCAGCTGAGATGGGCAAGCAGTTAATTAAGTTGCCCCAATAAGAGTAGACCAATTGAGGACCAGGAGCTTGCCATGGGGCGGGGAAATCATCTGCACTGGTTGGGGGGGGACTGACCTTGTGCAAGCAGTGTTGGCCGATCGGTCTCCCCTGGAGCGCTGCGGGAGGCTGACGAAACCCCCCAAAGCAGGGAGGCGGTAGCTGCTCGCCCGATAAGCGAGCAAACATTGCACGCTCCGCAGCAGGCCCATGCTCCCTTTGAAGATGCTGCCAGGGTCAAGGGTAGCCGAAGGCTGGTGACCAGAGGGCTTGCGGAGGCAGAGCAGATTACCTGAGCTGTACAGAAGGGCAATTTAGGAAAGCAAATTAATAAAGGAAAACGTGCAGAGGCACGTGTAAAAGCAAAAAAAAAATTAAAAAATAATAAAAAAAAAAAGCTCCCTCCCCTCACAGCTCAGCTTGACTCATTCAGGGGAAGAGGGGCCTTGGACCACTGCAGCCAGGAAAGCCTTGTGCAAGCACATGCACACGACAGCCCTCCCCCTCCAGTTGCTGCCACCTCCCTCTCCATGCCTTTCTCAGCCCGCTTAGTGCCACTCCCAGTGCCCGATGCCCACCTTGCCACCCCTCGCGTGGCACAGCTTCGTCCCCCCCCGGCAGCCCCCTTCCCCGGCTCCCCGTGGGGAGGGCTCTTTACAGAAGGGGCATCGCCGCTGCCAGCTCTGGGCCGGGCTGGCAGCAACCCCAGCAGGCAGCACCTACCTGTCACCGGCTGCACCCCGCACGCGTGCGGGACCTTGCGCAGAGGCCGAGCGTCTTCAGCAAGCAGGGGCCACCAGCGAGAAGCACGTGCTCGCCTTCAAAAGCGACCAGGGGAAGCTGGAAGATGAGAACGACAGGGGCAGGCGGGATTTGAGACCTAGAAATTGCTTGGCTCGGTTTGCTCTGTACAAGGGTGGAGAATAGCCCAGGGAGTGCTCAGCACATGCTTTTCCCTGCAGTTGGAAATTGGTTGCAGTGTGCATTGGCAGGGTTGTTTTTGTTGGGTTGGTTTTTTGTTTGGTTTTTGGTTTGGTTTTTTTTTTGGTCTTTTTATTTTTTTTTTTTTTATTAGCGCTGTTCATGCTGCTAAATGCACTCCCAGCTAGGTCAGGGCCGTGTTAGCTGCAGCTGGCAGATTAATTTCAGCCTAATACTCTTCACGGCTCCGCAAGTGAGAGTGCAGAAATCCTCTGAGCGCTGCCCAAGTGGATTAAACAGTAGGATCCAGGCCCAACGTTGTAAAGTATAAAAGGTAACTGCAAAGGGCTGGTTTCCGTGTCCCTTCCTTATGGCTGACTTAGGTCCCTGTCCTGCCACAACACATGCTTAACCTGGACTGATGAAGTCAACAGACGCTCGTATAGGGTTACACAAGTGATTTTAGCTGGAGAAGAGGCAAGTGACTGCAGAGCTTGCTGCAGGGCTGTCAGGTGTCACATAAAAACCCAGCCTTCACCATCAGTCCCAAGCAAGCAAACTACAGAGAGATGGCAACAGGCTCAAGAAATACTTCTTAACATAAGGAAATACCCAGAGGTGTCCTCGCTGAGCAAAAAAGTCTTATGCACCCAGGAGACTGAGCACAAAAATCATACCTAAAAAAAAATAATCCGGATACGGTTGAGAAAGGAATTAGTATTTGAAGCTCAACTGCTGTACCCGAGACCTCAGACAATTCCGGTTTTAAGGTGCTATGAGCCCAGACGGATCACACCCATTGCCAACAGCCTTTGAGGTGTCCTAAAACGTTTATATGAGAATGGGCTGGGGCTGTATGGGGGGGAGGAGGAGGAACCAAATCATCCCCCAGAAGCTCACTCTGGGCATATAATACTTATGCCAGGGGGAGAGTGGCTTCATGCAGCAAGGTGCTTGCACTGCTCCTTTGTGCTGGTGTTTCCCAGCTTGCAGGGACTGTAGACCATCACCTGAGACCAAGAGCAACATGGAGGTGTTTGAGGTTGGGTACCAACCACATCTTGGGGGCGAAACAACCCCCACCCTCGCCACGGCACCAAAACAGGCAGGTTGGGCTGCCTGGGGAGGCTGTGAGCGGCCAGTGACTGCAGGCAGCGAGGCTGACCCCGCGGTCGGGCAGCCTTGGACTTTGCCATCGCAGTGAACCATGCCAGGTTTTGTTGGGCAAGGATAAGAAACCCAGCCCCGTCCCCTCTGCCGCCCTGTGAACGTGAGGTTCTGCCGCTGGTGGAGGTCACCTCTGGTCTGCTGAGGGTGGGCTGCTCCCCACACCACGGGGATGGAGGACGTGGGTACTTCGGGCTCCGACAGAGGGGGAGCGAAGCCCTTCTGACGTGTTTGGTGTTGCAACCCAGCCCTTATCTTTGTACAAAGAGTCCAGCCACTTTGCGCTCCTCCCCAAGCCCCCTTCTAAATGTGGGCTGTGCTCGCGTGTCCACCTATTTCTGCAAGCCTTCCTTTCCTTTCCTCTCCTTTCCTTTTTGCGAGGAGCCTTTGCAGCAAGGTGAGCAAGGCAGACGTGCCCATGCACACACCAAACCAACCCCAGGAAGCTGCAGCCACGCTGAGCAGAGCTCCATCCGCCATACGGTTTTGGGATCTCCTCTTGGAGAGAGTCTCCATGGAAAGGGACCCGTGCACTCCCACAATAACCCTGTCAGCCTGCTTCTGCTCACAGCCTTGGTCCTTTCCCAGCAGAGACTGGCACAGTCCTGCTGAGGTCAGCTCAGAGCTGGACAGGCATCAGCAGAGCTACACCAGCCTCTGAGGAGCACACTGGGCATCTGCTCAGTTGCCAACTATAATATAAATATTATAATAATATTTATATAAGTTCCGGCCTTTCCCTAAGGACTGATGAAGGTTCTAGAGCACGAGTCTTGTGAGGAGCAGCTGAGGGACCTGGGGTTGTTCAGCCTGGAGAAAAGGAGGCTCAGGGGAGACCACCTCAATCTCAACAACGCCCTGAAAGGAGGTTTTAGTGAGATGGGGGTCAGTCTCATCTCCCAAGGAGCAAGCGATAGGACAAGACTAACTGGCCTCAAGTTGCACCAAGGGAGGTTTAGGTTGAATATTAGGAAGAATTTGTTCCCTGAAAGGGTTGTCAAGCCATGGGACAGGCTGCTCAGGGAAGCGGCAGAATCACCATCCCTAGAGAGACATAAAAGCCACATCGATGTGATGTGGTGCTGAGGGACATAGCTTAGTGGTCACCTGGCAGCGCTGGGTTAACTGTTGGACCTGTTGATCTGAAAGATCTCTTCAACCCAAACGACTCTATGATTCTAACACGCTTTCACCAGTCTTTATCCTGTCCCTCCCGGTCTGGTCTAGCACTGGTTATCCTCCTTGCCCAGAGCAACACGGTGATGAACAAAGAAATGAGCTCACTTCCCTGGGGTAACAGAGCCAGCAGCACGGGACTGGTACCTTGGGGTCCCCAGCACGAGCCCCACAATTAATTAGGAGCCTGTCCCTGTAGTAATTGCTGCTGTGGAGTCACAAGCCCATCGTTGAGATGCAGAGCCCTGTTCTGCTGGGGACAGCTTCTCATTCCTGATTGAATAGCGCCACCTCGTGAGGTGGCCCTGCTCCTGGGGACACTGTGGGGTGGGGGCAACTGTCCTGTCCCACCGCTGCCCCTATCAGAGGTGGCTCCAGGGAGGCTGCAAACCATTACCTGCGCTTTAACCTGCAGGTGACAGCGAGAGGGACTGCAGCTACAGCGACAGAAGGGGACACGACAGCAACGCTCAATGGACCACAACTGTGTTTTGTTCATGGTCAGAAGGAGAAAGCGCAGGGCTTCTTAGACACACGAGGTTGACAGTCTATCCTGCAGCCCCCCCACCACCACCCAGACACACTCTCCCTTAGGCAAGCACAGGAGAGATGTCCTGTTCAGGAGAGGCCACAAAACCTCTGCTCCACAGAGCCATGAAACCCTTCACACTCCAACCAACAGCACAGAGCCACAGACAGACAGACAGACTGCAAGGCACATCAGCAACCCCAGGCATGATGGTGCCCAAAACACAGAGGACACTAGCAGCCCTGCCAGGTCTGACATCACAGCATTAGGGACAGGGGGACCAAGTACTCACCTGGGGGAGCAGATTCCTCCTCCTGGCAGGGAAACAGCCCACTGCTGCTGCAAGAGAGATGTGGTTCATGCTTTATTTCTCCTCACTGGAGGGTCTCCAAGGTTGGGCCTCAGCTCTGGATCTGATGAAGTAGGGCAGCTAATAAGAAATCTGGCTTTGCTCTGCCCTGGGTGGACATAGCAGGATGTCCTGTGAAATTTCTGTCACCGCCTGAGCAGATGTGCTGACATCAACTGCGCCGGTGCCAAGGTGCTACCAAGAACCTGGTCTGAAGGCAAGAAGATTACCCAAGTGGGGAGAGGGGAAGGGTTTAAATTTCAGGACTGCTCAAGTGTGTTTGCAAGGCTGAGGATTAAAAAAGCAACATTTCCCTAAAGGACAGCAAAGAGGGGTGTGCGGAGAGCCCTGCAGCTCCCCTGAGGACTCTCTGGGTCAAGTGTTTCACAAGCAGCAAGGCGTTCCAGAACACAGCCCTAGGACATGGCAGCCCCAGGACACAGCAGCATGACAACCACTGGTGAGTTAGTTACCTTTCTTTGCTGGAGGCTTCAGCCCCTCTAAGCACACCCCAAAGGGGACAGCGGGGAACAAGCAGCATTAGGTCTCTGAAATATGGGTCCTCGCTGTGCCTTCATGGAAGTGGACATTCTCAAGGGCATCCAGCCATCAGCAGGCTGATGCCAGCCCACCCCCTTGCTTCCAGAACTTTCAGAGATGAGGAGGGAGGTGTTGGGCACTACTAGCACACTGCCTTGATGTCCTGGGTGAATGAGGTGGGGGGGTCTGCAGTGACTGTCACTCTATGCAGAGCCCCAGCCTGCCCCCAGCCTGATGGTGCCTTCTAATCTGGGGGAATTTGCTACCAGAACCTGAGCAAGAGGACTTGGAGAGCACCAAGGCAGTGAGTGGGGCTGGAGCAGCAGCACCAGACCATAGCACACGGTTCCTCTCCACAATAGTGGGGTTATGCCTGGTGGCTGGGTAAGGTAGAGGAGCACAGCACTTCCCTCTTCCTGCCCTATGGATGCCACCACATGCACCCAGCCTCCACGAAACATGTCACTTTGCTATTTAGGAAGCTGCCGTTCAAACTTTCCAGCTCCTGGGTGCAGCTGAACCTGGTGCTTTCCAAACACCCTGTGCCACCCACCCAGAGCATGTGGGTGCGCTGGGACCCAAGTTTCACAGACTGTCCCCGTTCCAAATTCACCCATGCCTGCGTAAGACAAGCCCATACCGTGCATCCTCTAGAGGCGTCCCTCTCAAAACTCATCCCTTGTTTCACATTTATATCACACTTGGCAACACAAAGCCCAGGTAACTTTCTCTTCTCCCCCTTGTAGCAACCATAGCCTCCTCCAACATGGAGCTTCTGCTGAGAGATGATGTTTTTGTCGACTTTTTCAACACCTTTCTGAATCTTCCAGTAAGTCCACTCTGCATCATAAGGCCTGGGATCTCTCTGAGCTCTTCTTAGGTGAACTTCTGTGATGTTAGAGGCCCCAGGAAAATTGGGAATACATCACACTCAGGCTGGAAAATGAAGGAAACCTGAGGACCTCAGCCTGGTCCAAAACGCAAGACAATGACTTTCTCAGTAGCGAGGACTAGAAGAGGAAGAGCTGGGCTTTGGGCTCCCCTGCCACCCTCCATCTCCTTCAGCTCTCCCCTTCCCTTTCAAACAGGTTTTTGGTCAGACACCCATTTACATCAGCAGCACAGGCCAGTGGGACCTCTGCCCAGAGCTACCGAGCTATCTGGTGAGAAAATTCCCCTTGCTAGGAAGGAGGGTGAAGAGGAGAGAGGAAGAGCACAGGGCAGGGGAGGGAAGGAGCCCATTTCTCATTTCCAAGACCGTACTCTGTCTCTCCTGTTTGTGCAGCCATGGGGATTATTTCAAACCCAGATGTCATTTTGCTTTTAAGCCCTGGGAGGAGCACGAGCCATTTAAAGTCCTGGTGCACCTTATGAGGTCCATCCAGCCCTCCGTAAACATCGGTAGCTGCAGTTAAGGAGAGCATATATGGTTACAGAGAAGGAAGACACAAACATCAGCCACTAGTGTCCTGTATTCCTCCTGAGTTCAGCAGGGGTGAAGTCCTGTTGATCCTCAGACTGGCTCAGCCCTCCCCACAGCCACAAACACCGGTTGCAGTGGCTCAGATCCCGTAGCAAAAGGGAACCTGCTCCTCTCGGTGCTGCCAGCAAGCTGCCATGCCTTCCTGCCTGGGTGCTCGGGGAGAGCAGGCAGGCTGCGAGGAGACCCAGCCGCTCGGCATCAGGTCTCCCAGGTTCGCAGGCAGAGATGCGGGCAGGGGCTGTAGTTCGAGCATCCCCCTTCTTCCTCAGCACGGGGATGGCTCACATCACTGTCTGGCATCACGGTGCCTTCCCTGCCTCCTTCCCCCCCCAGCAGGGTCCCGTTACTCACCCTAATCCCCAGGCGAGAGTCGTCTCCTTGCTCACAGCCTAATCCTCTCCTTGGTTGCGGGGATTGCAACGCAGGATCCCAGCCCCCCGGCTTTACTGGCTTGGCTGGAAAAGCACCGCCTGCCTCATTTCTGCAAATCCAGCCTGTGCCTCCACCTCATCCTCTGCCAGAAGCTGCTGGGTTTCATTCGGTCGAGGGAAGCAGGTGAGTCATCGCAGCACAGAGGAAATCGGAGTGGCTTCGTAGCCGTGGCACAGCTTCCTTCCACCAGGGCTGGCACTGCCTGGTGCCTGCCCAGCAGGTCGTGCCTCTGCTGCAGGTTAAAAAGGCGTTGCGTGTTCTGTTCTTGGGGATGCAACTGATCCTAGGGTTTCCAGGGATGAGCCCTGTTAGGACAGGCTCGCTGCCTTCAGGGAGTTGGGCAGAAATAGCTGCTTTGCAGAGTTTACCATGCGGCTCACGGGTGGAGTGGGGCTGGAGAACAACTTTGGACCTGGGAACCTGGGGTTCTGGCATTTCAGGTTTGCTACTATGTGAGGTCCCCAGAGCTCTCGCGCTGTATTTGCGATATGCTTCTCATCCGATGCATCCTACGCTGGGAAAAGAGGCCTATGCTGTGGTCCATCCTACCAGCAGCAAGCCTGAATTGTGCTCTGTTTGCCCCTAAAACGAGCCATCTCAGCCCAGCCTTTGTGTGCCAATGCAAGAGGAGGCCACTGGAAAGAAAGCTGTGGCAGTAGGGAATGCATTTCAGAAAAATAAGCAATTCCTCAAGGCGTCCTCCAGTGCCGTTTCTGAGCGTGCTCCTGCTCCTTCTTCTCTGGTTGGGTTGAACCTCAAGCTGAAAGAGGTTGAGGGCACGCCACAAACCCAGGCAAAGAGGCACAACAGCTGGGCAGACTATGACAACGTGAGCAGGATGTCCTTGCAAACACCACAACCTGTCCAGAACTCCCATTTCAGTCCGATTTGCCGGTCTTTTGGCTCATGGCACTGCTGCCCTCTGGCAGCCTGTGTCAGGGAGGCTGGGAGATGCCAGTGGGGTCTGGAGGGCTTTTCTGGGGGCTGCTTCTGCATGCACCCCCTGATGCCATGACTCTGCACTCTCCCTCTGACAGCAAAACTGCTGAACTGGCAAAGCGCGGACCAGTGGCTGCTGGAGAGGTGCATCAGCGGGAGCCAGGGCATGTGGCACTTTCAAGCCTTCATCCAAGGGATGGCAGGTGGGCACCAGGTACCCTGCAGCCCTTTCTCAGCCCGCTGTGGGCAAGCTGACCAGTGGGATGCTGCCACAGAGCAGGGAGCACAGGTAAGCACCACTGGGACAGAAGACACTGCGATCTCAGCTAGAACTTGGAAGATGGACCACCAGCAGAGCCCCATGGTGGGTGCTGCACGCCTGGGAGGTACACAACCCTGACTCTACTCTACACTGTTTCCGTGGTGCATCCAGGCGATCTTTCCTTCTTTACTTTTTCTAAAAACATGGGCTGCTCTCCTCATCAGCGGGGCTTTCAGTGAGTCCCTCCAACTCCTGTCCCTTGTCTCATCCACAGGGGAAGAACTGACCAACTTCTGGCTCACCACCGAAAGGCTCCTGGAGCTTGATGATTTGGAAGCGAAGCAGGGGGACCTTTACCTATCCTTGCTCTGCAGGCTGAAAGCCACTTACCTGCACGAAGGCTCCAGTATTGTCACTCTTCTCAGGACCAACACCGGTAACATGGGAGCTAGGGATGAGCAGTGCCCTCCCAGTGAGGTGGACTCTCCCGGATGCTCCCAGGGAGATGGGATACCATCACCAGCTTTGTTTGGCTGGGTAATGGTCTGAATGGAGCCATCTCCCCATCATAATCTCCTGCATCCATTTCAGGGTCGCTGCCGAAAGCCAGGCACGTTCAGCCCATCAGCACCAGGAGGGAAATCCTAAGAAAGATGCAGGAACAGGCCCTTTATATGATTCAGAGTTACTGGCTCCCCAGATTCTTCATCCACTGCAAGATGCACATGCAGAAAGAGAAATCATGCCAGCCTCTGCTGCAGGAATATCAGGAACGTTTATTACGGGCCAGTTCACAGGAGCCCTCAGGCTTTCTGGAGAATCTCTTCACAATGCATATTAAAAGGAGCCAGGGTTTGTCAGGGCCCTACTGCAGCAAGAAGGCCAAAGCAGAAGTCTGGACTTTGGTCAAGGAGGGAAGAGACATCCAAGAAATGAAGCTGCCCAGTTTTCAGGTGCAAGCGGAAAGGCAGCCAGGGCCAGCTGGGAGCACAAAGGAACTACGTCTGGATAAAGATGCTTTGGGATCAATTCCTCATCAGTCAGAGCATCCTGCAAACACCGCCTTTGGAGACCAGGGAGGAGCAATGTCTTCCAAAAGACCTAGACCCTATGCGGAGCAAGTCCTTTATTTGAAAGACTTGGGTGAAAATAAAGTCCTCTCCAACCTGTGTTCCTCTGCACCCCTTGTCCAGCTGCCATCCCTGGAAAAGCCAGTCAAGACCTTGAGTTTCCTTCCATGGGTTCTTAGTGCTGAGACCTGTGCGGGACGACCCTTCAGGAACTTCTTGAAGTGCCAGGATCGCTTCATGGAGACTCATCTCCTGGACCTATGGCATGACCTGGAGGAATTTCTGCCTGTGGTGCTGGACCCCAACAAAGAAAACAGTTTCTTGCTGCGACATTTGATTGGTGAGAAAATATGCAAGACCTACCTGGAGGAGAGCACCATTCCACAGCTTCCCTTGGAGACCAGGACTCTCAGGAGCTTGCGGAACCATCTGATGTCTGGAGAATTCTCCCCTTGGATATTCAGAGTCCAGAACGAGATTTGCAAGGTACAGAGCAGTGCTGGCAGTGGTCAGGCTGGGTGGTACAGCTGGTACTGGCACCCCTGGGCTGGTGCAAGGGCTGTGGGCATGTTTAAGAAGAGAGGCTTTTGGAAAGTAAAGATGAAAATTGATTAGGAAAGGAAAAATTTGCAGTCAACAAGCCACTTTAAACTGGATTAGTAACCAAGATGAGCCAGGCCAGTGGAGAGGAGCATCCTCACTGGTTTGCTGGGCAGTGGAGCAGAGGTGACCTGTCAGTTAGCAGCTGGTGATCCCCAGTTGTTAGATGTACACGCCAAGGGACGTGGGATGGCTGGGCAGTGACCATCTTTTTGCACCTGAGTCACTGGTTCCAGCTCAACACAAGCAAAACACATTTACAACCCAAGCCCTTCCTGGCAGCCCCTGAACAGCCCAATGGACCAACCTGGGTGTACAGCTCCCGGTAAAGCTGTCCGGGGCATCTCCCTGAGGTGTAACCTGCCCAAGGCATCATCACTGCCATCTCAGGGTGCAGCAAGGCTTAGGGATAGTGGTCGCTGCTGGAGCACTGATTGAGAACAACCCACCTTTGCTCCTCCTCAGGTGCTCTGCTGCTCGTATGAGGAATTTCTGGCTGATGATGACAGGACGTTCCTCCAGTTTATGGTAAAGTGGATGCACAGGGGACAGGGGCATCCTTGAGGGGTATGCAAGAACCAGTGGGGATGTGAAAAGTTGGAGAGAGGGAAGGAGGAGAAGTCCAGCATTAACTGTAGTGGCCCAGCATCCCACTGTGTCCTCCAGTACAGGGGCAACATGTACTTCCTGGAGCAATGATCCCCAGCTCCTCCACCACAACATCCCCTAAGTCAGTGGTGCTGCAGGCATGCCCTGCCAGAGCTCTTCTGAGACAGGCCACAACCTGGGCCAAAGCCCGGGACACACTTTTAAATGATCTTCAGGGTAGGCAGTGGCGAGACCAGCAGCAGGTAACACGCTGGATGACTGCCACAAGAACAAAATGCTTCTGGGAATTAACTCCCCATTTTTCCCTTGCCCACAGTGAATTCTGCTGTAAGCATGACTCACGTGCAGACACACACGTGTATGTCCCTGACCCAGCGTGAGTGCCTGGCCAGCACACTGAGGGAAGAGGATATGCAGCCTTTAAGCCAATGATTCAACCACACTCAAGTTTCCCATAGATTTTTTTTTCCTCTTCTGGGTAAAGAGGGATGATTTAAGAAAGCAGAGTCACAAAAGCACTCAGCTTCCTCGACTATTATCCCTCTCGTCAGTGAAAATCCCACTAATGCCTCATGTTTCTCAACACCCTAAATCCTAACCCCACACCCGGGAACCTGCCCATAGACCGAAAACCCACGAGCATCTCACCCTGCTTGGGTCCCCACGCAACCTGCGCAGGTGACTTTGCTCATTGCGGATGTTGTCCTTCAAATCAGCAAATTAAGCCTCTCCCCAAACTGCGATGGCAAACCAGCAGCTGGTCCTCAAAATGGTAAGGAGAAGCTCTCAGAGCTAGTGTCCCCAGAGACCTGGCTCACAGCGATGCCAGCATCTTGGTCAGTGCAAGCTGAGGGTTTTGGAAAAGTCAGCTGGCAGCTCCTGACCTGGATTTGTTAAATGCTCTTGGTTGTAAGTTAATTAGCCACCTGGGTTTTTAAGCATCTCTTGTCAAGGAAATTACCTCTCAGAGCATAGACCTGGTCTGGGAGTACAATTAGCACTTCAGCAGGTGCTGAGACCGTGTTCTCTGTGGGCACCATCCCTGAAGCCAAACTCCTCCCGAGCTGCGCTGTGCTGATGTCAGGGGAACTGCTGGGACTTAGCAGGATTATTTTTGGTGCTTGCTCCCAGGGATAGCAGCCAACCAAAAAGGCACACGAGGTTATTTGTCTTCTGGGGATAACTTCAGGGTTGTTTACAGCTCTCATGGGTAGACGTTGACCACTTCAGGAAAGCTGCTGCCTTCACTGGCAAGCCATTGTCTGGACTACCCAAGGGACCTGCTGCACATCCCAGCTGCAGGCAGATGTGAGCCAGCTTTGAGCAGCTGCATGGGTCGGTTTAAAGTCTGTGCTGAGCTTCACGCTCACGTGGATTTCCTCCAGACGGTCTAAAGCTAAAGCAGACATCTAACCTGGGGAGGCTTCTACTCCAAGGCACAGTAAAACGTGCAGTTAGCCTGGTGGGCATAGTGCAGGAGCAGCTCCTCAGATGGGGTGTGTGCTCTGCAGTCACCCTCTGCTCTTCTCATAGTCTCCACAGAGTGATGTCCCGATGCCCCAGACGCAAGGCCGCACTGATGGGAAAGATGGATATTTCCTCCCATCCCAGCAGATAAAGGAGTCCTTGAAGCTGAGCCAGGGCTTGCATGGCACGAGGAATTTGGAATGTCTCTCCTCTGAGCACTGGCAGTTACTTGCCACTCGGGACCTCCGGAAAGGGGGGTCCATCCAGGCAGGGGTGGAACTTCTGTGCAGGACCGGTAAGAGGAGCCTCTGCATTTCTGCCAGGCTGATAAAGCATGTTTTGTGCATCTGTGGCGACCACTACCCATAACATTCAGGCTTTGGTGCATTTCTGTATTGCTGACAGCTCCTGGACACCATGGAGTGGGTTGGAACAGGGCCTCCGGGAGCCATGAGCTGTAATCCAAGCTTTGGCAATAACCTATGGGCCAAATTCGCCCCTGCCAGTACCGGAGGCACCAAATGCCACATCCTTGCACTGTCACAACAAAGTGGCTGAAACCCAAAGCCAGCAACAGCCACTGTCATTCCCCTTCCACACCCTGACCTTCTCCGGGGGATACTGGGACTGGTCATGCTGGTGTAAAACCTCAGCTTTGTCTTCTTATGCCATTTTTGGAGAATGACATCAAGTTTCTGGGCACCTACCAGTGCACTTATAGTGACAGCAGTCACCTGTAGCAACCCTTAGATAGCTCGAAGGGCCTTGGTCATACCTGAGAAATGCGGTGTCACAGGTAGGGCATGGGAACAGGACAGAGAAGGTGAAAGGAAAGGTGGCGAAGGGCTGTCATAACCAGGATGAATGGGATCTGTCCTGCCTTCTCTATCTGATGCAGATTCCCAGAAGATAATGTCCAATGTTCTGGTTGTGGATGGGCCAAGCAAGGAAAAGGAACTTCTGTGTCCTAAAACCCCATCAGTTGGTGAGTCCAGTCTAAGCAGGCTAAAAGCAGAGTGGGCCCCCAGCCTTAATGCCCTTGGAAGCGCTCCAACTTACCCTTAGGGGACTGGAAGAGAAGGGGTCTTCCCTGCTTACATTCCCATCATCTAGTAGAGCATATATGTTTTAAAAGGCATATATGTTTTGGGGTGTTGATCCAGCCAGAAAGGGTTGCAGTGGGAGGGCTTCTCTGAAGCAGCAAATGCCAAAAAGGTAAAATCACGTGGACACAAAGAGAGACCACAGCACCTGGTGTCTCCTGAGCAGACATCAGCATGGTGGCTATGGGGACAGCTTGGGTTTCTCTGAGGTCCTTTGCCTTGAAGACAGCTGTGAGCAGGCTCTGGCTGTCACCTGAGGAATAGTCCAACCCCATTCTGTCCCCACAGCTCTAGAACCTGAGAAGAGAAAGAAGACGACTCTTCCTGTGAGAAAAACCAAATCAAGCTCAACCAGTGTTGTAGTAGAGAAGCCAACTAGAAGACCCAGGTCTGGCACCCTGCAGCACAGATCTTTGCTGGCTTTTGCTACCTACACTCCTGCAGGATGCAGACTTTTCCCAGTGCCTCCCTGTAGTGCACCTGATCCCTGCTTCATTGTTGGGCCCTCTCAGATGTAGGTATGGGTGTTCCTGTGGGTATAACCCTGTAGAGTTACTGAGGAAAGGAGAAAAAAATGTTTTAATGCACCTCCAAGCCCACAGCTGAGATTTAATCCTCACATCTTCTTCATGTCTTCATCCTCAGTCGCTCCCTAGCATGCTGCCTGTGCACTACAGCTGGGCAGCTCTCAGATTCCCAGAAAAACCAACTAAAGTCACCCTGTGACCACACCTAGATCTCTTTACTCACTGACCGCACGAATGTCCATGTGGCTCATGTCTCACTTCCTGGAACTATTCCAGACATGAGTCCTTGCATATAAACGGTAACCAGGACACAAGTCCTGAGCAGGAGCAGTTCTTATTGTTTATTGTGAAAGTCAGTTTCAGAAGCCACACTTCAAGAAAAAAATTTGACCCAGTCCATTAATATTCAAATAAGGGCTTGCCAACCTCATAAATGACCCAAAATCCAAGTTCATTCCCAGCCTTGGGTTTCCACAGCTCTGCTGAATCTTTCAATGTAGCTGTCCTCTGGTTTTATATCTATCAATAATCTGCTGATCTGCCAGCTGCAAGTGGCAAGGGTTTTTCACTCCAGAGCACCCCCTTCATGGCCAAATGCATGAAGCCCTCTGCCATCCAGTGACAAATTATTGTTCGTCCTCAGAAAGTGCCCGAGCACAACCTCCTCTTTCTACTAGTCTTTCCAGATGCCCCATTCTTACCTGCCTCCCTTCCCTTGTCTCTGTGGGGCTGCCCAACCCATTTGCAGGTTGACGTCTCCATCACAGACTCAAAGTCCTATTGTTTCCTTGAATCCCTGAGTGAAGCCTCCTTTTTAAGCCAACACCAGTTCCTTTGGGTACATGACAGCAAAGCTGTTGGGCAGGCACACCTATAGCAGAAGAGAAAGAGCTTGTCAGGAAAATTTCCTCCTGGATTCCTGATGGCTTGGTGGATGATGACCTTAAATGTCTTTTCCAATCTAAATGACTCTATGAGCAAGACAGATAATGGAGCCTGTGCTCCACCAGTACCTTCACTTGTCCATCTGCTTCACAGATCCCACACAGCACTCATCCACGTGTTTCTAGCTCTTCCTCAATTATCTCTCTTGTTGGAGAAGCAAGTACAGAGGTCCTGCCTATTTTCCAGGTTGCTGGCAGCACAGAGTTCACATCACCTGGTTTCTCCTCTTCACAGGCACTTCATGAAAGTACTGCACAACCCTTCCCACCTGCAGTACTTCAAGAAGTTCCTCGAGGAGCGCAATGCAGATAGACCACTGGATTTCTGGATGGCTGTGGAGAAGGTAGTCACAGAGACCAACCCCAAGACAAAGAACTTCCTCATTAGCAGCATCATCAGAAATTTTTTCCATGCTGAAATTCCAGCTGGTAGGTGCCCTCCCACCCTGTTCTTTACTCCATCCATGATGAATGACTCTTTTCCCTGGACGCTGGTTGCAGTTTTTATATCCTCTTGCAGGGACCTGCCAATTTTACTTTCCTGTCCAGTGAAGTATTTATTTGCTGAGGCCTTCTACTGCCACTTATATTTCTAGGAAGGTGGTCTTCTACTTTGGCAGATTCTACTGACTGAGACCTGCAATATGCAACTCCTGAAGTGTCAGAAATAGCTCTTCCGTAGCTTGTCTCGTTTAGATGCTCTTGGAGTCACAGCTCCCCTCCCAAAGTGTGCAAATACCACAATATAGAAAGCAAAAAGGCTGAGACAACCCAACTGAGCACACAGCAGGCAGAGCAGATGGAGATGGGACAGGGTGCCACTTGCAGATGTGAGGGTAGGAAGAGATGTTATGGTGATGCAGGGGTGGCTGGCAGGGGAAGGCAGTGACCACACTTCTCTTCCAGAGGAGCAGCTGGACTGCGATGCTTCAATCATCAAAGAAATAAAAGAGGCTGAAACAGTCAACCCCTTCATGTTGATGACAGCACAGATATTTGTCCAGAAAGCAATGGAAAAACGATGGTGAGCACCTGGGTCAAGCTGGTTCCTTAAGCCCAGAGGTTCCACAAACACATTCTTCCCAACATCCATCCCACTCCGAAGTAGCAGACAACAAGTGCTACAAACATTATTTCCCAATGAATTGTCAGCTGGTGCATCAAAATCCCAGTCAGACCCTCACCCCAGCAAAACTGCTGCGGCAGCTGCTGATGCTTGTACCTGTGTAAGGCTGGTGGGGCTTGTCCCATGAGGACCAAATCACTGTTGGGTTTGCAGGGTGCTGGACTGGAGGAGGAAACACGCTGCAGATAAGCAGGACAGATACTCCCAAGACTGCTGTGTGCAAGAACAGAGCCCATGAAAGGGGATCCAGCCCCCATCCCATTCTCCAATCTCCTCCAGGAACAGCAGTCCAGTGGGACCCCAACCCCAGGGCTATCCCTGTCATCTGCTCCCCCTGCTTAGCCATCCTCCCACAAAATCACTGCCTTCCTCATGTTCTGACTGCCCTTGATGCTCTCTCTGGTCTCCCTTCTGCCAGGTTCAAAGAGTACCAGGACATGTTCCACCCGAGTGGTACACCCAAGTCTAACCTTCGTTTGCGGCATGAGATGGGGAACTTCAGAACAGATGATCTGGTAAGGAAAGACCCTTTCTGCTGTCAGGCTGAGGATGTTGTCCAGGCAACAAAAGAGAGGAGATGCTGCAGGTCAAATGGTGCTCACATAAATGGGGTGAGGGGGTCAGACTTGGAGAGCTGCAAAAAGGCAGCTGGTAGGGAAAGGCTCGTTCCTACAGATTCTGGAGCCCTACTCCACACAGTGCTTCACCAGATTTGGTCAGGACCGGCCAGGTTCACCTGTGGCCACCAGTGAAACTAAGAAATACCAGAAAGCAGAGATGATGGCTGGGTCACAAATCCCACCTCCAAGGCTGAGCGCTCAGGTGCTCCAGCTCACAGCAGTGGGTCCAAACAGGAGGGCATTGTCTGGGAAGAGCCCCAGTGCTGCAGCCAGGAGCTGGCTTCCCAGGGCTGTGCCGTGTCTCCGCAGCGGTGGGCCTGGAATGCCATTCAGGACATCGTCAGGAGCCTCTGCAAGTTCCGGAGGGAGATGAAGAATGACAAATGCCGTGTGGAGTTTGAGACCTTTCTCCGTCAGGAACTAGAAAACGAGGAGGAAAGTATGGCTAGACCCCTGCCGCCCCCTTTACCTCCCTCAAGACAGTCCTGGGGCTAGGCAGGGAAATAGATGGAGGAAAGCTGTGGCTCATCTCCCATCCCCATATACTGACCTTCGTTTCCTCTGCTGGAAGCATATAAAGAGCCAGAGCAGGTATTTCAGGATTCTGTGCAGAAATTTGCACACTTAGGTGCTGGAGCTAGGAGATGAGGTCCAGAATTTTGCACAGGCAACACGCACAGATACTCAGTCGTGCGATATCTGGTTTCCTGATGCAGGTGCCTCATGATGCTGTTGCATCTCTCTCATGCAATAACATGTATGTGTGTTATCCAGAAAACCCAGGAGGCACTAATTGAAGCTAAGGTGACACAGGCTGAAAGAAAATAAGCCAAAAGAAATAGTTTTCTATGCAACAGGGAGCTGACCTACAGAGTACTGAAGGATGTAGATCCTGAAAGCTCTAGAGGAGGCTGGAAAAGCAGTCAGAAAAGGAATCCACTGAAATTGCTAAACGCCCAGAAAGTCCATCTAGGTCAAGAAGTCCCTGGGGAAAAGAAAATTATGAAAGCTGGAGAATATTGTAGATGGGGACACTAATACCATTTTTTACTTTTCATTCTCCCTACTTACCTGCTTGTGGACAATGGCTAGACAGGCCAGCAGACTTTTCATCTAATGTACTGTGGCCACCTCCTATGAAAACAAGCACTCCATTGGTGCAAAGAGGAGGATTGGTGGAGGAGGTTACCAGGTTGGAGGGAAGCATACACACTGTCTGAGTCTGAATTCCCTGGAGAGCCTGGCTGCAGGAAGGCTGTAGTCCCTGTAGGTAGAAAGACCCTCAGCAAATTACTTGCCTGCAGTTAAAGCAAGCACAGGCAAGGTGAAGGAGCAGGGTGCAGCTCAGCATCAGCCAGCCAGCTGGCCTCATACCCAGTGCTAGGAGAAGTAGGACACAGCAGCTCTTCCCCTCTCTCAGATTTGCCCATCATCTCAATGCGGAGTAGCAGCACCGTGAGCACTTCCCACTCGGCCTTTGCCAGGAACCCACCAGACAAGGAGGTGGTCCTAGTGAAACGTCACCTGTTTAACAGCCAGATCATTACCGTCAACTTCCTCGTCAATGACCTCCACTTTTATCTGGAGATTGACAAGTAAGTTTCCTTTCCTTTCAGGTACCACCAGTCTCCCATCCTATGTGTAGTGCCCATTTCTTAGCAGAGTATGTGGATTCTTTAGCACATGCTAAGGTCTGTGCTGCCACCCCTAAACTCCTATCAGCACCTCTATGCAAGGCTAGCATCTAGACATCACACTGCAGCAAATAATACAACCAAAGTCTCATCCAGTAGATGCCTACACCTAATCTGCCCCCTGGACCCTCCCTTTCAGCCAGAAAAAGTACCCTGGCTAAGGGTTCCTGTTTGGGTATCCTAGAAGTACTATTGGTTTGATAGTCCCAATCAATGTAATATTTTGCCTACATTTGACATGCCGTTGTGGCATTTTCTCCATTGACCTCGTCCAGTTCCCTGGCAAACCTCTAAGTGCAAGGTATGGCCAACACACAACAGCCACCACAGCACACCCCTACATACAGGAGACCACGTTTTGAGTCCCCTCTTTTCCTGAAGGGTGAACTTCATGCGCCCCGGATGAATGCTGTGACCATGAGAGTGTTAGAAGAGAGAAGTGGTTTCTCATTGTACCTCTGTTTCACTGTTCTGCACCTCATGGATTGCTTTTTCTGCCCAGCAGATGTGGAACTAAGACAGAACACGTCTGCCCAAGACCCCACTTGCCTTTGCAGGTTTTCCAGGCTGGCTGATTCAGCTGAAGCTCTGGCAGCCCTCAACATGCAGTCAGAAAAGGAAGTTGCTTTTCTCAAAAAGAAAGTTGCCATCATCAGCAAGCTCTTCCTGAACTCTGATATTCCCCCCAAATTGCGGGTAAAGATGCAGGGACCCACCCAGGAAAGCTGAAGGCTGCTGGGCTGCTCGTTGCTCAAGACCATTGCATCACAGTTGTTAGCAGTTGTGGGGAAAGGGGAACAAGGCAGATGTTTGGATCTGCTCCAGCCAAGCATGCTATGGAGCTTCAGAGCGTGCTCTGGAGCTTGGGACCTCCACTGGGGCTTCATGGGGATGGGAACGATCAACCACCTGACCCATTCTAGCACTTATCCCAGACAGATTGAGAACAAGCTCATGAACAAGGAGATAGTGAAATCCCCTACCTGCTGGAGAAATGCCAGGGCTGAAGTACCAGGGTGGCTGCTGCATGCCTCCAGCTCGGCCCTTTCACTCCCCACAGGTCAATGCCACCATCGTCCTCTCCCCCCTGCACCCAATTCTTCCCCTTGCAGTAGCCATGGCTCTGCCTGTCTTCCCTTTGAAAAGCACAGCACAGTGTTTTCCACAGAAATCCAGGAGGGATCCTGCCCTTCGATCTGGGACAGCCAGCCAGGATGCAACTAGTGTTTCTTTTTGGAGACCACGGGGGGTCAGTAACAGCGTGGGGTCAGGGAGAGAAACATGCCTCTAAGGCCCATCAGGTTAAGCAAGGTTTCTTCACGGACAGGTAAACATCTCTGAAGAAGAGAGAGAATTAATTTGGAGTTTATCTTCCAAGGGGATACTGAACCGTGTCCTCTACCACAGGGCCAAGGTCATCATCTTCCCTATCCTGATGCACTTCTGGAGAAGGTACATGCCCCCTCTCTCCCAAGGTGGGGGAGGCTCTGTGGATACCAGCCTTTTTCTGCAGCCACCTCTTCCTCTGACAGGATGAAAATGCAGATGAGACACTCCTCAGGAGCTCATCTGTAGATGTTTGTTTGAAGGTTTGCTGTCTTCAGTATTTCTCATACAGGTTCTGCACCTGGAAGGTGATGAGGAGCTTTCAGGTCTCCACAGAGGACAGGGTGCCAATCTCTTCCCCCAGTACAACACCCTTTACCAAATCATCTGACATCTGCAGTCCAAGTAAGCCAAGTGCCTGTCCCCCAGCTCCACATTTATCCTCAGGCTTGTTCTTCCCCACCGAGATGTCCAAACCTGGGTTTTTGGTGTCCCACTGTGTTCCTCTTAGAAGGTCCAAACTCCTTCCTTCATACAGCTGCTTTACACAGCTTTGAGGATGTATGTGGTGCAGGCCTGTTGGAAAATGAAGGATCCTTGAAATCATTCCATCAAATTCAATCAAAACTGCCCAGTGAGTTTTAGGAATTTCTTTGGGGAACAGAGAAGTGGGTGCAGAGACTTCATGAGCAAAGAGCTGTTGCATAACTCTCGTTTTCTTTGATAGCCAAGTTAAAAATACTCTCATGCACACACCCTAAAACAGAAATAAAGCAACTAATCTTTTGGGTTACAAGTCAGATGGGAGCAGGAAAAGGAGAAAAACAAAGCAGCCAAACATCAGGCTCAGAAGAATTACATGGGTGTTGCTTTGAACGTCTGGAATGGAGAACAAACTTAATCAGGATTTAGGTGACACTCATTGGGATGTCTCTGGGGAGATATATTTTTCTTTCCTCATCCACTTGTTTACTTTCAGTACACTGAATAACTCTAAACTGAAAAACATAAAGGAAGTGGTGCTAAGTGCTGTCAGTCTGCCTGACAACCCAGCTCCTTGACTGAGTATTCATTTGGAAACGGTCTAATTGATTTTTGATTAAAGGGGAAACCAAAATAGGCACATACTAATCTTGCTTTGATGGTTGAGTGGGTGTCAGCAAGCCACTGTTCTGCTCCCTGTCATTTATCACTGTCAAGTTCTGGTTAAAAATCAGGAGTTAGAGGTTTTTGATACTTACAGGCAGGTTCTTGAGCTGCTGCCCTACAGCTGAGATGGGCTAACAGACCCCTGTACTGCTGTGCTCCAAGACTGTCTGTTGGCCAAAACCACCCCATGCCTTGAGTGTTCCCCTGGGTAATGTGCAACATTCAGCTTAAGTCTCCACCTTGTTACAGAGCCTCACTGTACTTCTAGGGCTTTCTCAAACATAATTGTTTTAATGCAAAAGCCTCCTGCCACCAGAAAAATCCAGACAAAACCTAAGCCATCACACATGTATTCCCAGCTAGTGACAAGCCACGAGTGCTATGTTATGCAGGATCTACCTGCTGTGTTATCTGGGATGAAGACACATGTTTGGCAAGGTCTTCAGGAAACTGGTGGGGAGGGAGGGAGAGATACTTCCAGTGAAACATTGGCCCAGGGTGCCCAGAGAAGTGGTTGATGCCCCATCTCCGGAAACATTCTGGGTCAGGTTGGACAGGGCTCTGAACAACCTGTTGTAGTTGCAGATGTCCCTGCTCACTGCAGGGAAATTAGGCAAGATGACCTTGAAAGGTCCTTTCCAACCCAAACCAGTCTATGGTTCTATTCAATTGGTGCAAGCTGTTGCAAGGGTTAGGACAGCCCTACCACTGCCCAAGCAACACAGCCCATATTTAACTACACAGAGCCTCAGATAGTGAAAACACAGCGATACTCTCTGGAGACAGCTAGGGATGTGTAGAAAAGACTGGGATCTTCCTCACATGGACATTCATCCTGCAGTGATTGTCCCTGGGGACAACTCTCCCCAAGTCACAGCTTCTTGCAACACCTCACAGGTATAACACAGATAACCAGAGCTGGACAGATAAAAATCCCTCAGCTCGGGTGGTGTGTCTTGGGAAGAGATGTGTGATTCCCCTAGACCTGTCTCACTTCTCCTGCCCTTCCCTGCATGGCTGGCATGCTCAGTCTGGTTGAGTAGGAAGGGCAGAAGCCTTCACTCCTCAGTAGGGCAGAGCTGTACCCGTGGGCTGTGGTGGAGGCTGGCTCCTGCCAAAGAACAGCAAACCAAATCAGCATGCAACCCCCAAATAGCTGCTGTTTCTGGCTGCACTAATGCCCACGCCACCTTTTAATCGGGACGCTTTTCTGCACCTTATCTCACTTTCACCAATGATCTTTATCTAAGGGTCTTGCTTTTCCGACAAAAAGCTTGCTCTTCAGCTGGGGAAAAAATTGGTCATGTTGTCTTTAAAAGGCGCTGAAATTCTAGGGAAAATACCTGTATTTCCAGAGAAAACCTCCTATTGCCCGCACCTTGCTTTTCCCATATCTTGAGGGTTGCTGCCTTGCGCAGACGCGGCGGGTGCGGGGCTGGGAAGGTGCAGATCTGAATCCATCTCCCATCACCAGGCGTCACTGTGGCACTGCCTGTGCCTTTACACGGAGCAGAGGGACCGGTCCTGCTGGGAGAAGCCACCCCCTGAGGGCACAAAGCATCTGCCTCTTCCACCCCACCTCTCCAAATGCCATTTCCTCATAAGCCTCCCATCTGCCACTCAAGACCCCAGGACCCTCCAGCAAAGCCAGTGTGGGACATGGCACCCATGTCCTTATGTCCTTACTCAACCACCCTCCCTTGACCTCCCTACAAGCCCCATGGGATCCCTAGGGGACCACACATCCTGCTGGTCTCCCTCGTTTGCCATCAGAGTGCTTGCCACACAATATGACTGCATCTCTTCTCCCTCACCAGACAATCACCCCACCATTGTCTTCACGCTCCAGAAAGGGATCCAGATCCTGCCACCGCACTCCCCGAAGAAAAGTGTGTCATTGGTGGAGCAAAAAGGTGAGCCAGTGTCTGAAAGGACCAATCTTGCTCCATCTGCTGTGACGGGAGGTGGGTTTTAGGGCTCTCTACATCCATCCATGATGGGAAGTCTGCGCTTCAGGTAAGTCTTGAGAAACAGCTCTCATTTGGGATGTCTGCCTCCTGTCCTGCAGAGCAGGTAGGAGGTCTCAGAGGCAGGTTACCTCCCCCAAACCACACCAGCACCTGAAGCAGCAGAGCTATGACTCCCCTCAAAACCCAAAGGCCAACTGGGTGGGTCTGTGCAGGATGCTGGTCACCCCCCACCATCTCCAGTAACACAGAACATCCCCAGTGGCTGCTCTTTTCCGTGCCCTGAACACCCCTACCAGAGCACAGCACTGTGTTGTTCATCCCCAGTCACCCTGCCTCCATCAGCAATGGCCACTGGTGCAACATCTCTACCTTCCCTGCAGGCTCTGAGGGGAGGAAGATGACCTCCAAGGAAGAAGAGACCTTCCAACTCATCCATACTGAGCAGGACAGAAGTCTCAACCAAGGAAGCTGAGCATCCCAGACACAGGGCAAAGTTTGCACTTAATCATCAGTAAGACCTAAAAATAAAGCAACTTACAGCATCCTCCAGCTTGCCTGGTAACATAACACAGCAGCTTGCACCTCTACAACTATTGCAGGGACTTGTCATGACACATGTTTCCACCCAAGGAGATGCCTCATCCACACAACGGTCTCCTTCTTCACATGTATCTGTAAAAGACTGCATTGTCCATAGCTGGGAACCAGTAACAGTGTAAATCATTCACACTGGGGGCACAGCACCACACCACACCACCTTTGAGGTCTTTCCCAAGAAATCTGGAAGGTGTTTAAAGCCAGAAAGCAGTCCCAGCAAACACTTTGCCTGAGGAAAGGGGTCATCCACACCCACCTAACACTGGAAGCTGCTCCAGCCCTGCTGCACAAGGAACTGTGCTTCTCACCTAGGGTTGCTTTCCTCTGCTCAGCACGGCTGACAGCCTTGTCTCAGCTCCTCACTCCTCCATGCTTTCCACACAAGTTAAATACTCGTGTATTTATATATATATATAAAATAAATAAATAGCAAAGCTAATAGAGCCCACCTAGTTTACTATTCAGCCATCCCTGGGTGGTGAGATGGTGCGTGTCGTGCCACAGTTTTGCTGATTTTCCAGCTAAAAAAATCAGCTCATGCCTGACTCAGGGCCTTGGCATGTTTTTTGTTGGTTTTTTTTTTTTTTTTAAAACCAGTACATTTACAAAGCACTAACCAATTCATATCAAAGACCTTCATTTTTCCCAGGTGCAACTGAGTCAGAGTTGCTTTGACAAGCCACCACAAAGCTGCCAAAATGACCATGACCTTTATCACACCTCACCTCTGACAGATCCCGTTTTGAGGTATTTTTAGCTGCTTTTTAACTGTCGGATCCTAAAAGATTGCATCCTAGGAATAATCCAGGTGCATCTAAGGCAGGTGATGACATGTTATCTATTAGTTATGATTATCAATGCTGCTTTTGGAGGATCAGAAAACCAAACAAACTCCAAGCCCAAGAACTTTACCATAAATGCAAGACTTCAGAAGCTGACACCACTCCTACAACTTGAACTGTGACCAGCTCCTCAACGCTGCCCTCATGCTGTAACTTGATTTTTTTTCCCCAAAGCTTTCCAGCCCAGAAGCTGCCTGCATTTTTGCGCTCTTTGCACTAACACTTCAGGCTCTGCAACCTGAGCACAGCTGAGCTCAGTCCCTTGAAGGCTTCACAAATGTGCTTGAAGCTCAACGCAGCAAAACCACAGCTAAGAGCAATCTTCACTCCACTGCTTCTGTGGACTGTTTTTCCACCCAGTGCAGCAGAGAAGACATATTGACCTGGAGCCATCCCTATGCACACAAGCATGTCCTCAGCACAGGAGTGACAGGATGGGAAGCACCTGATCTCATCACACCAGGTTGAGCCAGCTGTCCTTGGCATCACGGAGCAGAGAAAGGCAGAGACACAGCAAATACACAGTGGTCAAGCACGAAAGTAAGGGAATGAAGCATGTAGGGCCAAATCAACACACCCTTGGTCTGCAAGCCAGCCTGGATGAGGCAAAGGCAGGCAGCATCTCCCAGGTGGGCACTAACACTGGGAGCCATCAGCACATCAGGCAACACTAACTCAGGTAGCTGGCACTTTCCTCAACTCCCCAGGACATCTTCTTCTCCAGGCTGTGACATCAGGCAGTGCCACACCTTCCAATTGCAATACTGTCCAGCTATTCTTGCCACTGCTTTTCCATCCTGCCTGGCCTCTTGCTGAGCACTCGCCCATCCTCCCCAACCCTGCAAGGACAAAAGGCAGCCTGGTGTTTTCCCCAGCGTTGGTTCCCAGTCCTGCGTCCCGCCTTCCCTGACATTCTTTAAGCAATAAGCTTTGCAGATGCTATGCATGGATCAAATTGCTCGTCTGGTATCAGCCTGCCAGCACTTCTGGCTTCTCAGAAAACAGGACACAGCCCTGCAGACCACAGGAGATTGCCCAGGAAATTCTTCCCAGCAGCCTGGTTGCCCCAGAGAGAGAAGTCACAGCCTCCATGGCTTTAGCCATTGCTCTGGTTTGGACAACCTTGAGTGCTCTCTGCTTTCAGGATGGCCTTTCCACAACTTTTTAAGGCTGTCAAGTTGCAGCCCTTTAGCAAAGCAGCAGAGAGACAGTAAGATGCGAAGGTCAAAACAAGCTGGAAATGTGGTGTTTTGCATGAGGCTGAGAGAGCCCAGCCCACAGCCTCACATCTTCTTGTGCAAGACCAGAAACAAGCATAAAGGCACCATGCTGCCCATAGCACCCCTGCTCCCCACGCTGCTGAGACCTGGACACACATCTCTGGGTGTCCTTCTGCTTTCTGGCCATGAGAAGGGTGCAGTGAGCAAGAAAAAATAACCAGAGAGAAAGGAAGAGATAGAAATATTGTCACAAGAGGAGATGACACTCTTCTTGTTGCCTTTTCTCTAATGGCACCTTACCAACAGTTGCATAGTCAAGCTTAGGAGAGGACATGGGTCAAACACATCCAATCTCAGAGTTGTACACGTACGTAAACACACACATGCAAATATTGGTGCTCATCTTTGCACCGGTCACAGCTTAACCTCTGCTGGCAGCTAAACACCATGCAGCCACTCACCCACTACTTTCCTCCTCCCCTCCACACACCTTTCTCTGGGTTAGGAAGGAGAATGGGGAGGAAGAAAAAAGGTGAGACCCCAGGAGTTGTATTAAGGACAGTTTAATAAAACAACACAAAGAGAGAAGAAAACAACAGCACTAATAGCTGCCTATCATTTCAATAGTACTAAACAAGTAATAGAAGCTGGGAAGACTCTACCTGTGCCCCAGACACCAACATTCCCCGCTCCAGCTACACACTGAAGCACATTGAAAAGAAAAGCTCTCACCCTAGGCCAGCCCTCCCCTTATATAGGAGCAGGGGTCGGTATGGTATCGTATATCCCATTGGCTGATTCAGTTGTTTATCCCGGCTGTGGCCCCTCCCAACTCCTTAGGCCAGCAGCTGCTTGTGATAATTAATTAACCCAACCCCAACCCCAACCCCAACCCAAGACAGCCCCTCAACTCATCTGTGAAATCCTCACCCTCACTTCACAGAAACAATGGAAAAAATCCCACCATTCGGTCCACTATTTCACAAGAGACTGCTTGCTCCTGAGGACAGGAAGCCTTTAGTGCTTCCCAACAGATACCTGTATGTGTCAGAAGCATTTCATCTGAGCAGTGACAAAACCACCCAGCACCTCACCTGAACAACCAAGAGACAATTCCATGGGGAGGCCAAAAAATCCCAGCCTTTTGGATATTTTATAGTGCTGCAGACTATCTCTGTCTCTGCAGAGGGGATGGGGGAACCTCATTCACAAACCAGCGTGGAGTCCCTTTTCCAGGTAAGTTTATTCCAAGTTTGGTTCTCTAGAGGCTAATTGAATGAATATCAATCTTGGTTTGAAATAAAAAAATACTTTACAATCCTTTTAAGAGTTGGCAGAGCTTGCCCTTTCCAGGAGGGACAGGTCCCTGCAGTGACCTTTTTCAGTTGAGTCAGGACTACTCACAGTAGCAGAGTTTTCTTTTCCTTGTGGAAAGAGCTCCTGCATCCCCAAAAAGAAGTCCTTCAGGTCCCAGGAGGCTGACCTGAGTGTACCTCTGCCAGATCAGAGCAATAACGGGCCAAGGGCAGCTTTGCAGTGAGACCATTGCCTAGACATCTCATTTTCCTGCTGCTGTGTTTCAAAGAGTGTAAAGAGAGAATCCACATCTTTCTAGGGGTAGGTGAGCAGCTCTTCAGTGCAAGCTGTAGGGAATATCAGCCCCAGCAAGGAGCTCAAACTCCTTTTCCTTTATCAGAGAGTCCCATGTTGTCTGGAAATGCTGGAGCTCTTCTCCTGACTTCCTGATGTGCTGTGTGTATGGAGGCTGTCCCACATCTCCCTGCTCTTCATAAGAATCAGGGACTTGATCTCCACCTCACAGAGGCAGGTAAACCCAGAGGACAGAGGTAGTCAAAGTGGACCTGAGCTGGCACTCAGCTTGGTTCCTCTCCAAAGCCCCTGGTTGTTGTACCAAACACTTCTGAAGCATCTTTCCTTTCTTAGTCCTCCATGATCTGTCTCTGCATGTGCTCTCTCCCATCTCTTTACCCACTTTCTTCAACTCTTGCAGATGCAGAAATAGGGAATGAAAGGAGGAAGTAATGGTGGGATCAGACATGGGACATGAGGCAGTGCTATCCTACAGAGAAGGGTCCTGAATGTCTGCAAAGTGGCTGTATTTGGGATTCTGGCGTAAACTGTTGTAGACATAAATTGTAAGTGCTGGAAAAAGCTTCAAGAAATACACAGCATAGTCTCCTGTTATCCTGCTGATCCTGAAAGAGAACAAAATCAAGGGGATTTTTAAAGCATACCCAAGGAGTCAAGCATCCAGGATGCCCTGGTTCCTCCCTTGCAGGGAAAAATTCCTCTATCACCTCTATCTTCCCAGTCCCACCTGCATCTTCACTGAAGATCAGTGCTGGCCACCAGCACCAGTGAAACCACCACGAGGTGTTAATACCACCTCTATCCTCACATAGAAGCACCCTTGACTGCAGAGGGTTAGAGACTGGCAGCTCTTTAGGAGTCCAGGCCTCCCAAGAGGATCTTCTAAAAGGACCAGTGCTTCCTGATCTGTATCTCGAAGCACTTCAGCGCAGTAAATATTAGCACTTTCAAAATACTATCCAGGTAGATAAGGAGGTTTTTCAGAGGCATAAAGGATGATACAAATATTTAAGATAAGGAGGTTTTTCAAAGGCATAAAGGATGATACAGATATTTAAGAGCGATCTACAAACCTTCCTGCAATTACTGCAAGAAAAAACAGCCTGCAGTAAAAATAACAGCCCAGGAGAACACGTTCACAGTGTTCCCTGCTGTAAAGCTGTGAGCTGCCTTAGTTGTCACAGACACCACGCCACAGGCTGCTCTGCAAAGGCAAGAGTGCAGAGGGAGCTGCCACGGGTTCTCTGAACCTGCTGCTATCCCTCTGGAGTGGATGGCTCTGGTCAAGGATGCTCATCTGTGGGAGATGATCTGGGAGTCAGATATCGCTTCAAAATCTGAGGTCTAATTCTGTGAGCTGTCTTCCTTTTCTTACCCTCAGGAAGGTGATCTTGAGGGCTGACTCCAGACTGCTTGCTGCCATGACACATGGTCTTTTCACACACTATCGTGCTGCCAGAGGAGATAGCCCCTCTAACAAGATGAGCTTTAATGGACTTTCTCCCACATCCTGCTTGTTTGCCCTTCTGGAAAACCATCTGAAGAAGATTTTGCTCTCGAACTCACTGACACTGATGCTCCCTGCAGTGCAGCTGTGGCAGGGGCAAGGATGTGAACACGTACCTGGTATTTGGGTGTTCATCCAGGTTTCTCATGAATCTCAGGAGGTCAGTGACGTTGTTGTGGTATTTGAATGTGTTTCCTTTCGGAGGGTTTTCCATGCTATCCAGCACATACTTGTCAATCTGGAAAAAAAGCACATAGACTATGCTTTGCCTATCACACATCACAAAAGCAGCACGTCTTGCATGGGTGATGCCTTAAAAGTGCGTTTCCCAACATGGGCAGAATAATTCACTGTGCAGGGCATGCACCATACAGACCCCCTGATTCTGCTCAACGTTTCCTCTCTCCATATTAGGGCTGTCAACATGGCACAGGAGGTTTCCCTGCATGCCTGGAGGGACGCGGGAGTCTTGAGCCAATAGTGCCACTGTTGAGAGGACCACATGGGCTGCCATACTGAACCAAGACTGCGAGATCTCAAATGATGCAGCACATCTTTCCAGGGTGCTACCTGCAAAAGCAGGCCTGGTCTTGCTGCTTTTGAGCCAACCTAACAAATTACTTTTACCTGAAATTTGCTGGCATCAAGGGTTGGAGGCCCTTGTCTTAAGGGGTAACCAACAAACACCCTTGAAGGTTTGCCAGCTGATTCTATAGCAACCATCCCCTACTACCATCCCAGTCAACAGAGCTCCCTTTAGCATCTGTGTCTTTAGAATGGTGTATTTTGACAACGTGCCTTAGATTTAGTTGTTCCCCCCAGTTATCTGTATTTACATGGGACTACTTTTACCAGTCATGTTTTTTAATAAGGGTTGTGAAACACGTGGGAACATCTTCTGCCTAAATGTCTAGCTCAAATCTTGTACCAATCCAAAGAGAACAGGATTACCTCCTCAGTCCACTTGGGATAAGGAAAACATTCAGTAGCATTAGATGCTCCAAAGACATCTTTTCGTTTGGGGAGGTCTTTGATTTTATTCCATATACTCTTCAGGAACTTGAACCTGCTGTGGAACAATGAGCTTCATTAGCTGCAACAGGACATTGCTGTTCCCAGCACTACAGGCAAATCCTGTACTGAAAGCTTTTCCTTTGTACTCCCAGGACTTACTCCTGTTTGCTCCAGAAATAGGGATGTCTGCTCAAACCTTCCAAGCCTCGTTCATCGTGAGAGACCAGGCTACTGACAAGGTCCAGAGCCTCCTCGTAATCTGGAGAATCAGCAGCCAAGTCCTCTGTACTGACTTGCTGAAGGGGTTTCCTACCCCCTGTTAAAACGTACAGCACGAGCTTGCTGAGGGCCTGCAAAGAAACACATCACTGCTCACGTGCCAAACGCATAGCACTTCTTCCCAAATGGAAGAGGACTAGCATTCCTGAATGAGCAGACTGCATACATGGACACAAACATGGACCTATGGGTGTGCAGCAGTATACAGATGCTCACAAAGACAAACTTGGAAGCTGGGTGCACAAAGACAGAGGAGACAGGCACCGTAATCACGCTCGCAAGGTGTCCGTGGATACCCCGGCACCAGCCACAGCCTTGCATCCTAGTCACCATCATTCTTATGCAGCATCTTTTGTTGTATGGGCTTTCCCCAAAAATCAAGGTGTTTCTAGCTGGGGATGCCATAAGGTTTCCCCCAGGACTCACAGCAAAAGAAAATAGCAGAGAGAGCTCGACGTTTTAAACCACACATTGATTCGCAGGGACGTTACCTCTAAATCTGAGTTTACAAGTTCTTTTTTGCCTTCAATCAGCTTTCTTTTATTGTCAAAGTCCGCCAAATAAATTTTGCCACCTAAATCTGAGGAAATAAGAGAAATAGTTAACAAATAATCATGGAAGATCTTGTTAGAGCCTCTCACTGACTTCTGGGTATCCCCTTCTTTAGAAAACACTTCTCTGAAGAGATCTGCTATGGGTTGATCTGTCTGCAAAGCCCTGGAGAGGAGGATAGGTCTAAAGAGATATGTAAATTTTTTCTGTTCACTCCTCTGTGGTTGTCTGTGAACATATCTGTACTTATTCAGAGTGGGGAGCTAACACCACAGACATCCCATTCTGCACGAAGACATCTGGTGGGTTTTTCTTTTTTAGACAGCTATAAAGCATCTTCTTCTCTAAAGTACAGGCAACAGCCTGTACAAGCAAAATGAAAACATTAAGAAAGTAAAAGCTAACTGATCAAAAAGTTTCTGGGATGCAGATCCTGGTGAGCAAACCCGAGGGAGTGAAGCTCTTTCACTGCCTGGAAGATCATCCTCAGAGCAATTTTGTAATCCATTTGGTCTTCTGGTTCCTGCAGATGTTCTTCAAGGTTTTTCTCCCAGAGGGGGAAGCACAAATATATGTAGCCTCTGTCCTTCTCAAACTGGAAGAGCTTCAGTAAATGTTCACAGTTTCCACATTGCTCAAAGAACCTTTTCTCTTTGTGACCCTCTGTACTGCGGCTTATTCTTACTGCTACCTCCATCCCACTGTGGAGCCCCAGGTAGATGCCACCTTGGGAAGTGTTCTGAATTCTCTGCTGGATGTATTGAAATGTCTTCAGTTTGCCAATCATAGGACGGTATGTTTGATAAAGTTTTTTCAGCTGGGCCCTCCAGCGTTTGCTCTTTGGCTCCCAGTCTTCAAGGGTTTCTGGAACAAACCTGGCATTATACTGGCGAAGAAGACATGCCATGGCATGGGCACGGTTTCTGTTTGCAATGGCAATGAGGTTGCCAACATCAGTCCTTGCTCCTTTTTCACACAACAACTTGGCTATATTGTAATCGTTTTTCTCTACAGCCACCATCAGTGCTGTGTTGCCCTCCTCATCTGCATCATCAATATCTACTTCATCCTTCTCCAATAAAGCTTTCACCAAATCTGGGCTCCTCATTTCCACAGCTAGGATGAGGGCAGTTTTCCCGCATTCATCTTTGGCGTTCACATCAACCCCTTGGTCCAGCAGGAAATGGCCTATGGAAACAGCTGACTCGTATCTTTCCTTGGCACAACCCTCCTTGAGGGCATGGATCAAGGCGTTCCTATCTTTGTTATCACAAATGTTCACGTCAGCTCCCATCTCTTGGACCAGAGTTTTTACAACCGAGAGGTGGCATTTCCTACAAGCATCCATCAGTGCTGTTACACCTCCTTTATGCAGTTTTGCTTTCTCCTCACCAACTTCCCTCCTCAAATTCACATTTGCTCCTTTGCTATACAGGAATTTCAAGGCCTCCTCCTTCCCATACCACGCAGCCTCCATGAACGCTGTGAAGCCATTGTCATCATGGTCGTTAATTTTTAACCCACGATCAAGGAGGAGCTCCAACATATTCACATTTCCTACTATAGCTGCCTCAGTAAATGCAGTGCCACCGTTGTCCTTCCTGGCATGTGGACAAGCACCCTTGTCCAGCAGAAGCTGGACCAGATCCTCATCATTAGCTTGCACAGCGCTCTGCAGTGGTGTCCAGCCACTTTCTGCTTTGGAGTTCACATCCGCCCCTTTTTCCAGCAGCTCCAGCACATCTTCTCTACTCCCGTTCCTCACAGCAGCGTTTAACTTGAAAGCAAGGTCTTCTTCTGTCTCTGCGCTGGAAGAGATAGATGCCATCTGCTGGCTGTGAGCTGTGGGCTCCATGGTGGTCAGAGAAAGAGTTCCATGTGTCTGGTGTTCCTCACCTCAGCCCAGGAATCCCACTGAAGGGTGGGCGAGGCTCAGTGCCTTTGTCGTGGGGAATGCTCCAAGTTTGGCCGATGAAACACGCTGGGTAGAACAGTCTGCTAGTTTAAGGGCTTCATGGTCTTCACCTAATGAATAGACAGAAAATCTTGTTTTATTAGACTGTGAAAACTCACCATTTACATTTGCTGTCTTGCAGGTCTATGTGAGCAGCAACTAAGGGCAGCAACAGCAGTGCCAGCTGAGAGAGCTGGGGCCTGGTGAGAAGCACGACTGCAGCACTTACCCAGACAGACGTACCCATCACGTTTGCTTGCCTGGTCTCAGAGCTAATCACAGCCCAGGCCAGCATCCCCTGGGGCATCTGGGTGAGGGGACGAGGGGGAACCCAGGGTGTTCATGCTATAAATGTTATCGCAGGCTCATTACAAGTTACCTAATAAACTGGGCAGTGTTTTCAGGTGGAGAATGCAGCAGGCAGGCTGAGATGGACATTTCCCCCCAGAGTTGAATGGCAGCCACACACATGGTCCTAGGAAGTCACTGATCTGATACCTGGAATGAGACAGAAAGCCAACTTTAATCCCTACTGCTTCCAGAGGCAATTCAGAGACCCTTCCCTTCCTAATCTTTTTATAACTTTAAGAGGTTAATCGGGTAGGACCTGATCTATCTATATCTATCTAGCATCTAGAAAAGCTGGAATTCCAATACCCATTTCCCCAATGGCAAAGGCTGGTTCAAGTGACCAGATCTTTCAGGAGACACTGTCTGACAAGCTGAACTGGAAATAAATTATCTAAACAAATCAGAAAAGGGACGGGGAAGTCTTAAGCTATAAAGCCAAAGTATCAATTCACATGAATTTACCCTCAAGAAAGCCAAGGACTTTTTTATGGATGGTTTCTGCCCCCACCCAGCAGGACACTAATACCTTATTTCATTGATTTAGATGCATTTCATTTCCTTATAGTAACTTTGATGCCTTTTGCCACATATTAAAAAAAAAAAAAAGAAAAAAGAAGAAAGATACTTTCCTGTCTGGTAGAGCAGAACAGAATCCCCTGGGCACGGTGGGGCTCAAATTGCTTGCCTGGGGAAGGAAGAGGCTGTGCACCTTCCTCTTCCTCCTCTTCCGATGAGCAGCAGAGCTGCAAGTGCCCTACCCTATGAAATGTTTAAACGTTTTTATCCCATCCCACTGACCTTCAGCCAGGAACTGTTTCGCTTCTGCGTACCTCAGGTGTCAGCTGATGTGCAGAAGTCACAGAACCCTGCGCAGCGTCACCCACCGCCAGAAGGCAAGGAAGGCATCCCTCTGCCTGGCCAGCAGCCCAGCCACTGCTTGAAATGCCTTCGAAGCCAGGGAACAGTTTTTCTCAGCAGCTGCTCTTCACTGCTGCTTCCCAGCAAGCATCCCCAGACAGAATTAGCTTCCCAGCAAAGCCTGCAAGTGTATTCTGTCCCCTTCCAGGAAGGAGCAGCCCTGGGAGCATTTCTTCCACTTGCAAGGGGATGCTGGGGTGTCTAAGGGGGTGTTTGGCCCCCTTTTTTTTTTTTTTTTTCAGCACACAGCAGAGAAGGAGTGAGCAAATTGCTCTCTCCTCACAGTCCCACGCACGTAGAGCCTGTTTGGAACAAAAGCTCAGCGGTGGTTCAGGAACTGAAAGCACAGAGACATTAAATGAACCGGCACTGGGTTTTTAGCAGGCAGGGGTTTGGAGGATTCTTTGAGGGGTGGGAGTTTGGGCTGGTTGGGTTGGTTTTTTTTTTTTCTTTTAAGCTTTTCCTCACCTTTTGGTAAATCCATCCACATGAGAAAACTAGCCACGCTGCTCAGTTTCCCCCGGGGAATGGCTGAGCTCCAGGTCCCTTCATGCCACAGCCTGTGTGTTCCTGACTGCACCCACACTGGCAAGCAGGCAGCTGCCCACTTCCCCAGGCACCAGCCTCCTCTGTGTGCTGCCCGAGGGCCTCCAGCCCTTCCCATTTACCTGCAACACACCTGCAGGAAATACATGAAGGAACCTAGGCTGTGATGTGCTGGAACCCAGGCTGTGACATGCCACCCAGTTTCCCCCACCACCCTGTAGGGTAAGATAATCTCACCAACTTGCAGAGCCCCTGAAACCTCCCCAGACACCTCCACCAAGCCCTGCCAGCTGCAAGATTCAGCTCACACTTGGAACAGGGCTGAAATTGTATCAGTCAGTTCATGCCTGGCTTTCCACGGTAGGCTGGCACACGCACCAGGCTCCCATAATATGTGCAGGGAGACACGGCCAGATGCAAATGTAAGGGCACGAATGCAGAAAAGCTCACCCTGAAATGGTGCATGGATGCAGTCCTGCAGGTTTTACACGCATATCCAAACCCTCACGTACACCTGTGTTGCTTGCTCACATCTACATGCCAACAAAAGCTCTGCTCCTGCAGGAGTTGCAGCTTTGTACCTAACTGGCATGTGGAACATCCTGCTTCCCACAGCACGCAGCGTATCCACAAGGTCTGGGAGCATCCCACAGTCTCCGGATGGAGTTCCACAGAGTCTGAGTTGCCACGGGAGGTGGTTGTTGTCCCTCAGCTGGGGTTTAGGTTCATGCCGGGTGCGCAGGACCCAATGAGCACACAGAGTCGAGATCTGCCTTCTAACCTTTCACACAGAAAGGGGTGCCAGGCAGAGGGTTCACAGAGCTGGCACAACTTTTCGGGGGGGGGTTGTGGGGTTTTATACAGCTTACAGTAAATGAAAAGTTGCATAAGGCTTGTTCATTGGTCACCTTTTGGTTATATAACTGCTGCCCTTCTGCACATGGTCCACCCCATTACTGGCTGGTTCATTACACAAAGGCAGGCTGACACTAGCACATAGGCTCTCCTCCCAGGAGTATGATTTTTACCATGCTAATTAGTCTTAGGTTACCTTTAGGCAACCCCCTTCCCCTTCTCCCATCCCCCCGGTCAGGAGGCAATTCATCCTTTGTTGGCCTTAGCTCATCCCTGTGTTACCTTGTGTTATTTTGTGATTCCTCACTTCGAGGACCAGAAGACCTTGACATAGGGACAAAAACCTTGAAAACTCTGGGAAAGATCTCAAATCATCTCAAGATCCCCTTTTAACTCGCAGAAATCTGCTGACCTTGAGGGCATCTCTTCTGGTATAGACCGAAGCTGAGGATCTAGCTGCCAGTGTTTAACTACCCATTGGCAGGCTGGAAAAAGAGACAAACAAGCAGAGCAGGGCACGTCACAGGCTCAGAGCCAACAATAAAGATGTCCAAATAAAAGTCCATGTTACAACGCATAACAATGCCACGTCACCCAAGTACAAAAGCCTTCTTCAGCTTGCTGACTGAATTAAAGTAGTTCATTATCTCATAGTGGGAAGATGAAAAACCCTAGGATGGTAGGAACCCAAACCCTAGGATGCTGGAACAAGGTGTTTGCAACCGTCTGGGCTGTGGCAGAAATATCCTGTGCCTGTACCCCAGCAAATAAGGATTTGCTGGTAACACTTTCCCTCCCTCTCACCCCTGATCCAAATTGCTTTCCCTAGTCTTAAATTTAAATTCTTAGTCCCCATGACAGACAGTTTACAGAAGGGCTTGAAAGGCTTCTTAAAGCATGGGGGCCACAGAGTTCCTCTCCACAACCATATGCAGCCTCTGGGCTTCATAGTTCCTGCTCTTATTGAAATTCTGCAGAGCCTTTATTTGCTCCCATGCACACAACGACTCAGGAGATGAGAGGCTGAGACACAGCAGGAAAATCAAGGCCACAATTAAGCAAATCTTCCCTTTCCTCCATCCCAATGGACCTATACACATTTTGCAACCCTTTCCCTGAGATAACATCTCTGGGCATCCATGCCCTGTCCACCATCCACAAATAAACATGAGTTCAAACATGGCAACAAAAAAAAGCCTGCCAAGGTCAAAATAATTTTTAAAGTAGCTCTGAATAGTAGGATGGCTTTTTTTCTTTGTGTTCTCTACACTCGCTTCCTTATTACGTTTCCAAATGGGAACATCCCAGGGTTTATATGCTTGGAAACGCTGATGTGACATTCAGTGCTGGAACACAGCCCTGGAAAATTGTCCCCAGAAGGATGCAACTGAAACACAGACAGGTGATGTGGTCCACACAGGAACATCAACCAAATTTCACTTCACCATGGAGTATTTTTACATTTTTAACCTGCACTCCCTAACTTTTTAGACTGCTGCTTAATCACCATCACCACAAAAACAGACCAGAGAAGAGGTGAGGGCAACAGCAAGGCAGGCGGGGATCTCACTGAGCAGGGTATCACGTCCCAGTCCCTAGCCATGGAGAGCAGAGCAGGTCCATTGAAAGCATCCCCAGATCAGCCAGACCAGGTCAAAGAAGGAGCCAGGCTGAGGACCTGAGATTAAATGCAGTGGAGGTGGTTCCTCAGCAGCATTTCTCCAGCTGTTTCTCATCCTCAATTTCTCCATGCCATCACAGCCCAGGTTGCAGCTGCCCTGGGTCAGATCTTCCCTCCAACACTGGCAGCCCAGCCCTGGGGAGGCAGGAGGGCTGCAGAGCCCAGTGCTGCCCTCACTGTCAGGAAACATGAATATTAACATTAATTTTTTTATCATTTCCCAAGGCACCCTGGAGGTGAGAATCCCTGCACACCGCTGGACCGGGTTAGCAGCCTTGGTATTTAGCTCCACACGTGCTGGGGGATGTGAGGCATATGGAGACACATCACGTGTGGTTTCTGGTACTTTATTTAGGCAAAAACCTTGAAGAGAGAGCTGCAGAGCACGAAGCAGTGTGATACAGCTGCTCCCTCCCCATGGCTGGCACCAGGGCTGGCAGATTGCTGCGAAACACTGCTGGGTAAGGTGTTGGTCCTATCTGAAATGGGTCAGTGCATCCCCTTTGCTGGGGAGCTTCCTTCAAGAATGTATTTAAACAACATTTTATAGCATTTATTTGCAGACAGTCTGGAAAAAAACCCCCCACAAAACAAACTCGTATGAGGTTTGCCTGCATATGGTTGGTGTTGTCATAGAGCCATAGAATAGTTTGGGTCAGAAGGGACCTTTAAAGGTCATCTAGTTCCGATGCCCCTGCAGGGAGCAGGGACATCTGCACCTAGAGCAGGTTGCTCAGAGCCCTGGCCAACCTCACCTGGAATGGTTCCAGGGATGGGGCAGAGACCACCTCTCTGGGCCAGGGTCTCATCACCCTCAGTGTGAAAAATTTCTTCCTTCTCTCCAGTCTAAATCTCCCCTCCTTAATTTACAACCATCACCCCTTGTTCTGTCACAACAGGCACTGCTAAAAAGATTGTCCCCATCTCGCTGATAGGCTCTCCTCTAATGCGTGTGTATCCACTGCAGTGCATGCACCAGCAAGCTCAGCATCCATGCACCTAGAGATGCACATCCACCTACCCAAATACGTGTCTTCATGGGGACACTTGTGCATGTATGCATGTGCCCTAAGGCCACCATGAAGGCTGCTTGGTCATGCTGGAGCAGGGATCTCAGCCACAGGAGGAGATAGGACAGCCACCCCACCGAGCCACTCCTGGGAACACGCCGGGTCCCGGAGCAGATGGAAATGGGTGGGTTTTTTCCACCAAATAAATCCACCCTCCATCCTGGCTCATGGAAACCTGGCCCTGGAGCAAGTATGTGTGATGCCCGGGAAGGGGGAACTCACCAGCCCCCACCTTTGCTCCCCAGAGCTCCAATCTTCCCCGCCGCTTCCAAATTCACAGCCTCCACCCTTGGGAAACTTCACTCGTGGTTTTTGGGAAGCAACCGCAGCCGGCCGTGCCCGAAGGCGGTCACGGGAAGATTCAGCTCCTCTTTCTCAATCCAGTTTTGTGGGTTGGGGTTTTTTTTTATCCCCGCCAAGGCTTTAAAAGTTTTGTTATATTAGCACCGGGGTTTGCCAGCAACCGCGAGGACATGCTGAACGCTAGCGTGGTTTTTATTGAGTTCTCTCTTTTGGGAAGCAGCTCAGAGATGGAGAGAAGAAAGTACAGTGCAGCTGGGAGAGGACGGTCTCAGCAGTGAAGTCTGAGCGCTACCGCCGAGGCTGACGCTCAGCCTGGGCCATCCTTTTCCATGCACAGTGCATCGAGAATGGACACAGCCCCAAATTTCCTTCTAAAGAAAGATCAAAAAAGATTTTTATTCTAAATTTTTCTTACTTTTCTGTTGGCCAATTTAATTTTTTTAATGGAGAATACATTTTCAATTAAAATCAAGATTTGCAAGACAAAATATTCTCTTTTTTTTAGTTAGAAACTGCAGTTAAAAAACAAAAACAACAATAAAAACGTTATTTTGTTTCTCTCTGCCTCCCATCTTGTCAGACAAGGTCTGTGAAATAGTGAATAAAAAATAAAGGGTAGTTTAAACTCCCTTTCCCCAGTCAGGTGAGTGACACGTGTAGGGAATAGAGCCCGAGAGGAGCTGATGTGCTTTACAATGACCCTTGGTCTCCGTGCAGCTGTGTTGGGAGGGACATAACACGGGTGTTAAGGGCACAGTTGCTTGTGAAAGGGTTTCCAATGGCAGAGATGGGCTGGTGCTCACAGCTTGGGACCTGAGGGCTCCTGCCTTACCGTCAGTGATGCCAGCTCCTCCTCAACACTCCACTCACACTCTGCTGACACAGGCCAGTTGATTTTGGCTTCCAAAACACATCATAAAAAGAAAGGAGACTGCTTAAAAACACGCTTGGATTGGGTTTTATTTGAAGCATTAGCATCTCTGAGCTACCCTTGGTTGCCCCCCTCCTTGCATCACTGGTGCCAGGGCCAGCCCCCGGTGCTCCTGCAGCCCCCAGAGGTGCACACACCATGTACCCCCCCTCTGCCCTCCCAAAGCATCTTGCAAGGACTCGGGGGACTGCTCAGGCCTCAGAGACAGTGCATGCTGCCACAGAGGTGGGATGTTTTCCAGTACCCCTTCTACCAACAGATACTTTCCCCACCTTCTGAACGAAGTCAATCATCAGCTGAGTGTTTGGTAAAAATATTATTTTAGCCAGCAACCCAAGAACGGTTTCTGCAAAGAGCAGCTCTCACTTGAATCCTCCAGTGCTTTTAAGACAACAGAGTTTTACTGTTACTAAATAGGTTTTGGGAATTGCTGTCCTGTAAATTGCTCCACAAATGGCAAGCAATACAAGCAATACTGAACACCCTTGGCTGTCAATACATTCAAAATTTAGCTCTGTTTTTATTCTTGCTGTGAACTGTTCAGTTCTCTTCACTAAGACAAACGCCATGAAGAAGCTTTAGTCTTCACAATTCCTCCTCTTCCTTCCCTGTTCCTGGCATTGCAGCGTGTAAAGCGACTGCAAATGCCCCTCGCTTGCTTTAGTATGCTTTGCAAGTCATCCAGAATTAAAAATCAAAAACCCCAAAAAGCCCACAACCAAACCCAAGCACGTTGTCACAGTAATTTCCTCTATATTTTATTTTATTTTATAATGGCAATACTGTGTTAGTAATGGAACACGGGCCGTTGTGCGTCATTCGCTTCAGTAACTCAATGAAGCTGGTTCCAGTTGTAAAAATAAATAATAAATAAGAAAGCAGCTAAAATCTCCCTGTAAATGCAGCTGGGACCCATCGAGGCTCAGAGGTAGAACCAAGATGGGAAAGTGGAAGTGGACTCAGAATAATGGCCCCAGACTAGTCCTTGGTCCCTTGCTCTGCTCAAACAGCCACCAAAAAAAATGCCCAAGCAATCCTGTGCTTGGGACAGGGGGGTAAAAGATGCTTCCTGCAGCAAGGAGTGAGGACCAGTGCAACCAGGACCTCAAGGTTTGGTCTTTTCAGGATAGATGGAGGCACATACGGCAGCCCCAGCTGTCTCAGTAGGACACAGTGCTGGTGGCACGTTCCCCACGACCCAGAGCAGGACCCCGGTGGGCTCCCCATTGCCCACCCACGCAGCTGCTGGCACCGCCGCTGCCAAACGGGATCCACAACTTTCCAGGGAGGCTGTGGGACCCAGGAGTCCCTGCTCAGTGGGGCTTTCTATAGCACTCACCCCCTTGGGTCTGAGCTGCTGAAATGTCCTGTCACCCACAAGATGCTGAATTCATGGCACACAGCCCTGCTTTGCTCAGCTCCCTGGGTCTCTGTTAAAGTGCTGTGGCTTCACCAGCCAGGGAACCACCAAGCCCAATTTTAAACCAGGAGAGAGCACCAGGTTTCCTCTCCCACTTGTAAAAAATCAACTTTTCAACAGTATCGTTCACCAATTTTACATCACTGTTCTCTGTCTAGGACAAGCTGCTAGTCTATGTGACGCTGCCCGCATCTTCAAGGGGAGAAAGGAGGCAGCACAGGCTGAAAAACATCCTTTTTCTTCCAACCACAGTCCTCCAAGCTCATGGGCAACCTGCCACCTTAGACCCTACCAGCAACCCTGTCTGGACTGCAGCTCTCACTGCTGCTGCTGTTTGTGTACCTTGCTCCACGGTCACACTACAGATCTGCCTGGTCATCTCTCTGCAGTTATCATACAGAAAAGGTGGGAGGCATGCTAAGTGCTACAATATCTAAAATAATTTCATTTACAAGCTCCTCAGAGCGAGGGATGTGTGTGTACTTTCAGCAGTGCCCTTCTAATAAATATCTATATGTTATAATAATGATAAAATAAATACCATTAACAAAAAAGTTGTTCACATGACCTAAGATTCTGTGCAATCTAAAGGTCACGTAGCTTAAGCACGGGATAAAAACGTCGCTGCTAGGGATGCACTGTGCTGGAAGAAGGTGTAAAGCTGTGATGCAGAGCATGCGTAGGAAACGGTAGAAGGATTTCAGGATCAGGAGAAGGCAGGCGCAGGGTCCCTCCAAGCTGAAAATGCCACGTAGTCTTTGGACTTTTATTCAGGCCATTCCCTCCTAGGAAAAGCCCTGTGGGCAGGTCCGGGGTGGTTGTCCTGGGCACCGTGGGAATTGCAGGCTCCTGTGCCAGAGGCAGGGTCCTGAGACCAGGCAGGAGCTCTCTGGTCACAGATGCTCAGGGGAATCCAGTCTCTTTTTCCCCGGACTTGCAACTCAAATCCAGTTTCTTTCTGTCTCTGTGGTGGTGCAGGTGTCCTGCTGTGCTGCAAGGGGAGGCACTGGGTTCCCACATGCTTTGCTCCTCCAGGGAGGGAGGACCTCTCTTCCAAGCAGCTTGGTGGGAAGCAGGAAGCACTCGAGGCCCTGGGGATCCTGCTAAAATGCCAGGCACTTCAGCCGAAACCCCGCTGTGCGGACCTCAGCCCTCAAAAACCACCTCTCAGCCTCTGCCTGGTCCCCCAGCTCATCCCCCCGCGGTGAATTTGGGCTCGGGTCAGGTATGCGACCGCTTGCTGACGCCCCGGCTGGTGGCCTGCTTGGTCATGTCCTGGTAGGAGGCAGATTTTAGAAAGCGGGGGTAGGAGTCCTTCTCCATCAAGGTGCGGGTCTTGGCTTGGGCTTCGTTGAAGCAAGCGGAGGTGGCACCGGAGAGGTTCTTCCGGGTGATCTCCCTGGTTTCGTGGTCAATGTTCACCTGCAAGAAAGCAGCATCCACAAAGATTAACTCAGCTTTAACTCCTCTCTCCTTGGGGGGGGGGGTGTGAAAACTGTTTTCTCCATCTTCAGATGAGGGTGAAGATGCTCACGAGCCTTTATATGCCTTCATGTTGGTAGACCACGCGGTGTTAGAAATGAAATCTCTCCTGAACAGGAGCACAGCTTCCCACTGAGCTGAGGGCACTTTAAAAAAAAAACCCCACCAGGATATTTTATTCCTTTCCCATCCTATTTGATGCCACAGGACAGAGGCAGAAAATGCTCTCACCTCCCTGGGTGCCTCACTTTGGACAAACTCCTCGAAGATCCTGTTGGCCTTGGAGGCCAGCTTGGTTTTTGACCGGGTCTTTTTGAAGTCCTCGCACGCCAGCCAGAAGTCAAGGTTCTCCTCGCTGAACTCTGTCTTCAGGAAGGTGTGGAAGGCTGTCACACCACCTGGGGACGGGGAGAACAGCAGTTAACAAGGCAGCAGAGGAGGATGAAGAGGAGGATGGCTGCACGTGCTGCCTGCGGAGCATCGCCCTGGGAGCTCAGACCATGACATCTGCAGATTTCCTTTCCCTCCAGGCAAATTCCACCCTCGGAGACACTGCCAGTTGGCCTCTAGACTCCAATAAAATCCTTTCCCACAGACATGTAATCCTCTGGATTTATTTATTTGACCTTTCTGTAATGAGGCTTCAGAGTATTTTCTTTATAGCTTCAGAAAAGAGCTAATTCTACCCAAGGAGAAATCTACTGACGCATCAGAACGCCTGCAGGAACCAAGCTGCGACAGCTTTATTTTTATTTCTCAGCTGAGATCCAAGGGGAACGAGATGCTAAGGAGTATGGAGGATTAATTGCAGCAAGGAATTCCAAGCCAGGCTGGGGGGATGTATTAAGCTACAAAGCCATCACAGCACGTCAGGAAGGCTGGAAAAAAGAAGACACCTAGCCCCAGACTAGCGCTGTGGAAGGACTATCTGTTGCTGTAGCAGAGCTTTCAAAGGTGGACAGTTACTTCTGTATGAAAATTTGGCACTTTTATCACTAGGTACCTACTGTAAAGCCCAGTGTAAGGAAAGGATTATGTACGGGACTCAAAAAGAGGTCCCTTTGCTGGGTCTGGAGGTACTGGCTGGATGGGGAGAGGGTCAGCACACTATGGGAACCCCATGCATCACCATGCATAGAGCATATATCAGAGGGAAAAATATCAGTGTATCTCAGCAAAGCAGCTGAATCCTTTCTCCCTGTAGAAGAACCAGCCCCGGAGGCACAGGATGGACAGACAGACAGAGGGCAGCAATGCATTGCTCTGAGCAGGGAGGTGGCTGCGTTGCTGTGCAGAAGACACAGAGGCTTTGCCTTCTGATGAGCCCGGAGAGAGGTCCAGGCTGCGGTTCCCTACGGCAGGCTGCTGCCCTCGGGATGCCCGCGACGATGCTCCTGTTCCAAGGCAGCAGCCAGGCATCGAGGGACAACTCTTGTGCCCCCCAGAAAGCACCCAGCCAGAAGAAAAGGGTACAGCTTCGCAAGGCAGCGAGACCAGCGCCTCAGCTCTATCAGGGCAGGAAAGGGGCCTCTTTCTAAATCCTCAACCATCTCTTTTGAGGAGGTGATAAAATTTCTTCATATGCTGGCTGCAGGCATACGGTTCCCCCCCACCATCGATCACTGGAAGCATGCTTGTCCCCCACACTCTCCATCAAAAGAGGAAAACAAGATCCTACTCACTTTTGCTTTTCAGGAGCTGGTCAAAGGACTCCCTCCATTCGAGTACCTCTTGTGAGGAGTCTCTGGAAAAGACAAAAAGGACGTGAGTCTCGCTGTCCCACCACCAACGCCCCTACCTACCCGCAGCGAAGGATGAGAGCACTTCAGTCAAGGGGCCCCGTTAAGAGGAGACGGCACAAGAAGGGTGAGCAGCAGCACTCGGTAGGAAACCAAAGCGAGACCCCAGTATCCATTACCTGTGGACTCGCTTTCCTTTCTCCCTTTCTTTTACCTTCCCCGATGGCTCGCCAGACCTCAGCTCCATGACGCAACTTCAGCCAGGTAGCTTCTCTAGAGGATACTCTGCAGAGCCTCCTCTGCAAGAAGACACCCTGCCTTCAGCAGCAATATTTAGTATTTTATTTTTAATGCTGCCTGTATTCCCTGGAGCTCCCAGGCACTGGGCTGAGACACCAGGGGCTGCGGGAGCCCTCTGGGTTTCTTGCCTATTGCTAAGGCCCTGTTCTCTTGTGCCTAATGCCAGAGCATCAGTTCCCCCATCTGATTTTATAACTGGTGGAGCTGGGAAGTGATCCGCCTTCCCTGCCTGCTGGGGTGGGACTGTGGGGAGGACGAGCTACGCTCTGCCTTCTCTGCTGTGCAGATGGGTAGGAGGATCCCCCCAGGACAGCCTGGTCCACAGAGACCTGTTCTGGGATGAACCCGGGGCATGGCACTGCTTGGCTTACCTCCTCCTGGAGCCCAGCTGCAGCTTGCTGGAGGTCCCGATCCTGTGTCCCAGCTCTGGTTTATGAAGCAGAATCCCTAAGCGGCTCTTCAGATCCTTGGCTCTGGAAAGGAGGGAGGAAGGAGAGAGGTAGGACTGCTGGACCACTGGACTGCTACCCTCCACCCCCCTACCTCGCAGGGGCTGCACCCCACAGACTTGACACAACTCAGAGGGGCAGCTTTTGCTCCTCAGCTTCAGCTGCTTCTTTTCCTTCTGATACATGAAATAAATGCTCCTCCAATTGCTTTTTCTGCTCCCTGGCAACTGCGCTCAGCAGTGCATTAAGCCATAGGGACCGTTTCCTCCTGCTCCCTTCCCAGGTGGCACCGCATGCGTTTATAAAGCACAGACAGTTTTTCCTCCAGAGCAGGTAGCAGAGCAGCTGCTGAGTGCCCAGCTGGAGCCCCCCATCAACCCCCCCCAGCTCCCAGGAGCTAACCTGGCTCCTTTTCCCACCCCCATCTCCCGGCAGCTCCACGCTGCTCTCGAAGCACTGGAGAAACGCAGCGACTGCTTTATACTCAGCAGGGTGGGAGCATCTCCCTGCTGCGAGGCTGCAGCAGCAGCGCTGATGCTCCCCTGCTTTTCCTTTTTTTTTAGGGGTGCCCCCGCATCACCAGGAGCCTATCACCACACCGCAGACACCCCCACTCCCCAGGCAGCACCATCCACCTACCCCATGCCTTTGAGACCCAGCGAGACCAGTGGCAGCACACGATGCTCCTGTGCCAGAGCCTGCTCTGTGAGAGCCTGGGATGCTGCTGCCTGTCACCACAGCTCTGCAGCAGTGGCACCTCCCTGCCGGGAGGTCTCTGCGGCAATACAGCATCAGCTCCTCTCTCTGGGGTCCCCCCAAGACAGTGTGTGGCCCCACGGCTATTTGTGTGCTGCGGCTCACACAAAAATAAGTGTTTAAATGTCAAGTCGGCAGCACGGGACTTCGTAGCTATGTTTGGCCGGAGGAGCAACATGTCACGTAACATTTCGAGCGTGTTGACAAAAATAGCCCCGCTGCCACCAACTTCAGGCAAGTTGTGCAGCTGATGGAGCTGGGAGGAACAACTCTCATGTGCCTGCATGCCCGGACACAGGCAGAGCAGCCCTATCTAGCCCCCTCTGCATTTTTTACCTCTGTGAGCAGAACGGATTTGCCATATAAATCACTGGGGCCACCCTTTGCTGCGTGTTTCCTTGCGGGTCCGCACCCCATCTTCTACTCTCCAAAGTCAGGTGCCTCTTCTCCAGCGACCCCTCTGCATCCCAGACCTGCAGCGTGGCGAAGCCCCTTACCTTTCCAGGCAAGTGATGGGGAGCGTGGCTAACCCCCGGCACATGCTGAGAGCTGGGCACCCAGGCATCCAGCAACTCATCGGGTCCTTAGCGGCGCTGGCAACAGGGGTGTGCAACAGGCAGCTGCGGCACCACCTGCGCCCACGGGTCCTGCGCTGCCGGCTGGAAAAGCGGCGAGAAGCTGCCTTTTTATAGCGGCTGGGAGGAGGGAGAGCTGGGAGGGGGGGACCCAGCATCGCTCCAGACTCCAGCCAACCAAAAGCTGGCGAAGATAAGGGGTTAGGTGGGTTTCTTTTTTGTGCCGTTAAGGGAGGAGGGAGTGGGAGGCCCAGGCTTGTCCTTGAGCATCACAGTCATGACTGCTTCCTCGATAACAGGAAAAAACAGGCTCGTTTCCACCGACGTGCTGAGTAACCGCCGGCGGGCGAGTGCGCAGATGGGGAGGGAGAAAAGGACAGGACAGACGCTGTAATCCATGGCAATTCATCAGCTCTGTCCCACTGCCCGAGGACCTCCAATCCTCCCCGTGCTGCAAGGGCCCGTGTGGCCCTTTCCCCAGGTGGTTTCAGCAGAGGATGCCAGTCCCCAGCAGGGTCGGACTGTTTTGCAGCATCCCAGGGGCAAGCACAAAGCCTGGGGGGAGTGTTTGTGCTCCCCAGGGCAACGCAACTCACCCCCAACTCTGCATGACAGATAGAGCAGGAGGGTGCAATGTTTCCACATCCCCCACGAGTACGCTGCCAGTCCGCAGCTAGAGTAAGTTAAGCTCTGATGTCTGACCCCACGTACTGGCAGGAGCTGCACTTCTTCACTGCAAATTCTTTGCTGGGTCTATGGTGGGAGAAGAGAAGCAGAGAGGGCGCACGTCAAAGAAAGTCTGAGCAACGCATTGGAAAGCATATGATAAAGGTGGATCCTGATGACAACTGAGGATGGAAAGAAGAGGCTAAAAGCAGGGGAGAGGTTGGAAATTCAAGGGGAAGGACTGAAGCAGAAAAACCTAAGGGTGAAGAGAAAGAGTTAAACGGGTGCCAGACAGCAGCAGCAAACCCCAAGGTCTGGTGCAACAAGCAGAGAGGTCCATGGCAGCCAACAGGTCCCCCACATGCCAAAGTCAAGCTCACACAGGATCCTGGAGAGCTCCCTACAATTCCCTGGTCTGTGACTATGGGAGGGAATGACGCTAAACTCTCTGTTCAGAGCTATCCCAGGGCAAAGGCAAGAGCTGCCATCTCCACTCTTCTTCATCCTCTTTCTTCCTCCCCACTTGGTCTCTGCTTTTGCCGGCACAGGCCTTTTTCCAGAGCTCAGATTGTCTCCTACCCTTGCTGCCTCCATTAATTACACATGGAACATTGCCAGAGGGTCTTGCCCACGGGAGAAGGGCTGTGCCAGGGGAGGTGGCAGCCCCAGGGTTAAAAGCTTCTCTCGAGCTGACTTTGGGGAGCAAAAGCACAAAGATATCAGGACAGGAGACTTTCAGAGAAGCACCAGGCACCTCAGCTCCACTGAACTGTAATGAAGACTCCTGCCTTGCTCCCATCACTTAGAAAAAGCCACTGAATTGGCTTGCCCACGGCTAGCCGGAAAAGATGCACCAGGACTAACAACTGAACAAATGTTTTTAGCTCCTGTCTCATCTTTAATGACAAAAGTGGCCTCTTTCCTAACAGCTCTGGGGTTTTTCACTTGAATAAACAAGTTTCAGGCTTCTTGATTAGCAGATATTCAGAGCTACAGAAAGATCTTTTTCATGTCTTCCTTGTGCCTTAAAACCATGATTAGCACTGTGATCTTTACTGTGGATTTAAGGGAAGAAGGGGAAGGGTGGGAGGGCTGTGAGATTGCCTTTGCCTGCACAGATGCTAAGAAGGTCTGTGCATGCCCATAGGGTGGGCATCCCTTGGGCTAACACAGATTTTTTGGAAGTGCTTGGCCACATCAGCCTGTTGCTCCACCCCAGCTCTCTGACATGCTGGGAGCACTGGTATCACAGCCGCAGCGTTGTGATAATATGGGTGCAGGCTCCTGGTACCCACACACATACCCTTTGCACTCACCTCCCAGCTGTAGTGGTTGGCCAACAACAGCCATGGGCCTTGAGTGGTAAGGTCCCTTCTCCTCCGTTATCTGCATCTCCATCCCTTCCTTGGTTTTCT
>JANVCC010000034.1:5547327-5634036 GCA_025345505.1 Todiramphus chloris collaris
GCTGCAGCCCCTTCTCCCCCTTACAGATTTGCAGCCACAGGATGCTCTGGTGACTCTCCCTGGTGTTTGACACACCCCCTGAGTAGGTTATACCAAGAGGAAAACCTTCAGGAGCCTGGAACATGTTACAGACACACATACAGACAGATAACTTCTGGCAGCAAGTCCATGGTCCCCGAGACAGCTGCTGTGCTGGGAGCCACGTGCTGCTTGAAGCAGATGGAGGGATGTAACTGTACAGCAAAAACACAGCCAGGATGGCAGCAACAGCCATTGCCCATGGGAGAGGAGCATGGATGACATGAACCAGAGCAGAGAAACTCTGCCTTGTTATTGCAGCCTCCTGAAACCCTCACTCTGCTTCAGCCCCTGGCTTCCCGCTGCTTTTGCCCAATGCACTTTATTTCTACGGGGAGGTGAATGTATGGTTTTTATCCCATCCCCTCTGTAGCAGCTTTTGAAGCACTTGGCTCAGGTGAGGCAAAGCTGAGAGCAAGGCAGGAGCGAGGAAACGGCTGTGGTGGGAGCTCGGTCCCTGCAAGCACCCAGGGGAGGGAGGGATCCCTACAAAACCTCAGCGAGAGGGACTCAGTCAAAGGCAGGGTCTGAGCGCCTGAGCCCAGGCACAGGAATGGGATCGGGCTGTTCCTCCCTGACAAGGCTGGGACAGACCCTTCTCTGGCTCTGCCATGGCCACCAGCCCCTGGCACATCAGCTGGCAGCTCGGCTCTCTTGGAGCAGCTTTTGCAATTCTCCCTTTCAAGGGGGTGGGGGACACTGCTGGAGGATGGGCAGCTCCTCAGCGTAGGACGCGGTGGGTGCAATATTTGATAGCGCAGAGCTCTTCACTAGGATTATGCAATAGCCTCCAAGCCCAACAACGAATGTGTACTCAGATGTCTTTATGCCGCTCTATATCTAATTTAATTACGTGCTTCCTGTCTCATTTAGCTTAGCAGCCTCCCGCGGCTCCAGCTCGGTTGCCTCTATTATCAGTCCTTGTTTTGGAACACACAAAAAAAAAAAACCCTCATCTGTGTCGCAACTCATGGGGCCGGGGCCCCCTTCCCGTAACTGTGCCGCAGCCTTGCTGGCATGAAACCCACCTCCCATCCATGGGGACCAGCCCGTTCAGGGTTTCATTTCCACCAAGGAGGTCCTGGCATCTTCTGCACTGGAGGGGACCCTGCGTGCTCGGGCTGGGAGATGGCTGCTCCATGGAGGTACCTGCGGTTGGAGAGCTGCATCCGCGGCCACCCTTTGCCAGCACAGCACTGGTGCTTGCAGGGGTACGGCTGCCAGCTTCACCACCAGAAGCAAAACACAAACCTCTGAGCCCCAAGTATTGCTGCTGGTGTTTCTGGGTTTGTATCTGTGAAGTGCCAGCAACACTGAAAAAAAAAAAAAAAGGAAAATAAAGGTTTCAGCCCCAGAACTATACAAATGAGGTAGGCAACAGGGAAATAGGGAGGGATTGGTGACTGGGTGCAAGGTGCCCTTGCACATGTGCCCCAAAGCACAGCCAAGCTCTGAGGAGAGTTTCTGGCACCGGGTATTTTGCTATTTTTATATGGCTTGAGTAGAATAAGAATGGGAGGATGCAGAAATAGATGGGAAGGAGGAGCAGGGAGGAAGAGAAGAGGAAGGGCCAGGGCGAGCCTTGTTGCTGAGTACATTGCAGGTGGTGGGGGCCAGGCAGTCTCACAGAGAAGCCTTACACCCAATTTCTCCTACACCGATGGGGAACCACAGAGGTGGCCATTGGGAATGGTAAAACCCAAAGACAGCGCCACACGCTCCCTGCCAGCAACAGGATGAGTCTCCCAGAGCCCCCTGAATGAAATCAGGGAGATGCTAAATGCAAAGGGAGCAGAACGGAGAGACTTCAAGTTGCTGGCCACGTTGCAAATCCCCTTTTTCCACCAGCAAGCTGGTGTTGAACTCTGGTTGTGTTTAAGGAGAGGTGCAGGCAAAGGAGGCAGGGAAAGGGGTGCTGGCTGTGGATCACTCAAGACAGGAGGTTGCTGCTCTGCAGGCAGGAGTGGGACATCACTGTGAAGCTCATGATGGTGCCTGGGAGGAACGGGGAAGCTGCTGAGGCCACAAGAGTGGCAGGGCATTTACAAGGGGTGGCCCAAGGACACACATCACGGTTGGGTTTTGGCCATGGTCACAGCTTACAAGCCAGGGGCTGCTGCAGGATGTCACATCCACGTGGTTGTCGGTGAGCTTGGCTCCATCCATGTCCCCCTGCCCAGGGTAACCCTCACCTCACTACAGGATGGGCCGCTGGACACACAGACAGAAGCTCTTGTCCATGCCCCCTGGCAGCTCCTGTGTGACAACAGGTCCTCACCCCAACCCTCTGGCCGTTTAATTGATTCCCAGCAAAAGAAGCCTCTGTGTTCAGATGAAGCATGAGAGGAAATAGCAGCTCTGGAAATTTGTAGCAGTGCGGAAAGAAATTATTGACATAAAAAAAAAACCAAAAACCCAACCCTTAGAATTCCAAATGAGCTTTTCAAGGGACAGCTGTTATCCACTCTGCTCACGTGCTCACTTCGCACAGCGCTGGAGCACATCTGCGTAGGGAGAGGTATCTGACAGCAGGTATTTTTAATCTTCTCTTTCTGTTCCCGGTACCTGCTCTTTAAAGCCACTGAACAGCAAAAAAAAAAAAACAACCAAAAATACATCACTAAAAAAAAAAACCCCAACAAAGATGATGGCTAAATATATCCTAACTGAGACAAGATACAGAGCAGCACTAATGGCAGATCTTTCCTTGGATGCATGCAAATTGCTTTGGCTCAGAGACAAGCTCAGAGGGAAGAAGCAGAAGAAGAAAAAGAGAAATAATAAAAGAAGGGAAAGGAATTAAGGAAAAAAAAAAAGGGGGGGGGGGTGGAGGGAACAGAAAGAAGACAGAGCAACTGATAAATTCCACTGCACTAATTCCCAGAGAAAAACAAGCTCATTTAATTTTTGTTTTTCAATGCAACCCCATACAGACCACATAGCAAACACTCACCTTTGAGCAGGGAGGGTGAGCTGTGCACCAGGCAACGAACATCCTCAGTGTGCCCAGGGCAAGGCAGGATCCAGGTCGTCACTGCTCTCCCTTGCTTGCCAGGCCTGCTCAGAAGATGCTCTGCTTGGCCTCAGCCCTTCCTCACTGAAGCCCTTTCTCCTCTCTCCCTTCTCACTCTGCAGAACTCCCACCATGTAATTTTCTGCTAACACCCAAACAGCCCCCAGCAGCTGCCCTCACCCTGGTCTCCATCCCTGCTAACACCTCCCCTTCCTCCTTTAGTACCTGGGATTGCCCTCAGGTGCTGCCCAACAAGCCCAGGCTCCTCCAGACTCCCTAAACTGGCCCTTGGGACTCATCAAGTCACTCCGACCTCCATCTCCCGCTGTCCATCCCTAGCTCATGCACTCCCCACACGTGCTTTCCCTGCCAGCCCTCACCTTTTCCATTCCTTACTTGTTTGCACTCATCCCCACTGCCAGCCCTCACCCTGGGCTTTGTGGGTAACTCACCAGCCCATTCCTGCTCATTTCTCCTGCAGGGCTGTGCTCAGGTCCTTGGATGTGGAGGCTGGGGTGGGCAATCCATCACAGGCAGCAGTGGGGTGTACCCAGAAAAGGACAGCAATGAACTGGTGGAAAGTTCTTCCCATCTACCTTCCTTGACATCTCCTAGATCCTGCTGACAATATTTCTGACTCATCTCCTCAACCCATGTCTCTAAGGAGATGGGATTTAGGTTGCTCCAACAGAGGAGGATGCTTAGAGTTAGCGTGCCCCTTCGCTGACCCCTCCAGCATGTCTGCACCAGTGAAACCAGCACGATGAAGGCTGAGGTCCCAGAAGGCACAGTCTTCTCCCATTCTTTTCCTCCTCAGCAATTCTGCTAGGAGACACCCCTCCAGCCCCAGGCTCACAGTTCCCGCTTTCCATGCAGGAAAAAGTGCTCAGCTCCCCCCTTTTCAGACACTCAGGCAGAGAGCAAGTCATCTCAGGCTGTTTATTATGTCCTCATGGTCTCTATACAGTACAAGTGAGTAACACTTCACAATGTGGTGACACGACTCGGGGGATATCATCACCGGTCGGACATCTGGTACGGCTGAGGAGCTTCTCCAGCCTCGGAGGGAAAGGTGAGCCTAGCAAACGAGCAGCTAATGCAGAGGGAAGGTCAAACCAAACATGAGCCCATGCCTTCCCCTGACCGGGAAGGAATCAGACTGAACAGCCCGCCTGTCCTGGCCAAACAGCTCCTGCTGTTATCTACCAGCACCAGCAGCACTCGGACACTGTGAAGGCAGTTACTGCATCAGGACCTAATCAACATAAAAACATTGCATAGAGAAGCCCTTAAAAGAGCTGGTCTTTCTATGCAGCTACCTGGTGGCTCACTTCTGAGTTCACCTCGTACAGTAATGCCCTCCTAAGTCTCTTCTGAGCCACCTACAAGCATGTTTCCCAAGGAACGAGACATCTTTATCATTGAGGACAGCATTACTCAGTGCTTGGGGTTTGGGCTGGATCCTCAAGGCCCCTTCCTGCCAGTGGGACACTGCCATCCCACCGAAGATGTGCAAGAGAGCTTAGAGAAGAATCGAACTCTGTGCCTGATCTGGGTTGCTTGCAGAAGAGGGGAGAAAGAGGTTACAGGAGGATGAGACACTTTGAGTGCTTTTAGGGAGGGGGGGGGGAATCTACCCCAGGGAGTACTTGTACTCTGCTCTCTTCATTACCAGTAACCCCGCAGAGGGTAAATAAACGTGTAAGTAAACACAACACATGATGCCTCCTTCCCTTTGTCGCTTCTTAGCTGGTGTCTGCAGGCACTGAGAGAGCGACACGAAGACATTTGTCCCAAGATAACGCCATTACGTACGCTGGAAGCGCAGAGCCGAGCAGCTCCTCATCTGTCAGGATTTAGATCCAGCCTGGGGCATGCAGCGCGTGATGCAGATGGAAGTTGTGAGGCGACTGTAGAGGCAAACAATCCACGCTGCAGCTGGTCCCCATACCTCCCTGGCACACCAGGTCCTTCCAGGAGCACGCACTGCCTTTTCGCCGAAGATATTGGGGGTTGTTTTCAGTACCAAGCTCATCCCTTGTTGCCACCTCCCCCCCAACACCCTCAGTTCCCCGAACTCCAGTGGAATTTTCTGCAATCTCAAAGCAGACATACATCCCTCCAGTAAAACCCGGAGGAGGCACAGAGCAGAACAAACAACACACGCACTTTTAGTTCCACTCGTTTTTGTGTGGGTACCAGAAAGCCAAGAGGAAGCACAGCTGCCACCCTGCCTTGGCGACCGCTGCCTCCACGCAGCAAGGTTGCCCTCTCCACTAGCCAGCCCCTGACACAAGCCCGGCACGTGGAGAGCGGACGGGAGACAATGGGCACAACGCTGGGAAGGAGATGAGCCTCTGCAAAGGGCAAGGAATGTGTGGTAGAGAAAAGCATTCTGGTCTAAGCAGTAAAAAGTACTTTGATTCCAGTTCTGTGCTATAATGCTTCGATGCTGGAGAAAACACAGGTACCAAGGAAGACAACAGCAGCCCCAGGAACAAAAGAGAGGAGAATTTATGTGAAGCGTTTTCTTCTTATATAAGGGGCAGGGAAATGGCTATTAGGAGCTTTACAGCAACAGTAGGAGGTACATAGGAGAGAGATGGCAAGACCAGAGGCAAGTGTCTGGTGAAGTAAAAGGCAAAGAAGAGAGGAGGGATAGATGGGCACGGAGGGTGTGCAAACGGGAGGGCATCAGAGGAGGTTACGTGAGACCCAGGCTCAATTATACAGGGACAAACAATGTTGGTAGAGAGGAAGATTGGCATGGACAGGAGTGCTTCAGGGCAGAAAGCATAAGGAGGAGGAAAGACCAGGAGGACAGGACTGAGAAGAGGAGAGAGGTTTGGAGTGAGGAGCAAGAGGCCCCCAAGGAGAAGAGAGCTTGCACTGACGGGTGAGAGGCACTCCAGGACTGGCATGAGGTATGCTTTGCTATTGCTCTGAATGCTGTAAACATTTTGGTTTTGTGTCTATCGGTGAACATTCAGTTCAGTTTGATACATGTGCTCTTACGGGTAACTAGAAGCCTAGCAGAGTTTTACATCTCTTATTACTAGTCAAACTTACACACGAGGCGAACACAACACTGGCTAAAAATCTCAGTTTATGTCTTTTATGCCTAATTCTCCTATTTCAACATGCATATCTATGTCTCAGAAAAGCTTCTCTAGCAGGAGACACTAAATAACATACACATGGAGTCACATGCACTCTCACCCACCCACACCCACAGACACACACCTAATGCCCTCCCCTGCTTAGATGGACTTTGCCCATCACACCTTCCCAGCATGGAGGGCAGGGACCCATCGGTCCATCAAAAAGTCCATTAAAAGTGATGGAAATCATCCCAAACCTGGGGCCAAAGCAGGAGAAAGAGACTCAAAGCAGATTGGGGTCTGTGTCTGCTTCTGAAGTTAATGACATCTCAAGCTTGTTTAAAAAAAAAAAAGCAATTTGTAAACTCTTCTTCCCTTTTGCTGTCAGAGGACTTGGGAGCTGACTGGATATGTGCCAGTGAACACAGAGAATAAGAAGAGCTGAGTGCAAGGATTTTTTTTTCCCCCATCTTTTCATGTGACGGCACACTCTGACATTACTTGAAACGGGAGGAAAATTTTGGAGGTGTGAGCTTGTGGAGAGGGGAAGTGGGGTTTGTAAGTATGAATATCCCTTTCACATCAGTAAGAGATGAATCAAAGATAGGATATTTGTCCTTGATGGGGATTAGTCATCACTCAGTGCTTTCCGAAGCTTTGGCTCAGTCATTATTTCCTTAATCAGCCCCTGGTTTAAGGGGAAGAGCTATAAGCTGCCTATTTTAATTCACTTCAGACTGACATTTGGCATAAAAGAAGCAGCTGGTGCCAATTTCTTGTTTAAGAAGAAGAAAAAAAAAAAAAGACTTGAAATAACTACTCTGCTTTCGTTCAACAGAGACAAACTGTAAGAGCAGCAACAAAAATAACTGTGATAGATTCATACACCTCAGACAATACTTCTGCTCCACGGCATGCTCCAGGATGCTTCCCGTGGAGGATATTATCTGGCACCAATTTAACAGGCAAAACACTTCCCCAACACGTCAGCCAGTGAGAATACTGTTCCTGTCACCCGTTCAGCAATGGTGTCTCTGAAGGTGCCCATTCAAAGCAGTCCCCCAGGTTGATGGAGGAGAGAGGGGAGTTTGGTTTTCAGAGGATGCTACTTTGAATTTTTTCCGTGAGTTCTGACACAAGAGGATGACAGCACCGATGCTGGAGGAGCTCGCTGAGAAATACTCCTTCCTGGGACTTCCTGGAGTCACACTCTGAACAGAACCAGCCTTTGTAGACATCAGGGAAACCTGTGAGTTCTTCTCACTTGTGACTTTCTGTTCCTCGTTCCTCAGCACAAACACCTTAAGTCTGCTGGTTCTTCATCGCCTGGTTGCCTCCGCGACCCTCCCCAGCGCGGGTGGCTGCAGGGCATCTCACTGAAGAGCCTTGTCTGGGATGCATCAGCTGGCACTAGATGTCACCAGCACCCAAGCCCACCCAGAAGGTGTATCGGTGGCTTTAGGAGAAATACCACAAGGCAGTTAACGTGGCCTTCTGCCTTCTCCTTAAAAGCAACGACGGCGTAAGCCTGCTGCTGCCACTGTCTCACACCCAGGCCAGCAATGGGATGCTTTTTGCCTGCGCAGCCAAGACGAGGATGAGACAGAGGAAGGCAGGGCCAGACAAGGTGGCCTCCCTTCATCCATCGCGACACAGGTCGTTCGCAGGGCTGGGAAGCTGAGCTGCCACGTTGCAGCAGTTGGATCACGGATCACTGGGCCGTTTTGCAGTTGCGGTGTCATAGTGTTCCTTGGACAGGAGAGTTCTTCCAGCCCCTCCTCACAGTCAGTGGCTTGGCATCCTCCCTTGTAGGTCAAGCACTGAGAGTGTTCCACTGTAATGCGGGTGATTTGCTCCCCTCCTTGCCTTTCAGCTCTAGCAGGAGGGGGCTGCATTGGTGACGTGGCTCTGCTCCACTTCTGTAGCCCAGACACCACCAGGGACAGGCACTGGATGCCTGACTCTCTATTCTCTGCTTCTGTTTTTGACTCCTTCCAGAACATTGCACAAGTTTCCCCAGACACCCGTCCCACTAGACCTTCTTTGACAGGTACCTTGGTTGCTATAAAGCTGTGGGCCCATGGACAGCTAAAATCACGTCTGGTTTAGCCACTGCGTGATGTAGACCCGCTCGGATGAATCTGGGGCACTTTCCAGTGACCACTGGGGAACTGACTGGATATGTGCCAGTGAACACACAGAATAAGAAGAGCTGAGCGAAAGGATTTCTTTTCCCCACCTGGGGCACTTTCTAGTGACCACTGGTCTTTTCCTACAGAACAACTGGAGACTTCTAGCGCCAACAGCCAGGTCCTGAAAAGCAGATTAATCTGCCAAACATAAATTTTGCATGGGCACCATATTTAGACTTCGGCGTGTTAGAGACCACAGGAACGCACCTCCAAAACAAAACAAAAGTGTTTACCATCCCTACCTGAATCCTAAACCTATTTGTCCTAATGTCCTGCACAGTATCCTTACAAAAAGCCTCAAGACCTGCTTCCTACCCAGTGCATAACTTTTAATACCCAATCAGGCTTTTTGCATCTCATTCCAAACACATTCTGCTCAGCTTTAGCATTCAGGCTGCCCAGTTCACGCTAAACCTTTATCACCCGCTTTCTGATGTGGCAAATCTACCCACAGCCCTCAGTCAGAGCAGGAGTTTACAGCCCCCCATCTGTGGGTGACTGCGAGAAGGAAAAGATCCATGGGGTCACTTTCCAGGCCTTGGTAAAACTAAGAAAACAGACCTCTGGTCTGTAGGCTCAAACCCACAGACAGGCTGTCTGCTTCTCCACGAGGAAAACATGGCAAGAATCTGACGGCCGATGAGCTGGAACAGCAAGGTCATGGAAATGGGGCCTAATGCTTACGTATTATTGTAGGGCACGGAGGAGGTGCTACACCACCGACACCCACGCAGAGCCTTCTCCTGCAGCTGGCAAGCCAGGCTTTGGGAATGGGGCCAAAATACACTTCACACCCCACTTCACACCCAGACGCTTGCCCCGCTCACTGCGTGCTCCCGCGTGTCCTGTTCTTAAAGCAAGCACCATGCAGCAGGGTCTGTGTCTTTAGTAGTTTTTTACATGGCATTGAACCCACAGTGAACAATCGGTAGGGAACAACGACAGTCAAAAAAAAATCAGTAAATAACAAAGCCATAATTCTGATTTTTCACGTTACCTCGCCCTGCCACACACTGGTCAGGTACCACGTGAAAAATGCTACCTGCCGGGGCAGACAGGTCTTGTGCTCTTCTTGCACCTCAGATGGGACATTCCTTCTCTTGACTCTTTCCCGTCAGCTGGCAGGTTGTTCCGAGAAGCCACCAGGACTGTTAATGTCTCTATCGGCCAGGAGCCTTCTTATGTTGGGTTTTGGTACAGCGCCTAGCACAACAAAGCCTGAACGACGACTGTGGTCCTGAGCCTGAACTACAGTACAAATAAATGATACTAAAGAAAACAATCATCCACACTAGAAGACTTGCCTGGCGAGGTCTAGCAAGAGCTTTTGGGATTACTTTCCTCATGAGAAAAACTCAGCTCCTTGACAGTCATATGGAAAATAACTCTTAGTCTCCATCCCTGGAAGATAAGGGGCTGTGTCAGGGTAGCACCTGGTCTCACAAGGTGTGCAACCAAAATGGGAAGGTGAGTTGAGTTCACTGCTCTGGGAAGCACCATGAATCATGTGCCTTTGCCTTCTCTCTCCCCCACCCATCTCCCTCCCCATGGTCTCTGGATCCAGACCCCAGCAGCCAGTGTGGAAGACAACGCTTTGCACTGGACTTGGCTTCATGAGTTTCAGAAGTGCCTTTAGGGCCTTTCCAAACACAGGGGAGAGGTGAGAGCCAGGGAGATGTCTGGAAGGATGTCAAGGTGCAGTGGCATTATTTACACACAAACCAACGTAGTAATTTTAAAGGAAACCTGCCTTCCCAACAGATGACCCTATGACTAGAGGGGATTATGGGTTTGTGCTAGACAGGCAACAACTGCAAGATGCTACCGCTAACCAAAAAAAAAGCACAGAAACTCAGAGAGTCCTAATACCGTGTCTGGATCACATTCTGGAAGCCTCTTTCCCTCCTCCCTCCTTTTTTCATTCTCTCTGCTTTTAACACCAAGAAAGTTTCACATTTAGAGATGGGTTTTGGCTGTAGTGGGAAGCACATGGTTTCTGAGGGCCCCATCGCTGCTCTAGCTGAGCCTTCTCTGGGTTTGAGACAGCAGGTCTGTGTAAATTTTGGATCTCAGGAACCTGGGGTAAGAATCCTTCTCCATCAGGCTGTGCACCTTCCCCTGAGCTTGGTCAAAGCAAGAGAGGGAGGGCTCCTGCATATTTCTTCTTGTCAGCTCCCGTGTCTGGAAGTCTATGTTCACCTGGGAAAAGTAGCAGAAGAGAGTTTGGTACCAAGTGACAAGTTTGCTTCCTTCCAATGGTCCATTGCACCTCAGCCATGGCTCTGAAAGCAGCAGCAGAACCAAGGTCCTACCCTTGCCCATGCCTAAGCAGCCCCCCAGATTCTGTGGGGTTTAGCAATCCGGTGTTATGAGTCCTGCCCCACATTTGGAAAAGCTGAAGTAGATCTACACTGATATGAGCACTTCTGAAATCCAATTGATTTTATTCAGGCTCTTAAGCACGAGCTTATGTAGCACATCTATTAAAAATGCTGACTCAGCCTTACCTTTCTCCCATCGACCAAGATTTCTCTAGCTCCTTTACTCTGTGCTACACGCCCAGTATAAGGATGAGCGAACTTTTAGCTGGGTTTAGTCTATTAGCACACTCTTTTTAAATGGTTTTAAACTCTGTGGTTACAAAATAAATTGTTTGATTTTTCCCATAACTCTTCATGTTACAATATCTGGAGCGGGGACTTGAAAAAATAAACCACCCTCATGTTAAGGCTGCCGTTTGTTTGCAAGCGCTGAGTTTTCCTGTTTTCTTTCGCTAGCGAAGCAGTCAGCGTTCGTTAGGGTTATTGTTTAAAAGCCGTCTGAAGAGAGGCTGTTTGTTGTTATTCACCCAGTGTCCAAACCTAAAGGAGTCTAGGAAGTAAAACTGTCTGCCTTGACTCAGATGACAGCCATATAGATCAGCTCCCTGTGTCCCTTGAGAGTCAGTTCGCATTCTAGCATTCCAAAATGATGACAACAGGAGCAGATTTTAGGAAAGACCCCACCTGACCTTGGCTCACGTTTCTAATGCCTTGCAGTCCTGAAAATTTCACCCGGCTTCATTGAATACCAGCAGGAAGATGCTCACTGAGGGTGGCAGGAATTAAAGCGTTCCCTGAGATGCTCACACCCCTTGCCTTGGTGTAAACCTGGGAGCTTCTCAGTGACCTTGCAATACCCCTTCCTAGTTTAAAGACGGAGGAAAGAGAGGTCTTTTAGGGGCAATCCCCTTGCTTTACCATGGCAAGCACCCCTGCAATCTAGCAGGAGGATTGCTGTGGGAGAGTGGGTGCAGTAAGCACCCTCCTGGTTGCATTATGAATACAATAAACCAACCCAGCATCATGACAGTCGCATCAGCCTGTCAGTGCTTGAAAGAGGACTTAACAATTCCAGGCTTCAGGTTGCAGCTGCACTTTTTGTTCAGCTCGGTGTTATTGCTCCCATCTTTTACGGGGTTTAATTGAGTTAGGAGTTAGTCAGCAGATAAACACTCCTCCCTGGAGAGTCAACAAGTTAGTCATTCGTGGGATGTGCAAAATGTCCTGGAAGAAATGAGCCCAGTACCCTGCTCGAGGATTGATAGTAAATGAGGAGCAAGGTGAAATACTCCTAGGAAGCTCGCAGGGGTTAGGAAATGTAGGTTGCAGTTGCCAGTGAACTCACTGGCTGTGACTAATTTAGTATCATCAGAGTGGTTGCCCTCACCACGGGATGAGTCACCATCAACAGAGGCAGGATGGCATTCCCGTCCTCCTTATCTGATCCTCACCATCACCTCCAGGAGAGGAGGGAAAGCTCCCCGACCCCCCCAGATCCCAGCCTGGGGAGATGCTCCCTGCACCACGGGGATGCTCTGCCTGCCTGGGATGCTGGCATACCCACCTCTCGAGGAGCCTGCACATTGATGAACTCCTCGAAGATGCGCTGAGCCTTGGAGGCCAGCTTGGCTGCTGAGCGGGTCTTCTTGAAGTCCTCACAGGCGAGCCAGAACTCCAGGTTTTCTTCACTGAACTCTGTCTTCAGGAAAGCACGGAAGGCGGCCAGTCCATCTGCAAGAGAGATGAGGGGAGTTACAGTGGGAGGAGAAAGAGGGCAGGGAGCTGTCTCTTTGACATCCTTCTAGTCACTCCTGCCTACCCAAGAGCACACGCTTTTTTTCCCCGATGTCTGCGATCCCAGGATGTGTTCATAACTTACACCATTGCACCAGTTGGACTCGTGAGCTGCCATGAAGGACCAAAAGGACCTGGGAATGTTGGTGGATGAGAAGCTCACCATGAGCCATCAGTGTGCTCTCGCAGCCCAGAGGGCCAAGCGTATCCTGGGCTGCATCAAGAGAAGCGTGGCCAGCAGGTCGAGGGAGGTGATTCTGCCCCTCTACTCCACTCTCATGAGGCCTCACCTGGAGTGCTGCATCCAGTTGTGGAGGTCCTGTTACAGGAAGGCTATGGATGTGCTGGAACGTGTCCAGAGAAGGGACATGAGGATGATCAGAGGGCTGGAGCACCTTTCCTATGGGGACAGACTGAGAGAGTTGGGGTTGTTCAGTCTGGAGAAGAGAAGGCTCCGGGGAGACCTTATTGTGGCCTTCCAGTGTCTGAAGGGGGCTACAGGAAAGCTGGGGAGGGACTTTTTAGGCTGTGGGGCAGTGACAGGACTGGAGGGAATGGATTAAAGCTAGAGATAGGTCGATTCAGGTTGGACATTAGGAAGAATTTCTTCCCCATGAGGGTGGTGAGACACTGGCACAGGTTGCCCAGAGAGGGGGTGGAAGCCCCATCCTTGGAAGTGTTTAAGCCCAGGCTGGCTGGGGCTGTGAGCAACCTGCTCTAGTGGGAGGTGTCCCTGCCCATGGCAGGGGGGTTGGAACCAGATGATCTTTAAGGTCCCTGCCAACCCTGACAGTTCTATGATTCTATGAAGCTAAACATCATTTGCTGAGAAAGTATTTTGCCAGCTAACACAGCAAAAGGCTTTCTTTGAGACTGGGGCACCCAACCTTTGAGAAGTTCCTCTTGAAAACATCAAGCTTCCGTGATACGGTCTCTTTTGCCACAGCATCTTGTTACATGTTAACATCCTGTCTGTCATTAAGAAAAACCTTTAATAAAACATAGCCTCTGTGGGCTTGTCTCCTGTGTTTTTCTGTCACTTTGCTTTACTGCCTCATGACATATTTTTAGTTCTTAACCTGAGGAAGGATCCTGGACAGACTGGTACCACTACAATAAAGGGGAGAGAGAAAGGACGTGGCATAATTACTGCTTGCCTAGTCGGTGGTAAAAGTGTTCTTATCACTTGTTAATGCTTAGCAATTGTGACATCTCAGTAACGTAATCGGAGTCAGCCAGGGAAGATTAGAAATATGGAAAGATTTATTAGGCAACCTGTGTCCTCTTAAACCCCTGCCCGGGCATATTTTTGGACACAGCTATTGTTTTTTATTTCCTCTCCCTGAATGGCACCAGCAGAGGTGAAGCAGCTGAAGGATTCACACATGCCCTTTCTCCTTCCCTTAGCCTTGGGATAAATTTGGCTCCCAATGTTCTTTCTCCAGTCAACTTTTTCTCGTCTTTTTCTGTAGGGCCTGAGTATTTGTAGTTCATGACTGGAAACTTCCTGAGTCAGCTCTGGCTACTTCCAAGCAAGCGTCTAAAAATATTGATGAAATTGGGAATGCACTTGGCAAGGTCAGACTCCCCAAAGGACGAAAGAAGCAAGTGCACATGGGCTTGGCAGGGACAGACAGAGACCGATGAGTGTTTGTACGACCTGAAACCCTACAGTGCTGTGGGGTTCAACCTGCCCTCTTTCTGCTGCAGATCTTGGCAGTGCTGCCTTCCATCCTTCTTCCCATAGCAGGGAGTGTGGGAGCTGGGACAGAGCCCAGAGGCGATGCCCGATGTTTAATGTGGGTCATTTTCACACATCCAAAGCAAGCTCAGGTCCATGAGGGTCAGGGGCTGGTCATGTCACAGGATCTATCAGAAAATCCCCTACAGCTTTGTTTTCTTGCCTGCACCAGGTATGTGAGGAGGAGGAGGAGAAGCAGCAGCAATGAAACATTGCCCTTTTGTCTCCCTGTGTGTCCTAATCTTATTCCTGCTTCTCTTGTTTCCAGTAATAACTTTAGACATGGAGATATTTTTTTAGTTTTACGTCCTTAGCCCTCAAGCCCTAAGAAATGGCCTCGGGTGTCAAACAGCAACTAACAACCCTATTTCTGGCTGCGCATAAGTCAGCGGAGATGTCTGGATGCCCAGATTCTCAAAGGGAAAGGCAGAAAACATATCAGGCCAGACAGGTTCCAAACTACAGGCTGAACCTCTCTGCTCTCGTGTTCCTCAAAGCTCCATCATGACTGGGCTCTGCACTGCTCGCTGCTCCAGCAGCAGTCTGCTTCCCAAAGAGCACAGCAACACCTGAAACAGGGACATCCCATCTCAGTCACGCCTGCTGCTTCTGTCAGCCCCAGGAGGGTGAGAAATAGCTGCATCGTGTCAGCTCCTCCTGCCACTTCTTAATTAATGCGCTTGTAGGAGAAGATCATCAAGGTTTCAGGCTGCTACTGTGGGTGAAGGCAGGGCTCTAGTCCGGGAGCACTACAGAGCAATTAGTGTGAACCCTGGGTTCAAGCCTGGGGCGATGATGTGGCATTAGCCCTGGAGAAGCCTGTGGAGCAGAGAGTGCCAAAGGCATCTCCAGGAGCCAGGTACCTGTCAGGATCACACTGGCTGTGGCTATTTTGAGCCTCTCTCAAGAAGATAAATACGGTGAACGAGAGAGATGCTTTAGGGCTGTTCCCCTTCCTGAAATCCACGAGACAGAAAAAAACAATATTTCAAAACCTGTGTCCCCCCTTGAATGCCTATAAAATTGACAGGGCCATTGTGAGAGCAAGTGGAGGACTCGAGAATAGAGCGGGGAGCCTTTGTGGGAGGAAAAGGCGAGGACATAACAGCAGGCTGACAGGTTTCAGAAAGAAGAAAGTACAAAAGGGAGAAAGCAGCAGTTCCCCAAGATGTATGTCATTTTATATATCATCAGCTCCTAAGACGTTTGACGTTAAATATTCCAGCACTCAAGCACTCTGCTCTGAATATACAGTCTCTGCTCTGTGTCCCCCTGCAGAGGTCTTGCTCCCCTTTCTCTTCCCTGACCTTATCCCCAACCCCCTACCCCATTTCCTCTCCCACAGCCCCAGAGCCCCAGAACTGACAGAAGATCATCTGCAGAAATACCAGCTTTGCATGGCAATTATAATATCTAAAAAGTATAGTATCTGTCAAAAGAAGGGGACTTTGTGATTTGTGAGGTGAGAAAGACATCTGCTTCAGCCCTGCCCTGGAAAGCAGCAGCTACAGGTCCCTCCTGGGACCAGGAGGTTTCCATATGCTCTGCCTCCTGCTTTCATGTCAATCAGCTGCTCTTTATCTTGAAATAAGTTCAGACAGTGTATAGATAGATAAATAACAGTGTCTGGCTTCTTCATATATTCCTGTTGTGCCTTCCTCACAGCCTTTGAGGAGCTGGGAATGACGAGGCAGGGCCTGGGAGGACCTTACAGAGTAAGCCCTTGGACGCAGGAGAGGTCATCCTTGACCTGAGGCTGCCTGGCTCTCCACAGATTTCATCTTTATCCTTTGACTGCCTGCCAGGATTTACAGCTGTGCCTGGCAGCTGGAGTTTAGAGATGGGAGCCCAGAGGACTGCGCAGTGGTAAATCACTGCCCACGAGTTTACCATGGAACAATGACAAATAGGATTGAAAGGGGAGGAGGGCAGTTAGGTATGAGAACTGCCATGAGCCGAGCTGGATGTTGACTTTAATCTCCTCCTCTACATGATGGCTATCAAGGAAGCAACGCTCATGAGAGATCAGCATTTCAAAGCTCATCCCACCCAACTGGACAGCTTTTCTGCTGTGGCAACCAGCCCTGGATTGCAAGTGTGATATGAGCAGGAGAGCATCCCCTACTGAGTCAGCCTCCTGACATATCCTGGGATATGGTCAGAGCAGCTGAGAATGCACTTCCAAGGGGACACTACAGAAAAATCACAGAGATGGAAAGCAGGATTGGAAGCCTTCAGATGCAGCAGCAGAGGATATCCATACAATGGGCATCCTAAAGGCCTGGCCGTTCGAGAAGACAGATGTACTGGTATAGATGCACTGCCCTTCAAAATAACTGCTGTGCACTTACTCAGGAGTTTGACTCAAGAGCAGTGAGCCTTGCTTGAAGCCAAAGGAGTAAATCAATACTGATGGAGCAGATAAGGCAAAGAAATAGAGCTCTTCTACTGAGAATCAAGAGTCGGAAAGAGGAGCAGAAGGTGTTTGCCTTCTTCTTTTGCAGAGTGAGTGTAAGCTTCAAATCACCCTGCTCTCTGTTCAAATAGACCAAGGCAATGCACAAGAGGATTGTCAGGAAGGACTGTGTGAGTGTCTGTACACTACCCCAGCCCAAGATCTCGCAGTGCACCTTACAGCTATAACCTGCAGGTCACCTAGACGATGACAAGGATGTGTAATGGGGACTGCCAGGCAGATCAACGACTACGTGAGGACAAGGGTTCAGATTCTCAAAGTAAAGAATCACAATATTGGAATTGTGGTCCTCACAGGAAAGAATCACAATATTGAAATTGTGGTCCTTACAGTAAAGCAACTCTATGAGTTAACACAAGATAGCACAGGGGTGGACTACGTTCCAATTAGATAAACCACCTCCTGACCAGGGGGTTTGTGAAAAGGTGAAGTGAGATCACCTGAGAGTATCCTAAGGTAACCTAAAACTATTTAGCATGGTAAAAATCACGTCCCTGTGTGGAGACCTAACATGCTAGTGTCAGACTGCCTCTGTGTAATGAACTTGCCACTGATTGAAGCATACACAGAAGGGTATTATTTAGATGACAAAAAGGTGACCAGCAAACAAGCCTTGAGAATTTTTTTCCTACAGCTCCTCTGATGGTGTGTGCTGGCTTTGTGAATTATCACCTAGCACCCTTTTCTGTGAAGACCTAAAACAAATACCTCAGCTCCATGTGTCAATTGTTTTTTGCACACGGGTAAAGAACCCAAATCTGGGACAAGATCCTGAAACGTTCTTCAGGCCAGGGAGAGTGGGTCCTTTCCAGCAAGAAGGGCTGTCAAGGAAGGGACTGAACTGGCCAGCACAAAAATCTCAACACAGGTCTTCAAGGCAAGCTTCAGCAACATGAGGAAGAGCTGAGATTAGTGGCTTAAATCATTCAGGCAGACAGCTTAATAACCAGGCATTAGCAACTGTCAGAGTAAAAAAAGCGATCAACAGTCATTTATTTAATGCATGCATTTCACCCCATCAGGGCAATCAGCACTTCATGGAGGGAATAAAGGTAGAGTCCTTCTGGCTGGTGGGTGAATGGATTGGCTCTATGGAGCACGTTGGTCCGGGTCCAGAGGGACAATGCCACAGTGCTCCCTATAGCATATGTACACACTCTCACTGCTGCTCAGCACTGCTCTGTTGAGCATTAGCTGCCTGTCACCGGCACAACGCTAATGCTGTTCTGGCTTAGAAAGAACTGGGAGTAGGTTGGGATATTCCTGGAAGAGGAGCAATGTGTAGACAACAGAAGGAGGAGGACAACAATAAAGTTTGGGCAGAAGAGCACAGAGATCGCAAAACGCGGCGGAGGTGGTGGAGAAAAAAAATATATCACCCTTGAGATAAAAATGGAAATTATCACCCTTGAGATAAAAATGGAAACTCAGTGCAAAGGTTTTCTGCGTCGGATGCTTGGTTGAAAAGTGACTACAGGTTGAGGACAGACTGTCCTGCTGGATTCTGGACAAATGACAAGCCATGTGTCCAGACCCACAAGGGATGCAGAATGAGACATGCCATGGCTTGTATTTCCCTCCAGCAGCCTGTCAAAAGAAATCTCCATCTGGCTGACCAGCCTGAACCTCCTGGGCATGGGTACAGAGCGGGGATTACTCCTCAGATACTCGCATGCACAGGCAACCTGGGGACCACACTGAGCTCCACTTCCCTGGGAGCCATCGCTAACCCGCACTGGCACAAAATGGGTGAGAAGCATGCTATATATATATGATCTGTCTCTTACTCTCTCAATTCCCTGCTGAAAGCAGGATCAAGCTCATCTCCTGTTGCTTGCCCGACGCAGAAGCCCTGGCCCAAGGGAACACCACTACACTGTGTTTGTGTCTCCTGCAGCGAGCTCAGACAAGGCTCCTGCTGTAAAAAGGGGGACTGACTGGCTGACCCGATGGTTACAAGTTGATTTGCCTCACCCATTAGCAAAACCAAGGGGGATGCTGCATTGACCTACTCATCTGGGGTTGTCCCAGCATCAGTGCAAAAGGAAGGTGGGGCTGTGGCAGAGCGTGCCTTTCTGCCTTTCCTACCCACAATCTGTTGCTAATGTCAGCACAAATTATTCTTTAAATGACTGCAGAATGGATCCAAATCAGACCACTCTACACAGAAGGGCATTGCCCAGCCCAGGAATCTCTGGAGACCTGCAACACCTTCAAAACCCAGAGTTTTTCAATTCTCCAGTCAAAATGCTGCCAGACAGCAGCACGTCAGGATCAAACATTACCTACAGAGGTCATTCACTGAAACAATCAGGGGAGGGGGAAGCAGGAGGCTCCACAGGGCCAGCACACTTCAAGGGATATTTGACAAAGATAAGCATAAAGATACTCTCCACAGAGTCTGCATAAAGCAAAATACCTGTCCAGTTCACTCCCACTTGGAGACCCTTTGAGGACTCGTGAAAATGAGAAGTGGAAGGGTGGAAGTTGTTTGCCTTTCCCATGAAGAGTACGGCAGCCCTGTGAGCCTCCTCCGTGTCCAAGAGCAGCCTGCCCACCTTGGCACTTCAGAGAGCCTTCTAGGGACCTCTGATCCACTTTGTTTCTCCTTGGAGCAATTTTTTTACACCTTGCAATATTGCCCATGTTGACTGCCCCAATTTTCAGCTGCTACATTCAGCTCCTGAGTCCTTCTTGAGCGCTCTGTTGTTTTTGGGGTTTTTTTCCCTCAAAGAACACATTGACTGGAAGGGACCCAAAACCACCGTAACATCTGACTGCAGCAGAAAGTGCTACTCAACCCCCTGCAATCAGCATCACAATCTCCCTTCCAAAATAGATGAACTGCCCATCTAGAGAAGAAAGAGTTTATGACAGATGTGTCAAGCCGAAGCAGTTTACCTGCTGATGCTGTGAGCCCCAGGGGAAACTCTCCCTGAGCCCAGCTGGTGCTCAGCCGGTGCCCCCAAGCATGAATTCAGATTTTCCCTGGCTAATATTATTCACCTGGCCAGTCACAGAAATTAGGCTGAGATGGTTTTGTCCTTCCCTTGGCACTAAAAGTAGAATAATAGCTGGCAGGTTCGCTACGGATAGACAGACACAGGCAGGCCAGGCACTGCTTTTACTTTGCTTTTTGCTTTTATCTTTGGCAATTCTTCCGTGGTTTGGATGCAAGCATACATAAGAGAAAACAGAATATAATTCCTTTTGTAGATTCCTTCTTCCCTTTAAACCAGTGTACTTAAAATAACACTCCTGTTTCCACACAGCGTTTTGTTTCTGCATCACTAGAACACTTGACTGCCAGGCTAGCGATTCCAGAAACTTCAGGTGCAGAGCAGTTGTGATATATTCAGTTAGAAAGTAATTTATTAAGCAACACTTTTTTGTTGGTTTTTTGGGGGAGATTTTTTTTTTTGTCACCAATCACCATCATCATGACTGGTGATAAAAAAAAAAAAAAAGATTAATTTAAATTTTAAAGATGACTTTCTGTTGCTATTAGGAACAGAATCTTTTTCATTAGGTGCTAGAGAGTTATCAGAATTACTTTCCGTTCTAGAGACGGGAAAAATTCTGATAATTCATTTATCACTCTATAAGGCTAATTTATTAATAAAACCAGACACTCTCGTGGAGGCTGTTGGACAAAATAATTGTGCTAAGGTTTGATTTTGCATTCGCAGCAGTCAGCTGAAGAGGGATCAGGCTGTATAATGTCAGTACATAGATGCTCAAATTCACTGGCTTTTGTAACCAAAGCTCTTTTGCTGCAGTCTGTATCTAGCAAGGAAAATTACTTCAGCTTCTACACTGGTGAAGGAGGAACAGGGGCTCGAGTGCAGAATTGCAACGCTGATGTGAACGTCCTGTCCTCCCTCCTCCCCACCCCCCAGGCACCCTATAATCTCTCTGGTGCATTTTTCCCTTCTTGTTTTAAATTTCCACAAAAGAAGTGTTCCCTCTTATCCATACCCAGCTATATTATACTTTTTTCTTTTTTTTTTCCCTACTGGCTGCAAGAGCAATGATCTCAAAAAGATACTGCTGCTAAAATTATATATTGCTTTTTCTGCCTTGGACAGCCAGCCTGTTTCAAGTCGTCACTTAATTCCCTGCCAAAACTGTTGTCATCTCAGTAGAAACCCGGCAAAAGTACACTTTATTTAAAATAATAATATAATTCTACACTTACATTTTAAAATATAAGCGCGGAAAAACGTGCACCTAAGCAAGCCAGACAGTTCCTTATAGCGATGAAATAGTTCACCGCCCACGCTGACTTTTCTGCAACCCTGGCTTGCTCGTTTTCTTCTCCAAGAGAAACCCATTAATAAGCGTATACTGCGAACACTGTTTGTGATTTCTCAGCGAGATGATGTTGTCGAAGCTAAATGCTGTTTTCCAAACAGAACCGACGCGGCTGATGGATTGAGAGGAGCGAGGTGCGCTCGTTACGCCTTGCCGTACGGTTTCCGGGTGTGAAATTTTCAGCTTTGAGTCGGTGACTGTGAATCAGAGTCTGCTCAGAGAAACCACGCGTGGTTTCTCTGCTACAGAGCAAGTTGTTGGAGGTTACTGGACCGTGTGCATCCTTGTGTGGTAGCGCTCGCAGCAAAGGCTGGGCTTCGGCACGGTGTGCCTGCACACAAGAGCCTGCACGCAAAGAGGCCGGTGTCATGGACCTCAGAGGGCTTCAGCAAGCTGAGAACCTGCCGTTTGCTTGTGTGGAAAGACTGGACCCAGAGGCACGTGCCAAAGGGTGGTAGTACGGCTACAGCCTTAGGGTGTTGCCTCCATCGCATCCCCAGGAGCTGGAGAAGGCTGGATCTTGGGCTGATGGCTTTGGCAGGTGTGATCACCCAGTCAGGAGCTAAAGCCAGGAAGGGAACCCACAGAAACTCACTTTTAACCAGAGGACAAGTCCTGCCCAAAAATAAATGTGAGCATTGCCTAGTGGGTAGTAAGCAGCTACCCGAGGGACCGTTCCTGTACGATGCAATGCATTCTTTGCCCTAACTGCAGCCAGTAGTAACGGTATGAGGAGGGAGGGAAAAAAGGTAGAATTTGATCTCTACTCACATTTATGGGACAAAAGGACATCAAAAGAGTCTGCCCATCTTGTGGCTTCTTCTGTTGACAGTCTTCTGGAAAGAAAGGAAGAGGCAAGTTACAGACAACCCATGGCTGCTTGGTCCCCTCTGGGGCTGTTTGACAAGGACACCGAGGAAGGCTGGATGTTTTCTCGCTGAACTTTGGAGGTCTACAATGTAGAGGTCTCCAGGTGAACAAGTCACGCTGGGCTTCATTTGGAATCAGTGAGGAGATGCCAAGGGACTTGCAGGGACTTGAGTCTCTTCATCTCCCATCCTCAGGTAGGTAGGTAAAATAGGCCAGATGAAGCACACCCAAAAATGGACCGTTTTTTTCCTTATTGACTCTAAGCAGAGGCCCAGGGAACAAGTTCAGATGTAGACATTTACATTGCAAAAGCCAAAAGTCAAGCAAAAATGAAACCTACCCCTGCAGAAGTGTTTATTTCTCTTCCCTGATTTCCAGGGGAAGGTTAGTGTCTTAGCTCAGACGTAAGCAGTGACTTTTGCTTAGATGAATCCCATCCCACTCACCTCGGATCAGGACCCTGGATTGCCTGAAGCATCTACCTTAAGCGTTGTGCAAACTACCACAAAAGGGCTTTTTTGGCTGTGTTTAATAGCAAAGTTTAGCCAAAGAGGACCGCGACCTGAAATTGCTGGTCCCAGTCCTTTCATACTAAGTCAACTGCTCAGACTTTGATTCGTGATGCCAGAGGATTACGTCCTCAGCTACGTGCAGACATGTCCCACGCACAGCAGTGGGGACCGTGGGCATGTCCTGCCTCGTGGGAGAACTCATATCAATCATCCAGGTATTTTCTGAGGCTGTTCCTGCTGTATCAGGGCTGTTTTGTTTTCCTCCTTCCCTGCAGCTAAAAGAATTTAGTCGAAGCTTACACAAAGTACGATAAAAGGAAGACAACACTAGAAGGGGTGATGGGCTGGGAGGGGAAGGACAGGAACGGGGTTGGGGTGGGATGCTGCAGCTATACTCACTTCAAAGCCCGGTTGGGCTTGTCCGGAAGAATAGCTGTGAAATCATTATATGAGTCTGATTTGTGAGACAGGCAGCCCAGGCGAGTCCTCATCCCTCTGTTCCTGTGGTCGGTGTGGGGGAGCAGGGGTGTGAGCAGGGGGAAACCAAAGAAGATGAGGATTATAAATCTAGCCAGAGCAGTACAAAAAGGAAAAAAAAAAAAAAATTTAAAAAAACCCAACCAAAACAAAGGCAAAAATCCTCAGTGGCTCTGTGCCTCATCAGACCAGTGTCCTTGGTTCCCTCATCTGTGGGGGGGGGGACCCTGAAACATCTCCAGGAAGATGCCAAGCAGACACTAAGGATGGACACAGCACCAGAGCAGCTGAATTCTCACTCACACCAGTTATTCAGCTGCTCTGACGGGCAAAAAGGCTGTGAAAAGCTGCGCTTTGGGATGGTTTCTTGGAAAGACCTGCTCTGGTCAGGTGTGGGAGGAGAGCAAAGGGCAGCAATACCAGAAATCGGTCACTGTGATCCAGCAGCATCAGAAACAGCACAAATACCAGGGCTTGAGGGCAGGAGGGGGCTGGAGAAAGAAGGGAGGGAGTGAGGCACCTGCAAGGTGAACCTGTGCAGCAGAGCCCTGAGATCCTGGCCAGGATGGATCCCACGCAGCTTCTTTAGACTCAGGGTTACATAAGCCAGCTAAAACTGCCTCTTCCCTGACAAGCTTACCCAGGCAGAAAATGGCTTTATTGCTTTTTTTCCTCTAAACTTCAAACCAGCCCCAGAGCCTTTGCTCCTCTGCCAGCCCCTCGTGTCCTTGCCCTCCCCTTCCCAGGACGGCCAGCGCATCCATAGCATCCTTCATTACATAAGCCTGGGATAGGGAGAAACACAAAAGGAGAGGGAAACAACACGCACGTGTGCTATACAGGGCTGGCATCGTCTCCTCTCAGAAACATAAAAGTGCCAGTTAATGGTTTCACAGGGTCTCCAGAAGGGTCTCAGAGACCTGTGTTTCACCTCTCCAGCCCAAGGGCATCTCTTCTAGATTCCCTGGACAGCAAATGAGACTATTCTCTCCTCTGGAGCACAGGAGAAGGATTTAGTGACCCAGTCTCCACTTCTTAGCTGCTGGACCCACTTCCAAGCTGGAAAAAGCCCTTCTCCAAGCCCTGCTGCCAAAGAGATACCAAATACTTTCTGTGACTGCAGAGGGAAGTACGTTATTTCTTCCCTTCCATATGTAATTCTTGCAGAACACTTCGGCACCAGCGACGGAACCAATCTGTAGCACTCCCGTTTCCCCTTCTCTCCTCCCGCCCTTCAGAGAGTTTCTATTATTGCACATTTTAATGTAATCTTAAAGCAAATTAAATGTTAATTAAATGCAACGAGTGTCTCCCTGGCGCAGCACGAGCGGCTTGCCGCATTTAACAGGCACAATAACCTGGAGGTTTTCAGGTGGAGGAATAGTTGCACAGCCCCAAGCTACGGACCCACGGCCGGTGGTGTCAGGGTACCAGGCTGCATGAATCTCAAACATCAGCTCAGAAATACTGCGTGCAGAGTGTCGTGTTCCTGGCTGAGCACGCTGGACCTGCTGTGCTCAAACCAGCACCGAGCCCACTATAGAAGTTCTTTGGTACCTTTCCTGATACTTCCTACCCCCAACCTTTACCTCCCCTGCACTGTTTGCTCCAGCAAGCTCACGAATTTCTCAGCAAGAGGTGTGACATGCATTAGCGCAATGCTGCTCAGATCTCTCTCTGATGCCCAAGATCAAGGGAATGCAGCAGAGGATCAGAGCATATGGGGGACAGGGATGCTGCGCCACAAGCAAGGATCTTGCCTGTCGTGGAACACCAGTCTCTAGGTGAGGACTTCCAGGACAGGACACAGGAGAAAGAGAAGGGCTAAGATAACAGGTCTGCAGGATGTGGAGAGGCAAGGGAAGGGCAGGAGGAAAGAGGGGACACTGCAGTGAGCTGAAAGGCTCTCTGGACAAGGTAGACAGAGACAGGATGGGCAGGGGTGAGGGATGCATCATGTTTTTTCAGTTACCTCCATGGGATCAGTAAGGCAGCCATTCAGGCATCCAGTTAGAGTTAACCCTTTAACTGGCTGGCTTGGACAGCAGTCGGGGCTGTTTGCAGAAGGGATTTAATGTTTCATGTCCTGGCACTTAAAAATATACCAAAGAATCCTCTGCAAATAAAGGAGGGCCAGTGGTTCTCAACCCATTTGATCCTTGCCTCCTAGCGCAGAAGGTCAGTTTCTCAATGGAAGACGTTCAGAGTTGAGGGATGATCACAGAGAAGAGACAGCATTTTCTTCTAAGACCAGGGCCGCAGGATAAGTCCAGCTTCAGGTCTAAAGTGATTTGAGTTTGGCGTCAGAGCTCACCATGGAGCGGCAGGACTTGACATTATCGCACTCATCATTCAACACCTCTGAAGGTCTCTCCTCAACGGGCAGAGCTCCGGGCTGACCTCGCTAAGAAGACCAAACTACCTCTTGTCCCTGTCCCTCCAGGTCATGGCTGATGTTACTGGCCAGGCATCATGGAAAAGCTGGCACTGCAAATAAAATAACAGGAGGACTTCACGTGTCTGAAGACTCTGGTTCTTTCACCGCCACAGGCTCAAGCACGCACACAAAAATAACTCAAAGATAGCATCTCCTCTTTAGGGTGGTGGGAACCTGTGGGGAGCCACCAAGTAGATGCACAGTCTGCAAAGGGGAGGGAAGGAGGGAGTGAGGGAGGCAGAGAGGGGATGGCAGGATCCCTGTGAGCCTTGGCACGCAGGCAGCTGGTTGAACCAATCCCACACTGGAAAGTGAGAGTGAGGTCCATCAGCCAGGAGACCGATGGGACAGAGAGCAGGACTGTAGGGTGAGCAAAGGGCAAAGGTTTATTTGCCAGGGCAGGGCCAAGCTCCAGGTAACCTCCACGTCCTATTGCCCAGAGAGAACAACTGTGGAGGAGACAAAGGAACCGGTGAGAGCAGAGACTGTGTGCGAAGGAAACAGGACCCTACTCTGCTGGGGCCTGGGGAGATCCCAGAGCTTGGGCTGCCCAATCCAACATCCCTTTTAAAACCTGATTACATTAAAAACGCACAAAGCCTCTTTCCAACTAAATTAATGGGACTGGGATTGCACTATATGCCACTGAGTGCATTGCCTTAATCTCTGCCCTGACCGGCTGCTCTGATGCACTTTAACTGAAATCAATCCTTGTAATTCCTTAAGCCCCCTTAAATTTCCTCATTAACAGCCTCACCCACATGTGGGGCCACAGCACACAATTTCCTAGAGTCCAGCAGCCCCTATGCCTCTTTCCCGCTGCCGCTCAGAAGTGACACCTGGAAGCAGAGCCGGGTGCTCTCTCACTTGCAGCCTTCCCTAGCAGCCTGCTTTTTTTGGGGTCCTGTTATGAAACAGCCTTCTGCTCACCCCCGCTCCCACCCGCTCGCCAGCCCCCACAGTGACAACCTGCACAGCTGAGCAGCACCGAACTTCCCCGTCATCCCAAAGTCTGTCTGACTTCACGGATGCTGAGACCTCTATTCCCCACGAAGGCGATCCCACTGCTAGGCTGACATCCCCACGGGTATTTCTTCTGATTGCAAAGAAATCCAGTCAATTACGACTTTAGGAACAAAAACTGTGGTGTCTGGTAAAGGCATCCCGGTCGGGGTCCATGGTGAGGTTTTTTGCCTCCCACTCCATCACTCATTCTACCTCCCCCTCCTATGAAAGGACCCCAGCCAAGGAGAATTGCCAGTCTCATCATGGATGTGTTTTGGGGGGGGTTATCCTTGGGAGACAGAAAGGGAGGGGTGTGATTATGACATTTGGGTTATCAAACCACCCCAGGAGATCACCTGAGCAAAGATAAAGAAGCCATCCCAACAGAAAAAAATTAGCAGCACAAAGGTTAAAAAAAAAAAAACAAACCAAAACCAAAACCCAATCCATGAGATCTCAGGGGCTTCAAGAGATTAAGACCATCCATTCACATGCAGATCAAACCAGAACAAACTGAACACAGAGGGTACTGCAGACAGACAGACAGACAGAGAAGATACTCACTGCTTTTGACCTGTCGTCTCTGCTGGTGGGTCTGTGCTGACGGCGTGGTCAGAGAGGCTCTGAGGAGAGAGCAGAGCGGTCGTCTTCAGCGACAACCCCCTGCGCGGGGTGAAAGTCGCACTTGGACACCCCTCCCCTCCCCACCTCTCCCTGGGCAGCAGCAGCAGCAGCAGCAGCAGCAGCACAGCTCAGAGCCTCTCTCTCCCATCCAGCAGAACCCCCCAGCAGCCTCAACCCAGCAGGCTGGAGCTCGGCTGCGCAGCCGGCTCCCACCGCTCATCGGTGGCACTGCCAAGGAACCCACCGGCGTTCCGCTGCATCCCCTCCTCACCCACCTGCCAGCAGGACCCCAGCTTCTCCCAGCTCGGTGACGGGGGACCCTTTCCGCACGGGCGCTGGGTGCCAAAGGCTGGCAGGGAGCACTGGGGAAGGCGGGGAGGGGGGGATGCCTGCGAAAGCGCTCGCTGTTGTCACCCTCGGTCTGTTGGAATAAAGCATCCGCCTGGCATCGTTTCAATCGGCTCCTCGGGGGTTGAGGGAAGGTTGCTGCCTCAGATCACAGCTCATCAGGAGTTGCCGCAGACCGAAAGGATGGGAGAGTCTAATTAAAGAGCCCTGGTGTTAGCGGGGCCAAATAAAATCATTAACAGGCAAGGAAGCACCTTATTGCAGGGCATGGGGTGACAGGAGGCGACCATTCACCTGGCGGGTCAGTAATGTGACTGGCCCCTTGCACCCATATCCCCTTCCCTCGCCTGATGCGTGCAGTCCTGCTCGCTCCCTGCAACCTCCCTCGGTGCACTCACCCCACGGCACAGCCTCCCCTTCCCTTTCCTCTCCTGCACCCACACCTCCATCCTCCAGAGGATGTAACTGGGGTGCGCAGGGCACGCGAGTGACTGTGCCGATAAGCTAACCCATGGCACTGACACGGTGGGGCTGCAGCACGGCCCCCTGACTCTGGGCTTAGCCCAGCCAGTAACCAGTAACAAAAGCCAGTAACACCCAGTAACAAAATCTGGGTGTCACACAGGCTGCACAGGCACTGCTGTGGGCCACTTCGCTGAGGGCTATAGCCATGGGATGTCCACTGGTCCCGACAGAGTTGATTGTCTAAATATTATTATTAATATATATTAAGTTCTCTGCAATTAAACAGGTCATTGCCCCTTTACTGGAAACTTGTCGTCATCGGTCTCTCCTCTGCTAAAACACTGCTGGGCCTCTGCCATCCTGGTGCCACTAGCAGGAAACATGTCTTGAGATCACACATTATCACCAGGCAATATCCCTCGGGAGTCCTGCAAAACTTACTACAAAAACACCAGGATTAGTAGCGCTGCCGCAGTGATCCCAGCTCTCCATCATCTTGGATCCCCTCCTTAACAGCTCGCCCTGGCAAGGAAATATTTGCCTTGTTCTCGTCCTCCCAGTGCAAAGCCCAGCTCATCCTGACTCAGATTAATCACTTCTCCAGTTATCAGAAGACAAGCACTGAAAAAAAATGCCATGCTGATAACAATCTCCTCTCAGCCAAGGTCAAAGGTTGAGGTCCATCTTATGCCTCTGGTACAACTGGCTGGTTTGTTCCAGTTAAATAACAGTCAGCTTCAGCCCTTGCCCCAAACTCAAGCCAAATTTAATACATCACCAAGGGTTTAACTTCTAACATGTCGTTTTTCTTTTAATGCATTTCCACACTTCCAGGTTCTCTCTGGAACTCAAGTGACAACGTTTCCATGATACTTCCAGGACATCCCTCAGATTCTCATTTACACACGCACACACAGACGCTGCAAGATGGGGGAGGTCAACAAAATGTTCAGTCAACAAAATGTTCAGTCGACAAAACTCTTATCTAATTCTATCTAATTCTGGTCCATCATTCAGCTAACTGGACTTGGCTGCAGTCGCAGACAGATCAAGCACACTCATCCACTGGCTCTGGATGGGATAGCTCAGAGGTCTGCACGAGCACTCCTTCCTGCTTTTATATATGGGCATCCCATAGCCACTACCAGTATGGACAGACACCCCAGTCACTATTACTCCAGAACACCCTTTCATAACCTTGCTGAGATCCTGAAGCAACCCACAAATGACTCTGAAGGCCAATGTTTTTTTGCTGCTAGTTTCCTAGGCCAGGTGTGATTTAATCTAGGGAAAAAAAAAAGTAAGTGAACTGTGTTGACACAGGCACGATGGGAAATGTAATTAAATTGCAGATAAAGAGAATTTTATTTTTTACAAGGTAATATTTTAGAAAGCTTCTGTGCAGCAGAAGAGGTTTATAGCAAATTCCTTCTAAAATAGCCCTCCTGATTCTGACTATTCTGTAGCTTCTATTTAAAAGCTTTTATTAAAATAACTCATTTTGATATTAGGCTTGAATCCCATCCAAAATTTTAAATCTCTCCAAGAAACCCTTTAAAGCAATTTCCTCATGACCTGCTAACAGCAAACACACAAGAGGTGAACACGTGCAGCGTTGGGAGTGTTGGCTGCCACTGGACAGGGTGGAAGGGAATTTGCCAGCCTGTTCTGTGGACATTAAGCTTCTCTTCACTATCTCCAAGGTCCTTTTCATTTTCCCTACTATTTTAGCTGCCTCCCTGCCTATTCCGTGTGTTTTGCCCATTGGTCATCATTCAAGTGGTTTTTACCCCAAACCTTCCAGGCCAAACACCTCCACCAGTTTCTCTGGCTCCCAGTTTCTGCCACCCAACTGCTAGATAAAATTGTGTGGCCTGAAGATATCTGTGTCCTTTCCTTATGGCTGCCCTCACATATCCATCCAGACCAGGAAGGCAGCTGGTAGCTGTGTGGCTTTTGCCTTTCCAGATACAGGGCTGGCAGTTGACCACCCTCCTCGTTTGGAGCTGGGAGATGAGAGGATTCCTACACTAATTAGCTCATTTCCTTGGCTCACATCTCCAACTGGTTTGCCTTAAATAAACTCCTTCACCTTGACATTTAAGCAGACTTCTCCCAGTCTTCTCACTCTTGCTCTGTTTCCTCAGGGGTCTGCTGCTGCTGGGGGATTCCGTTATTTTTTGCTTAACAGGCTGCTCTGCCAAGCCTGCCTCTGTCACTTCCACTTCTCATTTCTGGCTTGGTGGCCTTGTCGTGTTTACAGTGATCCGTGCCACAAGGGCTTTGAACATCTTTGGGGTTGTGTTCCTTCTCACTTTGCAACTCCTCCTGGGTCTGTGCCAGCATCTCTCTTTTCTAGTACTGCGGTGTGAGTTTATTCCAGCCTGTGCTTCACAACTTGCTAATCCAAGAGATTTTTTTTTTCCCCAGTGCCAAGAAAGTGCTTCTTCAGACTTCTGTGATGTTTGGCAGCTACATCCCCATAGGTGAAGTCCTTCTTTGGTATGTTTCCATGAGATCCTGTTGCCTCTGTGATCTCTCTGGAAGACACTGAGTGCTGTAGCCTCTGTGACTGCAAAATGCCAATTACACAAGTCTGTCTGCCTCTTACAGCAATCACTGCCTTGGGAATTCAGGTGACCTGTGTGCTCCAAAGCCTGCTTTGGGCTCAACCACAAACCTCTAGCCATGGTCCTCTTCTGCTGTGACCCAAGGGAGCTTTACATTTTTGCTAGAGGACTGGAAGGAACAACCACTCTTGACCTGGAGTGACAATCATAGCAGATCTCTCATGACACGAAGCATCATTTGATCTCCTCTGACACATGGTCATTCAAAATTTATCTAGAATCCAGACCGGTACCTCTATGGCCCTGACCCCAAGATAATCCAAATTAGTAATTAATTTATTGTCAAAGCTTGCTGCTCGCCACCGCTATTTGTAATTAAAGCTGGGAGAAAATTAACTGACCTCTGACATGCAATGCTCTGCTCACTGTGCCAGCCTGCCTACCTGCTTCTTTGAGGGTCCAGGGAGAAAATACAGCTTGGTCCAGCACAAGGCGACTATCTTGGCAGGTAGGAGCTATGACTGACATTGAATAGTTTCCTAAACTGCAAAACAAATCACAGTCTTGCCTTACTTGTTAAGAGAACCATGAGAACAGCTTCCTCTTCTACAAAGAGATTCCAGTAACATCAGGAAGTATCTACAGATGTAGCTCGGAATGTTTGTAAGGGGTTAACTTTACTATTCACTTTAAACCTGAAATCATTCTCCACATCAGGTCAGGCAGGAAATCCTGAAAGGTGAAACAAGGAGAGCTTGAGTTTCTGGTGTAGGTGAGGAAACCGAGCGGCTGATGTACTGGATGGAGGGCTGATAAAAGAAGCCAGCTCACATGTGCAGACGAGGCAGGGCAGGAGACAGGAGACACCCACTAAGTTGAACTCCCCTTGAAAATAAAAGAACTGTGTTTAAAAATAAAAATGAGTTACATAAAGTGTGATCCGTAGTTCTGTCTCCAGCTTAGCTCGAGAGCATGGCAGCTATTTAAATTCTTCCCCGTGTCAATGATAAAAGCGGCTCCTGGACATGTTTGTGGCTCTCAGGCATCACAACTGCTGCAGCAGAACAGATGCCTCTGCTGAGAGATGGCTCCTGGCCCCAGCCTGTGCCACCCCGACTCCTTCCCCAATTCCTCCAGGCAGGTAGGATGCAAAACCAACAGCTAAGCAGCTTGGGAGGCTCCGGGCTGAGAGGGGCAGCACGCGAGACACGAATCCAAGGGAAGAATTTCCCCTTTAAAGTACTTTACGACAATTCCATAATTGTTCTCCGAGGAAACACGCTCCCGTAGCCGGGAGCAGCTACACGGAAAAGGAGCGCGTCGGTGCCCCTGCGTCAGAGAGGATGCCGTTAGCGTGGAGCAGGGAGGCAGAAAGGATTGGAGTTGACACAGAGCTGCTCTGTGCAGCCTTGGAGTCCTCCCAGCTTTCAGCAGACGCTGCTGCTGTCAATATGGCAGCGCCTGGAGCGCCGTGGGTGCGTACAGCTGGGAAGCCGAGGCAGATCCACCCCGAACAGACAGAGCTCCACGAAGATCCCCTGCTGCAGATGCTCCGTCCCTTGCGCATCTTGATTGAGATCCGGTGCCCGACACGGGCCAGGGAGTGAGGCTTGCTGACCAATGCAGTTAATTTTCTGCTGAGAGATCATTCAAGGTGCTTGCAAGCAGCCTGTGTTTGGCAAGCTGAACGCTGCAAACTAGTCATTTATGTTAGAAATCGGCCCAAAGATCTCAGGGTTGCGGTCACAAATCCATTTATGACAGACAAGGTCTATGCTTCTTTGCTCTTATCGCTGCTGTTTCCAAGGTTTGGGGGTCCAGGTCCCACAGCAAGGATTTACTGGGGCTGTTAACTGCTACAGAGATACCTAATGGGGCACCGAGAGGTCATTCCCACTGCAGCAAAACACCTGGGCACGTGCTGAGCTTTAACCACGTGAGCCGTTGAATGGGTATTTGTAGGATGAAATAGAGTGAACTGCATGGGTGAGCTGGGATTTCTCTTTCATCCCTGGAGGCTGCTGCCTAGCCTTAATTAAAGCCTAAATAAAGTGAGTTAGATGGGCTCATCCTCTTTCTGCAGCAGACAGCGATTCTTTCATAAAAATGTCTGCTGCATCCAGCACCAATCTCTCCTCAGGAGACCAGGCTGTGTCCTGCCAGTCTGGGCAGAGATGCACGCCAAGCTCTGCCAACGCCCGCACCAGTCAAGCCCTAAGGACTGGGCGACGTCTCCAGAGGTGCAGGGAAGGACTGCAGGGCAGGAGGCCAGGCTTGCCCTGCCAGTGCAGGCAGCGCTGCTTCGGAGAAGCCGGGAGCTGCAGGAACAAGTGGGTCTCAGAGTAAGGGGAAGCACAAGAGGGCACGGAAAGCGCAGCCGTGCGACTGCATTCCCCTGGGACTGGATGCAGTGGCAGTCAGACGTGGAAGATGCCAGCACAACGGGCCCCTTGTATTTCTTAGCTGTGCCAAATTACCAGCTTATTCCGCCAACCTCACCAAACGGTGAGGAGATGCCCCTCAGCCCTGCAGGGACCCCCACAGGTTACAGCAGCCCTGCAGTCAGAGATGCAGGCAAAAGGGGCATCCCCTCGTGTTATCCCCCCCGTTCTTCCCCCAAAGAGCACGCAGGCTCCTGCCATCTGCAAGTTTTCGCCACAGTCTCTGCTCAGTGCAGTCCTCTCGTCTCCGACACGTTCTCCTTTCGCTCCAATTAGTCTTATTTTTAACTAGCTCAGCCCCAGCGTTCAGCCCGGGTGTTAGTCACAATGTCACAGACACCCAAATATTCAAAGAAAACACAATCCACCATTTTAAAATGACAACAATAGTGAAGGGGGGTGGGGGGGAAAGAGAGGAAAAGATGATCAAGATTTCAGAGCTGCAGGCACCAGCACAGAGTGATGTTTTCTCCCAGCATCAAAGGCCCACTGCTAATCCCATTGCAACGGAGATCACCCCAGAACCAGTCCTGCTCCTTTATCAGTCCAGCCAGGGCTGGGCTGAATGTAAGAAATCCACTGCTCTCCTTCCCCGACTGCTAATTAGAAGCAGTGTCTGTGTCCCTTTGACCATTCATAAGACGCCACAGGAAGATTAATGCACCAGAAGAAGAGCTGCTGTGACATTAATAGGGGTGACATCTGAGCGGCACCCTTTGCCTCCCGCTTTGCCTGCGGAACCATCCTTCCCTCCAGGAAACTGGGGCAGGGACAAGTGAAAAAAAAAAAACCCCAACAAATCCCTCCCCCAGGGACTTGTAACCAAGCAGAGGACCACAGGGCCTTTCATCACCCACCAAGGCCCTCCTCGCTCTTACCTGTCTTGCAGCTGGCAGCAGGGTGGTGGCTACTTGGCTTTTGGTGCTTGATGGACATGGCTGGTTGGGACCCTGAGGAACAGTGTCTGCAGACTCCCAGTGCATCGGGGAGGGCAAAGGAACCCAGCCCGGCCACAGTTATCTCTGGAGGAGCAGCAGCACTGTGCCACTTTCCCTGGCTCCCTAGCCCTGCATCGCATGAAAAGAACAAGAGCTGGTGGAAGGAGGGGGGTTACGAAAGAGAGGGAAGGGGGAGAAGGGAGAGCGAGAGCGCGCGCTCTCGCAGATGCACACACAGAGTGCAGACGGAGGCTTGTATAGGATGGCACTGCCTGACTTGCTCTCATTATTGCTGCAGGCTGGCTGCTGCCCATGTAGAACTCGCCAGCATCCGCTGCTGACTGGGGGCACGGTGGGGGAAAGGGATAGGAGAGAGATTAGGACCTCATGGACCATCGGAGCAAGGAAAACTGCTGCCTGGGCACCGGGGCTGTCTTTGTTTGCCTTTACCTGGGAGGAGAAGGGCCGTACTCAAGGGAAGGAAGTGATGGCAGTGATAGAGCATTCAGCTTCTCCTTGATGTGTCCTTTCCTCCTATGAACATAGAAAAAAAAAATCCCCAACCCCAGCCTTTCTCATCCACACTGAGGGATGGCACAGGGCTAGTCTGACCCAGTGCTTTGAGAGATGGCATTGCCTCAGGACAGGCAGAAAGCGGGTTACATCCACCCAAAGCACCAGCAGCATTTAAAGCTCAGCCTTCCCCACCTCCTTTATCTGGGTCGTGCTGATGGAGGTCCGAAAGCCTGTCAGGGCTGGTGGAGGGTGTGGAAAGACACTCCAGCCATAACGGCTCCCCTCTGCATGTTGCACAGAAAGCTGTTACTGCCTGCAGCTCCCGATGCTCTGCTGATCTGCTGTCTGCAACAACAGACCCAAAATGCCAAGGATTCAGAGATCTAGCTGTAATCTAGCCCCGAAAGGGCACAGATTCCTCACCCCACCAATTTGTACAATGTGTTTTTCTAAAGCATCACATGCTTAGAAGCACATGCCCCTTTGGAAGGAAGGGAAAGCTGCGTGCCTAATGCAGCCTTCACCAGCTTTTTGAAAGATCCCACACCTCTTCCCCTCTCCTGCCCTGGGGGTTTACCACTCAGAGGGGCTGAGTCTTGCCTGGGGGGCTGTTTGGTCAGAAAGATTAAAATGAAAACAAATATTATACCCTCCTCTGAACCGCCCCCCTGCCCCCCCCCCAAGTCACCCATTTAGCACATCTCCCCACTCTAAGGTTTCCTACTAGTGATTTCAAACACACAGAGGTATCTAGCCCAGGGCTGCTGTTCATAAAAATCAGGGGGTGAGATGCAATGAATTACAAGTGCAGAAAGTCTCCAAGTCAATGCCCTCCACAAAAGTTAACCTGAGAGTGCACCACGTTGCCAGGTCCATCTCTGATTATCTTCAACAATACACCTTCAAGACTCATCTGAGATCACACACGTCTACAGCCGAGCAGGATAGGACCCAGCCCTACTGAGCCAAGAGCCGGCACCCCAAACTCCTGCTGGTCCAGCTGGCCTCAGGATGTTGGTGTCCCAGCTCTGGGAAATCCGTCCCTCACAGGTCACTCTGCCAGGAGGTGTAAGAACACATCTCAAGTCACAGCGTGCCACCAGCCCTGCGACAGAAAAGGGCTCACTGCAGTTCTGTGGTTACAGACTACTTCTCTGGCTGTAGGAGCAGATACATTGGCCCAGGGCATGATCATTGCAGGCCCCACAACCAGGTACCCTTCCTCCCACCATGAGAGGAGGGAGAAGCTGAGATCTGATGCCACGTCAAGCTCCTGACCCTTTTCCTCACCACAGAGAGACCCCAGTGGCACTGAGGAGCCAGATCCCTTTAGGATGCTGAAGTAGAGAGCAATATCACTGCAAGGGGAGGGGGGTGGTGGGCATCTCTTTTCCAGCCCTGTGTGTCTGTATGACTTCTATCACAAATAAAGGCAATCAGAGTCTCAGTGCATCCACCATCCAGTCAGTGGACACAGCTTTCTTACACCCCAGGGCTGGGAGATTTCCAAGTGACATCCATTCTTTATAGGGCTGTTTTTAATGCAGATATATTGCAGTGCAATCTCCCAGTATATTCAGGGGGCGACGGGGGTGAACCATCTTTGGGGAAAGTAATACCCACATCTGTGCCTTCTAGGGAGTGAGGAGCCATCTGCTCTGTGCCCCAAAGCATGCAGCCAACCTTCCAGTCTCCAGGATGCCAGCCTGCCAAGGAGGCAGACCCTCCAGCATCCTCCCAGCCACACAGCCAGGGTCCGACTGTCCCCGTGGAGAAAGGACAAGGAACCTCAGATGATTTGCAATGAGGTGTCCAGGACTTTGTAGGATTGTGCCACTCGCACGGGGACACCATCAGCACCACTGTCCATCACCACGGTGAAGACTTTATACAAGCAGCGACAGCTTCTCCCCAGGTAAGCCAGAATTTCCAGCTGCGCGTGGGGAAAAAAAAAAAAAAGATAAATCAGAGGGTTTGTTTTGTACTTGTGCAAAAGCCTAAACTTAGCGAGCGAGATGTTAATTCGTGAGGGGAAAATAGGCCATATTTATGTAACTGTGAAAAAGCTGCACCAAAGGCTACGGAGCCAATGGGAGAGGAGTGTACGTTCAGGGCTAACGACAAACGCTGCTATTCACTCAGCTTTGTCAAGAGCTCCTGTAGCTGCATATTCATTGCCCGACACCCCGGAGAACCAGCTTTGAGGCTTTCCAGGCTAAGAATAGAGGTCTTGTTGTGTTTGCTGCCCCGTGGCCCGGGGTTTTGTGCGGGATTAGAGGCACCGGGGTGTGGAAGCCTGGCTGAACAAGCGCTGCAAATGGCAGTGTCTGCATACGTCTCTGAACCGTGCAGGGCTCTCGGCTCAGCAGGGGTGGAGAGCACCAAATAAAGGGCGAATTCATCCCCAGACCACGCAGGATGGCATTAGTGCTGGCCCTCTGCTCCCAGAGACATCCCCCCGTGGCGGATGGGGTGCTCACAAAACACAGCTCCCTTGTACATAAACAAAACTCGAGCATCTTTCAAAGCAGGCAGCCCGGGCAGTGCCACTGCTGAAATTAGCAGCTCGCCCTGGCTGTGAAGTCTGGTGGCTTGGATCCACCTCAGGAACCCCGGTCCCCGCAGGGGCAGACAGCTTCACCAACAGTCTGCCTGCCCACCCGTGACATTTCCCTCCCCTTCCCCTCACGCACACATGTTCTGCCCTACTTAAACCAGGTCGTGAATCCAGCAATACCCAGCCTCAGAAATACAAACCCCAGAGCCAGGCACTCGGGTATTTTTCAGAGACCCCACACCCTGAGAGGTCTTTTAGCTCCAGATACGATCACGTGGCAGCACTGGTGGGAAACAGCACCATATTTCTACTCATCTGGCTTTGAATTTGTGACCCTGGGACACTGGTAAACCCCTTTATTTGCTTAACTGGGCTTGCGAATGGCAGAAAAGGCAAATGCACTGCCAAAGGGAGATTGAGAGAGAAAAGCATTGAGTTTTGGCTGTGTAGACTCTGGTTCTGTGAGTTTCTGATCCCAGGGCCACGTTTCTGGACACTTATCTGAAGACAGCAAGAGATGATTTCCAGAAAAGACAGTGATCGAGGGCTTTGAATATTGTAAGCAGTGTCTGAGCTAGGGACACTATTGACCAAAGGCAATTGTAAAGTATTTTAACTTCTCTGGGACTGAAGGCCAGCCTGGGAGGTAAGGGAGACATTGCAGGGGAACAACAGGCCAGGGGCTATAAATGACCACAAGTGTTGTTTTCAAGCAAACGTAGACAGAAATGAGTTGGTTGGGGTGGTTTTTTTTTATTTGAAACACACAAGGAAAAGCTCTGCAAAGCAGATTAATCTCCTGAGGGAAGGAATAGTTTGCAGAGAAAGTCTTTCTTCCAAAATATCACATAAGAAACTCTTTTGGAAAGGACTCTTGAGATAAACTCTCTTTCTCCTAAAGTAAATACCCCTGGGAGCAACACTCTGGGAAAGAGTTTCTAGAGGGGATGGGGAGGAGAGGAAGTCTTCGAAAAAACCTGCTATTAATTCTGCACTTGCCCTTGCAGCAGCAGCAACACACAGAGTTCAGAGATGAGCCATCATCTTCCAGGGCTCCTTTCCTAATCACAGCTGAGAAGGGTATAACCACACTCCTGCTGCTCTCTCATTTCCTTCGGCTGTAGCTCCAACTAACCCGCTGTGAGGAGCAGCTCTGCAAAACGTGGTGTAGAGTCATATTCTGCCTTTGAGGTGCACAACAGTAACGGACTTCCCATCTGTTGCTGTTTGTTCAGCTTTTGCATTGCTAAACTAACATCTGGGAAACCTGCTGAGCCGCTATTCAGAGCGTGGTGCATTGGAGAGGAGACGCGTGTCTCGCTACCCTCTGTGGAAGATGGTGTGACCCAAGCACCATTTGGCAAAGAACAAGAGGCTCAGGAACAAAGTCGTCCCCCTCCAGTGCCCAGGCTGTTGCATTGAGTTGCTTTCACGACAGTGGCCAATATATATATATAATATATATATTCAGACCCTAAGAACTGGCTTCCACACCTAGAAAACCACGTGCTAGCGCTGATCAAGTACCTGTAGGTTAATTCCTATTTTGGATTTCTATCACTGCAGGCCAACAAAACCTAGAGCTGTGCTGGGAAGCAGCACAAAGCCTCTTCTAAGTAGCCATGAGTTAGAAATGTCTGTCCCCTAGGAGAGCAGGCAATGCAGCCCTCAGAATCAACACTGACGGGGAGATGGGGCTCTGGTGCTAGAGATTGGTTGGCTCTTACCCTCCTCCCTCCCTGCCAGCCTAGCCCATCAACACTGCCTCCAAGACTGGGGATAATGTAAACTTCTCTGTCAACCTTCTGCCTCCCCCCTGAGCAGTTCAGCAATGTCCAAGGGTCCAATGCCTAACTTCAGTGCCACCCAGCTTCCTAAAATAGGCAGAAAAAATTGCAAAGACATATAAAAAAAAAAAAGAGAGGAAAAAAAAAAAAAGATATAAAACAGAGCTATGCCAGATAAGACAGAGTTACAGAATTGTTGCAGCAGGGAAAGTCAGTAGCCAAAAGATTCAAGGGAAAAAACATCAATATTGAAAATTCTGATCAAAATACTCACAGAGGCAGGAGACAGCAACTGAGCACCATTAAGGATCTGCTGCAGGGAGCACTGGAGCCCAACTTTTTTGCTCCTGGCAATGCCTACAGGGCCAGCAAAGACTCTGGGGATGTCTTGCAGTAGAAGTATACCAACACCTGGTCTAACAGCTTGTACTGACACTTGCTCTATCAGGCTGTTAAAACCTACCTGTCCTCACTGTGTGTTAAAGCTGCAAAGATTTATTTATTAGTTGAGCTGTGCATATCCTGCTTACAGTCTCCTTAGGCATGATTAAAGATGCCCAGACAAGGTGACCCATAGAAAGAGGGTTAATTTCAGGGGGTTTTGTCATCTGCCTTTGTAAAGACACTACTCCCCTGACAGCAGGCAGGTAAGAAGCTCCTGAGTTCCCATACCTGCATGGGTAAGCCAAGTTGACTTACCCATATGATCCTGAGCTCAGACTACCTACAAAGGCAATGTGGATGCAAGTTCCAGGAGTCCCATGGACTTTAGGCCACACCCAGAATCTACAACAAAGGTAGGATGTAAACAAGTCCCTCTGCTCTTGAAAACATCCAGTATTGGGAACATGATCATCCACTGGGCCCGTAAAGTTTCATCTGAGAGAAATATGAATAGAGATTAGGTAAAAAATAATAATAACAATAGAATTTAAAAATTACCTGAATATCAGCATCTCTCTCTCTTGTATAATATCAACACCTCCTAAAGGAGAGAAAGGGGTCAAACGTAAAATGAACTGTCAAAGCACACGGGCATAACAGGTCAACTCTGCACGGGCCAGAAATTGAGCTTTAGGACAGCACCACACACAACAGCAAAAAGAGAACTCAGTTTGGCCACCTGGTCAACTCTCTCCCATCAGTCTCTTCCCTCCCTGGTCGCAGGCAGCAGAAAACAGCGTTTCTGTATCAAAGAGAATCATTCGACACCCAAGTCACAATGCAACAAGTGAAGAGCTCTGCTCCTTGCTGGGCCAGAAGCACGGGCTGGGAATTCTGCAGAGGTTCTCCTCGTGGGCACTGCTCCAGCCCTCGAAAGCAGGTTTTGCAGCCGAGACCACGGCACGCCGAGCAGAACGAAGAGACAGCAATGTGTGTTTTGCTGCCTGTGCATCTGTTCACGCCCCAGCGCGGTGTTTGCTTTTTCACTACAGGACAAGCTTGTTGACTCGTGTTTAGCTTGTGACCCAGCATAAACACCAGCAGTTTCTGCTGTCAGAACAGCCAGCCGGCTGCTGCTGTCCACAGAGCTGTTTTGTTTTGTTGTTTTGGGTCTTTTTTTGTTGGGGTTTTTTTTTTTCTTCTTCTAAATTCAGCAAGTTGCATTTATTTGTATTGCCTGGCATCCTAATTTTTTCCATGAGTATTTCTCCACTTGTCAGGTTTGGAATCCCAAGCATATCCCTCTCCCAATAGCCTACAGATTCTCCCAAGTTTGTTCTCATTTATTATTAAATATAAGAAACGAAATTTTCTATTTGTTATCCAGGAAATGTTCCTGGCACAAGCACCTAAAAATACAAATTTAAATTCTTTTTCCTCCTGGGTAGCATCATCCAACTATTTTCTACCCAGTTTCATCAAAAGTCACACTGGGTATGACTATGCCAAAAAGACTTGGTTTTTGTCACATACTGCCTACCCCTTAGCAAAAGCATCCTTTTAATCTTATCACAGGATTATATAACTTGGGTTTGAGATGACTATCCTAAAAAAACAAAACAAAACCAAAAACACAGCTTACTTGTCCAGCTTCTTCCAGACCGTTTTTGTTTCAGATTTTTTTTTTTTCCACTGGAAATGAAAATTAAACTGATCTGTAATCACCCAGGTCCTCTCTTTCTTCCTTCTAGAGACTGGTACCGCACAACTTCTACAGCAGTCAGGTTCTTTACCTACCCACCACACTTTGTCAAAAATCACCACAGATTATTCTGATAACACTTCAGCTAACTTTGTATTAAAATTCCTGACACCCAGACAGCTTGAGACCACTTGATTTCCCAGGAGCCCTCTTAAATGTATTTCCCACCCACCACCCCCATTCTAAGCAGAGATCTCACTACTCGTCTGTTTGTCATTCTCACCAGCAGTGCTAGTCAGCACTTCTTTCTCTTGAACAACCAGTAGCATGAAAATATAAAGCATTAAACCTTTTGGCTTTCTCAACATTTTTTTCTCTAAGTCTTTCTGTTCCCAGGATATCCCACATGTACATCAATAGTATGGAGGACCAAGGAAAGTGGTAACCTGCTCGCACGTCATGCTCACCTGGGATGCTGGAAGGAAGGGTTGTTACAGTCATAACAAGTATTTCTTATATCAAGGGACTGTGAGGAAGCAAAAAGCATTTGCCCTGCAGGTGCAGAGGTATAAACTAACCCCATGGCTACAAAGGGAGAATTGTGGAGATTCATTTAGTAATTGCTGTCACCAAAAGCTCACTCAAAAGGCAAGCCCTGAGTTAGGCAACCTGGAAGGAACCGAGTTGTAATACTGAGATAGAAAGCTGGGGGAAAAAAATTAAAGTCTCATTTGGCCATGCAAGCCACCAAGCACAGTCCAACACACCATCTAAAGAACATTACAGAAAACATGGTACCGTAAACTGGTAACCATTTGTACAGGAGCAGAGTGTCCAGAAGAAGAGATCTGGATAAGGACATGGAGCTGCCAGGAGGCTTTGCGTCCTGAAGTCCCTGCCCTAAGGGAATGGCAAGGAGGCATCCCCAGGCTGAGAAGAAATTTGGGACACTAGCATAAGCAATCCAAGCTCCACAGAGGTTAAAAAAAACAAACAAAAAAACCAAACAAACCTACCGAAAGCAAAATCAAGGGAAATGTAAGAGCTGCCAAAGAGGTCATAGAAGTATTAAGCTCAATTGGAAACATCCTACTGTTCAGTAGCACCACATTTAAGTCCTGACTGTTGAATGCAAAGAGAGTTAAGCAACTCACCCTCCTGAGCATCCACATTGTTTCTTCTTTTATGATACCAGGGTGGAGACAGCCTTCAGACGACTTCGGTAAGACCTCTCATCCTCAATCTTACTTATCCTCCAGGTATACTTAATAAATAAATGAACACTAGAAATCAACTTCCATGCTAAATGACAGCTTCAGTTTATGAATTTGTTCAAATGCATAAAAAAGAAATATCTCTGTAACTGTACATTATATGATGGCTGCTCTCCACAAGAAGATGCACAGTATTAATAAAGATAGATATAACCACACACTGTGCATCTCCAGCTTTTAAGTTCATGCTACCATGAAAGGCTAAGGAATAAAACAGCAACCTACTTTATGATTTCAAAGGGATCTGTAACCCCTAGGAAAACACACACAAAAAACCCTTCTATGTCACTGGCTATTTAAAGGACAGCTTCAGTATTTCCTACTGTTATGTGATAGATTTTGATTATTTTGACACTTTTCAGTATTTTTAACAATCTTTTTAAGCAGGATCCCCAAGGTGGCAACATGAATTGACTGCTGTTATTTTACTTCAGAGTCAGATCAATCCTATACTCTCCAAACCTCAGTTGCTTACTCCTGTTCCTCAGCTGAGCTGCAGCAGCTGCTTACAAGGCCACGCAGCACACTGGATACAAAAACTGGTCCAAGTTGAGATAATGAAGGGCTGCTCACTGGGCATCCCTCAAATGCTTTGATTTGCACTGCCACAGAAGCACTGAGCAGCAGAGAAGAGGGATGGAAATGACCTTGACGTGAAGGAAAAGGGTCTGCAGGCTCCCAACTCAGATTTAAACAGAAGGTTTTTCAGGCAGCACAAACAGAATGATAAAACTTGCAGAAATTACTTCTCAGAAAGCATCGTTCCAGCTGAATGTCATCCTGACTACAAAGTACCTCTTTGTATATTAATTTAGGCAGCATACTGATTTAACTGGTGAGTCTACATTTAATGGGTGTTTATCTTCATTAATATTTATCTCATCTTCCACAAATGAAATTAGCAACAGCATGTCAGATATTTTCTTCATGTGGCTTCTGCGAACACAATTAAATCCAGCAAGCTATCTGCAAAGGCAACTGGGGGCAGAGCTTGGTCCCGTGGATTTCTGTGGCAGCTGTGCTAAAATTATGCTTCTTCTATTAAAATAATCTCTTGGTTTGTATTTGGGGGGGGGGGGGGTGTTGTTGGGGTTTTTTTGTTTGATTTTTTTGGTGGTGGTGGTTGGGTGGGTTGGTTTTTTCCCCCTTCTTGGGTCTGCCTTTAGTTACACGTTACAAGTGAAAATGAGAAATAAGAATTCAAGGCTTTATATGCTTTCAATTTAAATTGTATTTAAAGCATTCTTTGTATTTTTACAAGGCACCCTAAACATCCAAATCAAGCACGTGCCTTCCATAATTGCTTTTTTAAACTTCTCCCATGAATATGACATAGCACTTTTTAAACTCCAGCATTTTTCCTGGTGAAGCAGCAGGGGAGATTAGAGACGAGCTGGCTTTCTCTGTGAGCTGTTCCTGGGATGCTCCCTCTGGAACACTACTCTGGGTGACCTTGAGCTAGTCAGCCTGTCATCCACCCACCTATTTATTCTCTGGTGTGTTTGTACAGAGCTGCAAAAGAAGAGCATTCTACAGTGACCGGAGGCTGTATGACCCTTAAAAACATCACACCCACTTTGCTCTGGACAGGGTTGTTTTGCCAGAGTGAAGTGATGTTGCTTGAAAGCACTCAAGTCATTCAGTACCACCCTACTCAGAGCCCTGGCACTGTAATTGCTGTCAAATTAGTCTTGTTCATGCTAAAAGAAAACAGCATTTAAGGCTTTTCTTTTAAAAACTGTACTGGACATCTTTTTCTTTACGCACAAATAAAGATCTAATGACAAGGAAAATTGAATAGATGACAAATGAGGAGCCTGCATTTCAAGGGACATCATCAAAGAGCTGAAGCCTTCAACTACAATTCTCTTCAAATTGCTAAGCAAACAAGTAGAATTCTCAGGATTGGAAGTGGTTTAAATCTACACAAATAGGTTATCATATAGGGAAAAAAAAAAAAAGTCCAATAGTACACAGTGATTGTTGTTCCAGAGAAAACTGCCACTGTATGTGCCCCTTGTACTATATGTTCTCAGAAGTGTTTTTATATCATTCACTTCAGTATACACCTGCCACCTGGGAAAGAATAAAGCGTTGCCAAAGCTTGCTGCTGGCTTTTTTTCAGATGCTTTGTCATCTGATCATTCATATTTTTTAAGAAATATTAACTGAAGTACATGGTTAATAACTCTCTTTGGTGTAAAGCTTGGTATCTAGTACCTTTGCACAGCACAAAGCAGAAAGTGAAGATTGATAAATACAAGCAGTGATACACATGGGGTGAAGACAGGACTCCAAACAGCCTACAACAGCATCAACCTTTGGCCACTTCAGCTGTCAGTGGGTGTACAGAAAGTCAACCCTGGTAGCACAGGAGGTATTTCCACAGGCAGTGATTTCCACAGGGGGCATTACCTAGAACTGTACAGCTTAAAACTGATGTGACTGAAAAACAAAGGCTATTCATTCATAAAGTGACAAGCAGAAGGGAAAACACAGAAGAAATCCGAGTATTCATTCCTTCCAATAACCAGAGAAGGGCCATGAGGATGATCAGAGGGCTGGAGCACCTTTCCTATGAGGACAGACTGAGAGAGCTGGGGTTGTTCAGTCTGGAGAAGAGAAGGCTCCGGGGACACCCTGTCGTGACCTTCCAGTGCCTGAAGGGGGCTACAAGAAAGCTGGGGAGGGACTTTTTAGGCTGTTGGGCAGTGACAGGACTGGAGGGAATGGATTAAAACTAGGGATGGGTCGATTCAGGTTGGACATTAGGAAGAATTTCTTCCCCATGAGGGTGGTGAGACACTGGCACAGGTTGCCCAGAGAGGTGCTGGAAGCCCCATCCTTGGAAGTGTTTAAGCCCAGGCTGGCTGGGGCTGTGAGCAACCTGCTCTAGTGGGAGGTGTCCCTGCCCATGGCAGGGGGGGTGGAACCAGATCTTTAAGGTCCCTTCCAACCCTGACAATTCTATGATTCTATGGGGAAGGTACCTTGTGAAATGAGCAGATGAGTGATTTAAATTCAGCCAGAGGAAGCACTCTTTAGAAGAACACAGGGATTTAACAGAACAGCTATAGAAATATATTTAAAATATGATCAAATTAAGGGGAGAGCTGCCTATAATGCTTTTCTTCAGCTCTACTTTAGCATTACCATAAACACAGGGGCTACGAAAACAGAATGAGAAAGATGGAGCTTGCTGGATTATTAGAGACGAATGTGACCTATCTGAGCAGATCCATCGGGGAGCTCTGTTTGCTGTAAAACTGTGGCTGGCACAGCTGGTGACTGCGCGCAAGTGACATTTTTTAATTACATAAAACAATGCTTTTAAAAATGCCCAAACAACCCACTAGAACACCAGCCTCAATTAAGAGCCCAAATATTTAGAGGTGAAGTCACGTGAAGCTTCCACAGGGGATTTCCATCTGGTGCCATTTAGTTGGTTGTCAGTTGTCTCATGCCTTTTCTGCTGCTGTTGGGGCAAGAAGAGCACCAAGCAGCCTCATGAGACACAGACCACAGCAAGCCTGGTCAAAACAAAAAAAAAAAAAAAAAAAATCACTGTGCAAGCAGCTAAAGGCCTAAATTAAGTGGGGGGAAAAATAGAAACCCTTCTGTTGAGAGCGTAGTCTCCCCTCATCCTGCTCTTACCGTTGCAGACTTGGACACCCAAGTAACATTCTCTGTCTTCCACCACCCTGAGCATCCTTACACCAGGTCTGAGCTGATGTCCCCACGCTCCCCAAGAAGGAAAACCAAACTGACCTATATACAAACATCCTTCTGTCAGATTCAGGCTACAGGAGAGTGACAGTACAGAGCAGTCGTTTCCCCCTTTTCCCCCATGGGCTAAAACAGCGGGGACAAACCAGCTGCAAACATCTGAAACCAGGCTTTGAAAACTTCTTGATAATGTTTTTGTGCAGCAGCGGTCTGTTTTCAACAGAACTGGGAATTCTTCAGCACCCTGAACCTCTGTGTACCTGCAGCATGGGATGACACAAAGCTGCTCTGAAGTTCTACTGCCATTTAGCCAACTCCAGAGAGAGATACATCAGCCAAATACAGGATTAAACTCCAGATTGAGTTCTGAAAACAACTCCTGTGCAAAAAGCCTTGCAGCCAAACTCCCCAAGCCATCTGGGATGGCTGTAATCAAAGGCTGCAGTCTCCCCAGTTTGGCCCAACCTGAAATATTCTGGATAGGCTTAGAAACTTCTCAGAAAATGAACAAACAAAAGAAGCCACGACAACAACTCACACTTTGCCTGCTAAGAATCTGATCAGCATGCTACATTCCTGTTCTGGAAGGGGAAAAAACACCACTGAAACACACCAGAAACTTATCCCTGATGTTACCAAAGGGCAGTATAAACTTACCAGGGGGTTGTTCCAGCCCAATCTATGGAAACATACCCAGAGCCAGTTCCCCTACAGGTGGGGAATAAACCGTCTCTCTCTTTTACCAGTGTTTTGTCCAGATCTAACAGCAGAAAATCAGCAAGCTAGTGGGGTCGAAGGAGTAGAGAGGCCTTACATACAACTCTTGACTTCTGCCAGAGCATTCCCTGTACAATCCCATCACCTACCCAGTGTTCACAACCCACATCTGCTAGTCATTAAGTTCTCTGGAGTTGAGAGGACCATGTCAGGGAACACACTGAACCATCACAAGCTGAACTGTACCAGTAAAGACCCACTACAAATCTTCAGGCAGCACCTGTGTCCAGCTGGTTTCTGTTCCCAGTGAAGTCAACTGCTCTGGGTAGAGTAGTCTGAGTCTGGGCAATTCTCTTGTCCATCATACACACACTCATTGACAGTGTGTACCAACTCTATTACTACTACTTCTTCGGACCAAAAGGAGTAGTATAAAGAGGCACCCTCAAGGACTTTGGGCTTTGATGAAGTTGATGAGCAGATGTACACTGCTAGTTTGTCTTGGACCTGAAGACTTGTGCTGCATGAGGAAGGGAATAAAAAACCCCAACCACCCTGAACCCACAGCAATACAGATCCAGCAACCCTTCCTTAAACATCACAATGCTAATGAAAGATTAAACATTAACATAATACCACAGAGAAGTCCAGGCCTTTGCATCTTCTAGCATAGCTGACGTAGAAACATTTCTCCATAGGTGTGTCTCACGCAGGAAAAGGAAAGGAGGGCAGAAGCAGCAAAGGCTTGGTGAAAACTTGCACTTGGTGATTATGCTGTAGCCTATTTTCAGCCAGCGTTTCCAATAGACATGGTGCAGAACTGAAGCAGGGGTTTTAACACCTATTTTCAGGACCACGGGCCCACAGCTTTGCAGAGCACTATCTCACATTTGCTGGAGAAATACGACCATCCCTTATCTCCACGTTTTATTTTGCAGTGTTTGTCTACCCTTGCTTCTGACAAAACACACAGCTAATAGGCCAACTAGATTGTTGTTTAAGGGACTTTCTGTAGATCAGACTTCCACAAGCCCAGGTGAAACCCTACACAGTGCTCTACAAAATCTAAACCTTTTTTTCTCTGGCACAATTCACACAGCCACTGGCAAATTCACACCTTTTTATAGTAAGCCACCTTCGCTCACAAATCCAGGCACAGATGGCTTGGGGAAATTTGGGATACATCTTTTCCGGTGACCTAATTGTGGCAGGATGGCAGCATCTCAGAGGACAGGGTTGCTTGCATGTTTTTGTTCACTGTAGCTAGTCAGGGAAGTTTCAAACACTCACAACTGCAGTGAACCCTAATAAAGCAGCGGGTGAACATCACAAAAAGCAGCTTGCACAAGGAGGGATGCGAGTGCCTCAGACACAGCTCACTGACATGGTTTAAACAAGTGCTCTCAAAAAAAAAAAAAAGCATTCCAGGCAGTGTTACTTTTCTGCCTCAGCCTCTTAGAGCATCAGTTACCCTTTAAAAATTTATAACCCTAATTTAAAGAAGTTAAAAAAAATTAAAAAACAAAACAGAATTTGTTTTTGCAGTTACTAACCAAATGATACAGCACCCCTTATTTCACAAGTAAAAAGCTGAAATACCCAAACTGCAACACATTATGTTTCCAGATACTATAAATAACAGTTTGTGGGGAGTGAAGAACTTTCCAGAAAAACTTATTTTCTGTGATTCCATCTCATCAAACAAGCCTCTGGCATCCTTGCTTTAGAAACAGCCAATTCCACGGAAATCCTAATCTCAATACCAGTAAAGAAACTAAATATAAAATCCAACACTCTCTAAAAAGGCAGTTTAAATATAATATCTAGCCTTGTAGTGGCTGTATTCCACACCAACACTTACTATTTAACAGAGAAAAAAAAAAAAGTGATAAAGTGATATAACTGTGCTCCCTGCAAAAACAAAATTAAAAAATTATTTTTAACCTAGATCTGCTCAGGGATCCAGTTTTCAGCTCAGTTTCTCTGAAAACTGGTCCTCACTGCATTAATGACAGCTTCTACTCAGGGAAAAAGTGAAATAGAAGTGAATTAACTTCATGATAAGAATGAATAGCTCATATAAGCAGGGAAAAAAAAAAAGTAAAGAGGAATTGCCAGTGTTCAATTAGAATGAATGGGAACACAAATCCACCATATAAATGTGGAGTCTGAATGAAGTGAGAACCCTTGGAGCAGAACAGAATCTGTTAGAACCTGCAGGACAGAATCTCCTGGAGAAGGCTGGAGTTCAGTATCAGCTCAGACAAGACATCCTGCACCATGGCTGTGCTGGTGTAAGACCAAGATAGCCAGGTACTTGTGAGGAACTTGCTGCTCCATCGCTCGCTGCTCTAGCAGCAGGTTTGCAGGATCAGGCAGAATTCACAGAGACTGGCAAGCCTGCTGTGATGTCGTAGATCTTGTGTGGTCTCCTGGAGGGATGGATCAGAGGTCACAAAGAAAAACTGGCAGCTTGCAAGAAAGCCCAAAGCCAAGCTCAGTCAAGACCACGCTGGAAGATGAAGTTTATTTACAAAAGTACACATTTCAGAATTAAGTGTGCTAAAAAGCACCAAGACCACAGGCCCCAAGGACAGATCATCACCTCTTTGACAAGTATTATGAGGACAACCATTTCAAATGTTACAGAAGCTTCTCTTCCCCCAGTCTGAAGGCAGGGCATGGGTGAACATGAACTCTCAGTGACAAGTTCTGGACAGTATGTTAGAGACAAGCTGCTGGCTGCACTGAAGTTTTGCTGTGAAGTGTCCAGAGGTCCTGGGATAGCACAGCACACACTATTGTGAGAGTCCTCAGCTAACAGATTCAAAAATCACCAGGAATACAAACCATCCTGCCAGGGAAGCTGACACCATCCCCTCCAGATGAGAGGAGAAACACTTCAACAAAAGATACGTAAAAATTGGAAAACAAACAAAATGGATCCCATCTTCCCTCCAGTAGGACACCCCAAAGCCAACATCTCAATATCCTCTGCTAAAATTATGTTATTCTCTTTTGGTTTTCTACTTCCCCTTTCCATTACTAACCCAAAGGTGAATTCCTATTGGGGAATCCTCATATCTACTTCTCATTCCATCCTGAAACCGCTGGAGTAGAGCGGAGGTGTACTGCTCCCCATCCTCCCGTAAGAGATGATCTTTTCTGAACCAAATTCTAGTATTTAGAAGCTGCAACCACCTCAGGTTTAACAGATCATCTTACATCACTGGCTTTAAGTCAGCTTTTCTTTGCCTCTTTTTCTGCAAGAGGCCAGGAAACCTGGATGTGATATGGCTCTAGTTCTTCTGGAGTGACATAGTCTGGAGCACTGCCCATCAGGTCTCGTCCCCTGAAGGATTTTGGAAAAGCAATGACATCTCGGATACTTGGTGCATCAACGATGAGAGAGATCAGCCTGTCAAGTCCTAGAAGCAGAAAACACATTGGTGAATCATTGAGTTATGGCCCTGCATTACTCCCTCTGATTTGGAAAGGTGGAGTAGATAATATCATGAAGCTTGAAGAATAAAAGCAAAGCAAGTAAGGGGAAAACGTTAATTCCAACCAGCAGCAGAGAAACAGACTTGCCTGAAAAGCAGAAATGCCTAGCAAAATAAAGCTTTCCAATATTACAAGTTCAGCAACACACCAAAGACTGCAAGACAAAGACAGTGCCTTTGTGAAGACAGCATGACAAAACCAGGGCAGCTAAGTGTCAGGAATACTGTCAGGGCTTTGCTTCCCTGCTCAAAGCTCTTGATCAACCAGTTCTGAAGGATTACAGCTAAGAGGAATTCAAATAGAACCAGAGCCTCTGGGTGACTGGAATGAGGTACATCACACTGGAAGACCAGAGGTTAAAATGATAATTTTGGGTGGTTTTTTTGCAGGTGGGTTGTTTGCTTTGGTGGCTTCCCCACCCCCCACTTCTTTAACACCACAAACTTACAGGGTTCTAGGAAAAAAAAAAAAACAACCTGATGTTATCTGAAACAGCATCCAAAAGAGAGAAGGAAGAAGGGAAGTGAGACTGAAGCAGACGACAAGGTTGTGGCAGTGACCCGGGACGTGAAATAGAGTAGCACTGCCCCAGGCCTCCAGGCACGCAGCACAGGGACCCTGTTCTGGCTGCACAGGAATGAGAACAAAGATGACCTAATCTTAATGAATACACTGTTTGTAGAACAGTAAATAAGGATCATCCCAAGAGCCACCAATGTGTGATTGGGTTCTTGTGTAAGAACTAAATCACAGTAGGATGCTGAGGAGGAACATGGAAACACTCTGCACTCAGTGACAAGACCTCTATTTCCTCCTACAAAGCAGCCAGTGAGATGGAAGCACTGTGTGAGCCCACACGGTGTTACCAGGCTGGCGTGCCAAACATCAGCACCACAACAGCCATCTCTGTCAGGAGGAGGCAAGGCTTTGGCTAACAAGAGTGAGGCTTGTTTTCCTGGGAACAAGAAGAAAAAAGGTCACAAGACACTTCTAGCTGGAGAGCTACAGAGCACTCACCCAAAGCAATTCCTCCATGAGGTGGAGCCCCAAACTCCAAAGCTTCAAGCAGATGAGAGAGCACCTCAGAATCCTCCTGCAAAATTACATAAGAAGTGTCACTGAACAAGTGATGCTCTTCCTTGTAGCAACACAAGCTGAAGGTATAATGAAGCCATCCATCACTCAGGACTAGGAGTTATGTTTCTTTATCTGAGAAGCAAATGAGTGTTTCTTTCAGAATTTTAAATGGGTATTTAAATTAATTAGTCCTTTAAATCTCCAAAAGAATGTTAGAGACATCTGTAGGTGTTACCTTCAGCACTTTCTCCAGCACAAAACGCTGTTGTTCTGCACTGTGAATTCTGATGGAGCCACCTCCAACTTCCCTGCCATTCAGCACAAGGTCATAGTGCTGGCTACGGACCTGCAGAAAGAAGTGAACAAGCACCTCAGCGAGACCTGGGCATGGCTGCATCTAACAACCACCTGCACACAGGCAGCAACGACGCTGGGAGTCGAGCCATGACATCCTTCAGCACTGCTCACTCCATGGTACATTGTGCCTCTTGATAGGACTGGTACCTGAACTGCAGACAGCTGTTAACGGATGTGGGAACAGTACAAATCCTTTTGAAAAGTTGATCAAAATCTGAAGCAACATGGGACGGGTCAGGAGATAAGATTCCTCACCTTCAGTCAGGGGCACAGATGGATACTTGCTGCTGGAAGCCACCTCTTCCAGACACATACACATGCAGTCACTTCCAGGAAAGAACACTTCTTGTGACACTAAAACCAGGTGCTACTTGCCTAGTATTCCATGATTATAGCTGTACAGGAGCAAGCATGGCAGGCAAGAAGTTAGTTACCTTTGTGGGATCAGAATAGAGGAGGCTGGTATCTGAAGGATGAGGAGCAGTGAAGGGGTGATGAGCAGATTCCAGTTCAGTGGGATTCTCTTCCTTTGGGAGAAAAAGGGGGAAATCCACCACCCACAGAAAGTGAAAAGCTGTAGGATCACGGAGTACCAACCCAGCTGCCTCAAGGAGGTCAGCACTCTCCAACCGCAGGCTTCCCAACGCAGAGCACTGCAAAAGAGAAGCAGAGAATGAGAGGGGACTGTTTTACTAACAGGGAAGTCACTCAAATACAGGGAAAGAGCATTTCATAAAGGCAGTATCAGACAGCATCTGTTGTCTTAAACACTTTTGTCTTCTGTCCTGAAAGATGTCCATTTTCTTCCAACTGTTCAACCTTCACAGAACTTGCCTAGATGAATCTCGAGCTCTATACAAATGTGGATTAAGTAGGGGATGACAAGCAAGATCTGCACTTTGCAGACAGAGAAATGAAGGCATGGAAAGAATATGACAAAATTTTGGCTATCAGGAAAAGCATGACACTTTGTCATAAATCAATGCCTGGAAGGCAACGTCTGCAGGGAAAACTACAGAGAAGAGTAGGGACAGAGTCTCCTATCACTGCTGCTAATAAGCAGCTGTGCCTCACTCTCATCATCTGCTTATGGGACACAAAATTACCTAGCTGACCTTGTTTTCCAATCTCTGTAATGCTTTAAAAATTAAGTTATGGTGAGAAAAAAGGAGATGCTGATTTGTTCCAGTTTTATATTGCAGCTTTCATTTCAGCTAGGAGTTCTTACCAGAATTTGACCGAGGGGAAATAAAAGCAATAGGTACATTTCCTGCATTGTTTGCTGTTGCTATAGCTTCAAACACAGAATTAGATGACGACCTATTTTAATAATAGGAAGAATTAGACTAAGGTCAGATAACATCAAAGCCATCATCAGAAACATTTAACTCACACGGCCACGCAAGAAATGCTCCCTACCACTTGCTTGTGTTCACCAGCTGCCAGCAGTACCACATCATCCACCTGCATGTTCAGCGCTCGGATGAGCTCTGACTGCTCCTTCTCGCCAAGAAACTTTGTAAGCAGAGACTTCAAGCTTCCATCAGGCCTGCAGATGATTTCCACAATTTCCTGAAGGCAGACAGGAGCATGTTCAGACCAGTGCTGCCCTCTCTTGTCTAAAAGAGCCACACACTCAGACACTGACTCTCAGCTATTAAAAACCTTCTTCTGCCTTCAAGTGCCTTTATATACACTTTGTCAGTCACTGTGTCCAATACCTAAGCAGTGTGTCTCACCTGGTGCAACTGGGATTTGGCAGACTCCTTTAATGCCTCCAAATCTTTATTTTTAAGATATCTCTGGGGAAAGAGCAAAAGATGACACGTTAAACATCAGCAAAATCTATGGAAAGCCTAACCAGGGTCTAAAAGACTGACTGAGCCGTCTCCAAACCTTAACAGTTTTTATTTCTAGTGCAAGTTCTTATGAGGGCTGTGGAACAGGACAGGGCCCACAGCCCTACGCAGCAGCTGGGCATCTTCTCCAAGGGCTCCTTACAGGAAGGAGCTTCATCTAGGCTCTTCATTTGTCTGCAGTCTTTCCTCTCTGCTCACAAGTCAGATGTAGCTGACCAGCAGAGTCAGCCAACACCAACTAACTGCCTCCAGCAGGTTCTAACACCATGCTGTTCAAAGGTAAGGCATCCTCCTCAATTTAGAGGAGGAAACAGGGAAACCAACTGGGCTGACTCTCACGTGCAAAGAAGTGTGGTAAATGAGGACCTGCGTTGAGATCTTGTGTTCAGCTACTCTAATGTTTAGAGGGGCTCAAGATTCCACTTGTTTTGCTCAAAGACACTCCTTAGTGCCCTCTCGTGGTAAGCCAGTAACTTGCACACTGTGCCCAAGTTAAAGGAACCCCAAGAGAAACCACGGGCGGAAAGTCCTGTTCTCCATATAAAACTCAGTGTTTGAAGGATGCTTTTCCCATTCTGCCCAAGTTACAAAGATGCCCGCAGCCAGCATTAAATCTGTCTCTCGCCAACGTACATGGCTGTGTCAAACAAGCTTCCACATCTACTGTCAGCCATTAATTTGGTGCATGACATTCCCATTATGAGACATGGGTTGTACCCACAAATAGGGCATGTAACCACCTCACCTTTCCCTCACTAGCCCAGAACAGAGCTGTGCCATACCTGGCTCTATTTCAGTTTCTTGCCCCAGGGCACAATTTATTACTGAGAAGCCCATCAGAAGCCATCCTGGACAAAAACAAGGTGATGACCCCAGAGACTTCCCTACCCTTAAGGGATCTTGCAGCTCACTTCTTACTCCCCCCCTGAGGGCAATATATTTTTCCTGTCACTGGATCGTCTCCATTCTAGCACCACTCAGCCCAACGTGACATTGGTTAAAACCAATCCCAAGTTCCCTGAAGGACATCACTTCTCCAGTAACAGCAAGAAACATTTCCATACCAACAAAGGAATTCAAGGGGGCATTTTATTCATTTCACATAAACCATAAGTAGTATGTACAAGCAGCACTTACCACTCCCTGAGGGATACAGATGGCTTTGACAGTGCCACGTGGGTAACTGAGCGCCCTCTGCACAAACTGAACGTCCGACCTTCGTAAAAAATCACTGATATCCACTATCTGGGAAAGAAGAGAGCATGGGAATAAGCAGTACAAGCAATGCAGGTAGGAACGTAAAGCAAAAAGTCTTGCACCCATGTCGTAACACTTTCAACACCATTCCCTGGGACAGCATTTCTTTGCTCAGGAGGAAAAAAAAAAAAAACCATAAATTCACGGGGCCAAGCTAGAATACCATTAGGAGGCTGAGTACTGCAGAAACAGAAATGCAAGACAACCAGGAAGACCTGAGGCTCAGTATCCTACCCCCCCTCAAAGAGCCCCCCCAGAATGAATCCCTGGGGAAACAAAAGATGCTTTCTTGCTTTTCAGCACTGTTCCTATTAATAAATTTGTCAACATTCTTATTTAATATTTTCATACTCTTATTTCATATTCAAACAGTGTATGCACACAAGCAGTCAGTTATCTTAACAATATCTTTGGGTAATTAGAAGGCCAGAGAACCCTGAGTTTGGAGTGCAGCAGGCAAAAAGCACTGTCAGTATTTGTAGAAGCTTTATGGGCTTCTGTTCCCAAGACAGTCAAGATGCATTGCTTCCTAACACTACATTATCTTTCAATTAAAATCTTCTTAAAACATACATTTTCCACAGTCACCTAACCAAACCCTAACTTCTCCACGAAGTGATTACCTGCACAAAGCAGCAGTGATGGGATAGAAACCCTGGGTAAGTTACAGCATTAGCCAGCCAATCACATATACATAATGCAAACATTATTAAAACACTAACAGAAAGAAAAAGCTGTGACAGGCAAACCCCCACCTTCATCCCAAAGCGAGTGTCTGGTTTATCAGTCCCATAGTCAGCCAGTGCCTCCTCATATGTCATGGAAGGGAACGGAGTCGTAATGGAGCCTTTTCCCTCAGGCCAGGAATATCGCAGGAGGCCCTCAATCAGTCTCTGGATCCCAGCCTGATCTACAAATGACATCTCTATATCTATCTGAAAACAGAAAACAAGGGGGGAGATTATACTTTAGCCACAGGTTTTGCATTTGCACTGCTACTTGCAGAAACTCTTTGATTATAAAGGCAGAATAACAAGAAACAATATACTACATGAAATCATAGTATGATTACATTAGCCTGACAATGTGCTCATGATCTCCCTATGGCCTCATGACTCAGGCAACAATCTCCTCAGAGGGCTGAATGAGGTAATGATGACAAGGACAGAGGAAGAAACCTTGAACGAACCAGGTTAACTCTGTCTGGGATCTCAAGGCTGAGGAATGGGCTGTGTGACCCAGCAGGACAGGAGGGGATTGCATCACCAAGGACAAGAACCGGTGCTGTGTCTGTGAAACAGGCAGCGAACAACACTGCACACCCCCCAAGGAGGACAGGAGCTAGCAGAACACTGGGCTTTCAGAAGGGAAAACAACTAGAAGCTGTTTAGGGTGAGGTAGAGGAGGGTAGGAGGCAGCGTGAGCTGGTTACCTGAGTGAATTCAGGCTGCCTGTCAGGCCGTGAACCTTCATCTCGGTAGCAGCGAGCAACCTGGAAGTACCTGCAATAGTACTTTCACTTAGGTAACACCTAATTTAGTACCCTGAATTAATCTGTGGCTATAGAACTGACAATAAGAAAAAAAAAAAGAAAAAGAAACAAAACCAAAAACCTGTTCTTGTTCCCTTTGCAGCAAGTGATCACAGCCCTGGCTGTTCCCATCCCCTCAAAAGCTTGAGATTTTGAGTGGAAGCAACAGGAGGATCAGCTGTATCCACCTCCAACCATACCTCCAGAGCCATGTGGAAGTTACCAGGTGAGCTCTGTCCCAACAGGGACATACACAAGCCCTTTTCCCACCCTCCGCTCCAAGCCTGGACTCTACCAAGGGCTGTGCAAAATTCACTCATGGTCAAGAGCCAACCTGCAGTTCATTTCATTAACAATTGTCTCCCTCTGCTTTGATTATCTGGAGAAACAAGACCAATTAAGAGCTTTGTACTCATGCCCTCTGAGAGCATGAATTCCTCATCTCAGGCCCACTCAGCTGCCCAGCCTCATCTCGATTAGTTCTACAGGTTACTCTGGAAGAGGCTTTTATCTCACACTCGATTTTTCTACCCCTTGGGCAGACTGTGCTTAAATCATGTTTCCATTTAAAACAACAGTGAAGATTTTAACCTTCAAACAGGATACATTTCCTCTTACTGGGAGGCACAATTGCTGGGGAGCAATTACCTGAAAAATCCCAAGTATTTAAAGATCCCTCTTCAAGACACAAAGCTATTGGGAGTAGGTTTTTTGGGAAGTATCAAAGCAAGCAAACCCTGATGGGACATGCAGAGAAACCCAAGTCCAAGAAACTCTTACCTGTCCAGGCCTCCAACCATGAGGAGCTGTTTGAACTGCTGAGGACTCTGTGGCAGAGAGTAGAACTTGCCCACTTCCCTCGAGGGCACAAGGAATTCTTTTGCTCCCTGGCATCAAAGAGGAGAAAAAAAGCTTACACAGTTCAGCAAATAAAAGGCCTCAATTCCTGACAGAGCACAGACTAGAAGTGTGAGAGGAAAGGACCTGTCTTCCCTGTTATGAAAACCCACTTGAGGAAATGGATTACACTAAATAAATCTGCTAACCAAGTTGGTTGAAAATATCCCAAAGGAGGATTCTCCACTTTCTGCTCAGAGAGACTAATGCATAACAATACAGCTTCCAAGACACAGGTTTAAATCCAAGAACTCTATGGGTTAGCTGCATCAACAGTTCCTGAGGTACAGCTCTTCTCAGGGATTATTTTTGAAATTAAATAAGGGAATATAAAGTCAGAAATTAAAGTGACTTGAGTAGTGTCACTGCAGTAACCTACCAGTTAAGAGGTAAATGGTGAGGAAACAGTGCTTAGAGGAAGCTTTGGGGGTTTAATCACCTGACTGTCCCGGGACATGACTTGCATTCAACACGTGCTCTACAAGACAGAAGCTTTATTCGTTTGAAGGTTCAAAATTAAGACCCAAAATGTCACCTCTTCCCTTTCACTCACTCTACTTTTAAAAGGATCCATGTGTCCTATCAGAAATTTGCTGTTGCTTGGTGAAGGAACGGCAACGAAGGCAGAGTGGCAAGTGACACCAAGTCAAACATGAACTGGCTATGCAATTGCAGGAGGCTAAAATGCCTTACTAACAGAATACATACCCCTGGGGTTCTCTTAAAGAGCGTCGGAGTTTCTACATCCACAAACCCTGAGGAACAAACACATACTTCAGGCACAAAATATGCTGAGAGCAAGGAGAACTAGTAATACACAAAGTAGGCTAGAGTAGGGTCAGCGAAACAGGTAATCTAGCAAACCAAGCAGACTTCCCACCCCTCAAAAAACCCTACAGATTTTGCAGCTTGTAACTTGAGTAATGAGACATTTAGAGCCTTTAGGTTCTCAGCTACTGTGATGTGCCCGAACTGTCAATGACAGAGGACTCCATACAGGCTGAAAAATGGTTAATTCTCTATCCATTCTGAACTAGACTTTGCTCTTTCAGAAAGGAATTCCTGAATTTAAGGTAAGCAAAAGTCCTATTAAAAAAAAAAAGTTCAACCCTCTGACACATCTCAAATTGGGTGACCAAAATAGAGAGGCTACCTGCAAAAGGCCTTTTCTCACTGGATATAGCTCATTTGGAACAATTCCTTTGTAGCCTGCTAAGAGATTTCAACATAATTTGTTGAAACACCATGCCTCTAAAGACCCCACTGCAAGCAGACACGTCCTTACTAAGTGGGACCAGTCTGGAGTAGCAAGTTGATGGCAAACCAAGCACTAGGAAACAGAAAAATGGAAGGCTAACACGTTGTTTGATGTGCATGGTGTCCTTCAAGCTCTCTTCTTACCATGGAGGTTGCACAGATACTCCCGCATCCTCATCACCATCTGTGATCTCAGCCGCAGGTTACGCTGCAGCTGGAAGCTACGCAAGTCCAAGTAGCGATACTGCATCCGTAAGGCCTCTGATTTCTGGAGATAAGAGATAATTAGGATTAAGAGACAAAAATCCAAATCACACATCCGAAGAAGCTGCTCCTAAAGCCACAGAATCAAAGGGGGAAGCTAAAAAAGGCTGCAGCTGTATTGCCACAACCCACCCATTACCCAAAACCAGCAGCCACTGACAGTGTTTCCACACATGAAAATTATTAAAAAAAACACAAACAAACAAAACGCAATGAAACAGACATTTACTGGGATAAGAGCTGTCTCAATACAGCTCAGGATTTCAGCCCTCCTTATTCTCAGACCACTGCAACAGACTGCAGCAATCCTCCTTGTGACTTTTAAGCAGAAGATCATACATAAATCTAAAGGAACAACTAAATAGTGGTACATCTTTATTACAGACAGGAAAATTAAAGTAGCGTGGAATTCTCCAGGACCCATGACACAGAAGGTATGAGACCCACTTCTCCCAATTCCAACACCTATGTATCAGCCAGTTTCAATGGCAGAGAGAATGTCTTCAATTAACAGTGATGTCACTCTTACACCACAGAGCCTGTAGCCTCTTCTAAGACTTAGAGGAAGAAAATCCTCTGTAAAACACATCAGTGCACTGGCAGGTTCTCTTTCACATACTCACAAAAGCTCACCTAGCCTGATTTCTTTCACTCTTCCCTTTACTATCTGTTCTTAAAATGATAATTGAAAAAAAAAACCTGTGCACTGGAATCATTCAAGACTCCTGTTTTAAATATCATCCTTCCTCCAAAGCAGAGCTGGAAGAACTAAACGAAGCTCTCATGTTCTGCCATCGCCCTGGGCAAATTCCCAATTTATTGAAAAGCCACCACTTTGATGTAAAAACAAACAACATAAACACAAAACAAACAAAAAACTAAACACAGACACCTTGATAAAATCCTTGATTTCAAAAGGTAGCTTCTTGCAGGAGTTTAGGATCTCTGCAGTCTCGGCCTTCACTTCAATATCCCCTGTTGGCATTTTCTGAAGTAAAAAGGCAAGAAAAGAATTAGATTCAAAACTTAAGGAAAACAACTAAACAAAGATATTTCACAGATGGTCAGAGAGAAAAAAAAAAACCACATGTGATTATTCTCCCTGCCTTCTAACACAGTATAACTTTGAGAACTTCTCTCAAAAGTAGGTTTCTCCTAGATTGCCCCTCTGTGCAGAAAAACACAGGGAAACAACAGAGATGGCTTGTTCTTTCCCAATAGCACACTAACCTCTCTACAAGAAATGTGATTACTTTGCCTTCTCTTTGAAGGCCATGCTGAGCTAGAGGAACAGTCAGGCACAGACATTTCTAGGGCAGATGCATTTGGACAAAATACTAGCTCCATTAGCTTCAGTAAAACCACGCAGGAAGTGTTTCAGCATGCATTAGCATCATCACTGTCAGCCCTTAATACAAGTCAGAAAAGGCAACTCGTGAGGAGCTTCTTAGAACTTCCAGTTCTGAACACCAGTTCTCAGAACTAGTCGTCGTCGTCTTAGATCCCAAGGGAGGACAGACAGTTCCCCCCCCCAACTCAGGGCTATGCCACATCAAAGTTCACTTGATCCTACAGAACTCTTCCTATTTACCAGGGGAAAATATATAAAACCTTCCAAGAAAATGATACACAATTAAAAGAAATAGATGCATGACTTGAAGCCTAAAAGTTACTGTCATGAATGCAGGCTCTCTTTTTAGGCCTGTCAGTGATGAGATAGGTACAACCCTGACAAGATTAATCTACTGCTGACTACAATGAGAGCTGAGGAATGCATAATGTTAAAAAAAAAAAAAAATTATTCAACCTCTGTTTCCTATACAATGAGAACAGAAAATTAGTATTCTGAGTGAGAAACAGGTCATCATATGCTGTGGAACTTGTGCTGACAATACTTATTTTCAAGAAAAAACAAATTATCCCAACCACACTTTCAAAGCCTGAAAAAGCTCATCATTATCCTTTCAAAGGGCTGGAATACAATTTAATTTGTGGGTGTCTAATGTGCTTTGAGATTCTCCTAAGTTACATATCGTAGCAGTTATTTCACTTCACATTATCTGAGGATAGGCTCTCACACACCCAGAAGCCGTGGCAAAGCTAGGACACAAAACCCACCATCATCCTACTATCCAGTGCTTCTTTCCACAAGGAATAAAACCTGAGAGACCTTGACATTCTCACCGGATTCTCCTGCCCTGGGGGCCGAGGGGACACAATTCCAGTCACTCTGACAACAGATTCCACTGGGGCATTAGACAAGAGCTTCTTCACGTGGGAATGTGCCTGCAAGAAGATGAGAAAGTCTCACAGAAATTCAAAGAACAGGACAAATGCACCACGCTCAAGGCCCTCATTTTTTAACAGTCCATTTGAATCTGGGATCACTCCTCATAAGCCAGAGGAACCAGCATTCGTGTTTCTGTGACAGTGACAGATCAGGGCTCACACAGCACTTAAATCTACTTTTGAGTCAGTCTGGCACAGTACTTCGGTTCTGCTCTCCATGTCTGCTGGACCCAAGCTGCTAAAGGAAAAATAAAAATAATTGAGATTCATATTTTGGTTGCACTTACCTCATCCTGTGGAATGATGATCTGGGTCAATCCCTGGAAATCCCTCAAAACCACAAACAGGCCTTGCCTGATCCATGAAAAACACAGAAGGGAAAACATTTATTTATTTATTTATTCAATAATGCCTTCTTTTTTTTTTGCAGTAGTCTTCTGCTTTTTAAGCCAAACCACATGGCAACTGGTCACTTTCTGTTACCTAATGACTAATCTCAACGCACTTCCAAGTGATCTACGTACAGATGCTTTTCCCAAATCTGAATTCGATCTGAACAGTTTGTTTCAGATTTTGCCCAGCCACAGACAACGTGCAAATAGCCCGGAGGAGCAGGATTTTAATTTGAACACTAATTCATGTACAACAGGGATTCTGACCACGTGCAATTTCCTGCTGGGAAACATTGGTTGGATAAACACGTTTAGATGAGCAATGAAACTAAAGTTCATGTGGGTACCAAAAAAAAAAAAAGTCCAACCACAAAACAAGGAGGAGAACATTGATTCCATGCAAAGTTTCCCACAAACAATTCACACTCCTAGAGCCAAAATCATGAATCTTGACCTCTTCAGCTGCAGTAGCTACCATTGTACTTAATCCATCACGAAGCTGTCAAGCGGAACATGCATTGTCTTTAAAAGCAAGAATGCAGCAATTGCACTCAAATAATCCTAACACACTTTCCTGTGACACAGCCCATGACTGTTCAAAGATGAGATGCTCAGGACCTTACTTTAAAATGGCATCATTAGATGCTGTAGCTGAAAAGACAAACAAGTTATTTGCTCACAGCTGCTAGAATTGCTATAGATATGCTATTAGTTTTTTTCTCTCCTAAAACAATGAGGACAATAATATTTAACCGCTTTACGGTGGTATAATGAGGATCAATTAACATGTGTATCAAACTCTGAAATTCTAAACACTGATCTGGCACAGTAAGATAGGAAAAGATAACCTGAAGCATTAGAAAAGCGTTTGAATCCAGGCCTAGAGCATATATTTGATCTGGTAAATAAGCATCTCCATTTTCCCTTTGCTTTGCATTTACCTTTGATACTGAATCCACCCATACAGCGTGACCTCGCGGCCCACATGAGCAGAACGCAGCTCTCCACAAGTGTTGGTCCGAGGGACGAAGCTATTGAAGTCTGGAATGAAAGCAATAAGCTATTTTGGGGCTTTTGCAGCCAAGCAAAATAAAACAGTTAGAGGTTGCCCTCAATTTAGACACACACAAAGAAATTGCTCCACATATCTCCAATACAGCTACTTTAAGACATTAAGGACATAAACATGACATTGAATTATTTTAACCAAGGTTTTAGGAGGAATCATTTCTACATCTCAAACTTCCATACAGAAATCTGAAGACGGTCTTGCTGCAAGTCATTGCACTGCAAATTTCAGGGGCAGGAGAACTGAAAACTACAGATCAGTCCTCAGGCTCACTGACAAATCCACATTTGAATCTAGAAGACACAGCAGACAGAACACTGGGAAAGTCAAGACTGAAATCCACTGACACCCACCACGTGGGTGTAAAGTGAACTGCTTTCTAGCTACAACTACTAGTAAAAGACCTGAACCATGACTGTAGAAGACTTTCCCCAAACCCCATCATAACTTTGCTGTAAAATCACGCACACTATTTACAGAATGTGCTTACATATTCAGCTTGCAAGGAAAAATCTGAAGGATGGTATTACTTAAATATGAATAATGATATGAACTAATCTCCCTTGCCCCACTCATCACAGCTTTTACAGTTAAAGAAGTAGAGGGCAGGGAGTTGTGCTTGCCAAATATTACACCAGGCATTTAACTACCCCTTTTGGGTACAGACTGGCTGCTACAGAAGGAAGAAGATCAAAAAGCAAAGTGAAAACTCAGGGAACAATAAAACCAGATTAGATAGATTGGCTTTGATGAACTTCAAATGACAATTCACTGCGAGAGACCAGAAGCCAAATCAAAGCACGGTTTAGAAAAGGCATTTAAAACAAGTGATCTGGGGAAAACAATTTCTCACGAGGGTGCCTTTAAGCGCTTGTGCGGGCTACTGGGATCTGGTTTCCCCGGAAGAAAACCCAGCCCGAAACTCAGAGCAGGCGGTGGGGGCCGAGACAAAAGCGCCTTCCTCACCTGGAGCCGCCGGTGCCGAGGCGCAGCCCGCCCGCTGCAGAGCCCGCCCGCAGCCCCGCCGGGCCAGCCCCCGGGCCAGCAGCCAGGGCAGGGCCATCTCACCGCCTGCAGAGGAAGCAGAAAGGGTTAAGTCACAAACCTGCGAGGCGTTAAAAGCCGAGACACGGAAGGGAAAGAGGCCCTAAGCCTCCGCCTCTCCTCGGCGGGGGCAGCCCTAACTCGGAGCCCCGTTTCCCGAGGCAGCAGGGAGACCGCCCTAGTGGCGGGCGGGCTGTCTCGCCCCAAGACCCGGCTTCCCCCAGCCCGAGCTCGCCGGGGGGGTAAAGCTTCCTCACCCCGGCACAAGCACCGAACGGACGGGACCTCACCGAGCACCGCCAGCACCTCCCGCTTCCGCCCGCCACAAATATGGCGCCCGGGGCACCGCCTCAGCCCGCCCAGCGCAGCGCGCCGCGGGGGCCGACGGGAAGGGGGCTCGTTTGAACGCGCCCGGCGGGGAACGGCCCCGGCCCCGGCGCTGCTTCACGGGGATGGAGTCGGCGGATGGGGCCCTGCGGACTCTGCCCAGCACCGGGCGGCTGTCGCGGGGGCTGCCCTTTGGGCAGGCGCACGGGCGCTTCGGGCTGAGCCCCAGCAGTCGGCTGCTCCCGCTGGCGCCGCGCTCCCGGGTAGGCCCGCGGTGGAGGAGCGCTGGGGCTGCCCCGTACCCTCGGCCGGGCTGTCCCGCCGGCCCCTGTCCCCCCGCTCTTTTCCCGCTGTGTGCGGGACTCGTCGCTTCCCGCTTGGCGCGGCTGGCGAGCGGGAAACGCGCCCCGAGCCCGGGCATGGAGCCCGCCTGCAGCGGCCTGGGCCCTGCACACCCTTGGTAGGCCCTGGAGAGAGAACCTCTCCTCGTTTGTTGGGTGTTAATGCTGTTTTCTTAACGCTTTTGTTTTAGGAAAACGCGGATCCTCAGAAAACGGCGTTCTTACTGCGCAAGCAGTGGACCCTTTACAGCGTGACCCCTCTGTACAAGTTCTCCAGGGCTCGCCTGAAGGGTTACGCCAGGCTGCTCAGCGCCTTCATTGCTGCCGAGAAGCAGAAGGGGCTGGCGGTGGAAATAGGGGTTGAGCTGGGCATCAAAGTGGCTCTGTCCAGCCTTCCAGACCTGAAAGGCAGTGACCGAGACCAAGCTGCGCTTCTGGTGCAGGTAAGGAGTCTTCCTAGCAGTTTGGAGAGCTGGCAAATGCAAGCCTCAACTACAAGTTACTTTTGCTGCCATAAAAAAAAGCCCCACAAAACTCCAATCAACTAAACTCTTAACTGTATGAAATAACTGTCATACATGTTGAGACTTAATGAAAGTGAGTTCTGTCTATTTTTAACTGGAACAGAACATCTTATGAGCAATGAATACACTTAATTGCAATTTTGAGTTCAACTCTGATAAGAACAGAGTAAGACTGTAAGGAAGGAGTAATCTTTGTCTATTTTTCTTATTTCAGCAGTCAATTTCCCGCAGGAAGTCAGGCTATTTAACTCCCTGATACAATCTTACCCCCTGGCCATAGCTCAAGTCTAATTAATTTTCCTGAAATGCTTTGCCTTGCGTGAAAGATGCTACTGAAATGCCAAGTTCAGTATGGCAGTGTTTATAGGATGTACCCTAGACTGGCTTTTCTGAATTAAGTGTCATAAACTTGTATCTCAGGACTGTTCCTATTGAAGTTAAATGTGCTGCTTCTGCTGTCTTCAACAGAATTGCACACACCTTTAAGGGATGTAATGGGTAGGCTGAATGATTTTTACTGTATGATTTTTTACAGAAAAGCATGTTGCATGCAACGTCCTGAGAAAAAAAAACTTGGACTGCTTACTTGAAATTCTAAGCCAAAAGCCACTTAGGGCTAAAAAAATCCCAAACTTCCTCTGTAATATTCCAATGCTTCTTTTCCCCATCCCAGCTTTCTTCAAGATCACCAGCTTCCCAAAAAAACTCAGAAGAGAAACTGATATGGTCAGGCTGTTTCTGCTGTGTGTCTGGAGATGATCTTTCAGAGAACCTGCCAAAGGACTTCACTTGTTTACCTCTGTTTCTTACTAACGGGGCAGAGAGCTACACGTCCATCGTTGGAAGTTGGTTTCAGAAGACTTTTGATTGCTCCTTCCGTCGTTTAGCCATCAGCCCTCTCAATCTGAGCTGGATGGCAGCTATGTGGACTGCGTGCAAAGTGGATAAATCTGCATCTGCCACAGAACTTTTTTTCTCTGTCCCTGGCATGCCCCAGCCTCTGGATATTTCATATGCCATTCATCCAGAGGATGCAAAAGCGCTGTGGGACACAGTCCAAAAATCTCCAGGGGAGGTCACTCAAGAAGAGGTGAATGTCTTTATGGACTGCCTTTACTCTCACTTCCACAGACACTTTAAGATCCACTTGTCAGCTACAAAACTGGTGAAAGTTTCTACAGCAATTGCCTCGGCACACTGTGATGGGGTTATAAAGGTGAGGTTTTAAGTAGCATGTTGTGCTAACTAAAATAGCCCTACCTGTCTAGAAATAGCTTATTTTAGAAATTAAGGGTTTGTGTTTCTTGTGCATAATTTCCTGCAAGAAGTTGTTAACCCCTCAGCTTTTATTAGTCGTAATTAGTTCCAGAGTTGGGGCATGCATCAATGCAGGGGTTTACTACTGTATCGCAGCTAGAGCTGCTAATCCCAGTCCTGGGCCAGAAACAGGTGTATCAGGGGGTATGAAAAGGAAAGTTTCTTTGCCTGTTGGCCAAAACAAGCTTAAAAAAAATATCCAGAGATCCTGCCTTTGGTAGGACAACTACAAACCACTAAATGTTGATGTTGTATCACTTTTTATCATCTTAACAGTTATAAAAGTCACTGAAGCAACGTTCTGTTGTAGATAAGCCCTTTTTGATGTGCTCTTTTTCTTTCTTGCAGTTTCTTCAAAGCCAATACCTAACTGGTGTGCTGATGCTACTGACAGAACTAGCAATCTCTCAGATACAGTGAAAGTAATTTCAGCCAATCTTCACACTAGAAAAAGCTTACTCTTGGAAGATGTATGCTGAGGAACAGACTGGAAACTCCTTGCAGCATCTTGTTTCCTTTCATACTGGCCGTCTGAAGTTGGACTCTCAACTCCAGCACTCCACTCCGTAACTTGCTGTAATTTGATGTCATACACAGTGAAGACAAGCAGACATTTTGCCCTAAAGTAGGGCTACAGTACAAACCTAATAGCTTAAAGCAAAGCTGCTTATCATAGTTACTCTGCTCATTTATGTGTAGATACCTGCCAGGGGCTAGGAGATGAACTTTAAAATCTAGCTTTCTAAGTTCCTTTCTAGCTTGCTAATGGTCAAAGTATTCACCCGTGTCCAGCTGAGCTAAGGCAAACAGCATCAGACTGACAACTGCCTTGTGTGTCCAGCCTCTTGGACCTCTCAGCTAAGTTAATACATAGGAAACTGAGCTTTATGTATAAGCTGAATATTTACTATGCTTTGCCCCATGTTTGGCATCTTGGATATAATCCTCTAGGCCAGAGAGCTCTTAGAATTGGAGCTATGTGTGCTAGAATTTCATGCTAGATCTCCCCCTTCTACAGCAGAAACCTAGTGTCTGGCTGTAGCTTAAATGAGCAGGAAGGAAGTAGAAGTACAGGCCAAGTGTTATGATTTTTGTATTACATTACTAAATAAAATATTTGCCATCTTTTGCCAATAGATTTGTCTTGAGGAAAATAAAGACCACCTATGCCTGATGAAACAAACACCATGCAAGGATATATTTCCAGCTATAGCTTATCTACTATTACTTGTTACCTATTAAATAATTCTGTGAGCAGTAGAAAAAACAGCAAAATTAGCCACAGAAACATGCACTTAGTTTACTAGTTGAAAATGGGTTATTTTTGTGTATAAAGGTTGCAGTCTGAAAAGTAATTAACTCTTACCCCAGTAGAAGCAGATAAGCAGTGTTTTGAAGGTCTTGACAGCTCAGTAGCTATTTGAACTATCACTTCTGGTGCTTTCATTTCCTTTTGTGGAACATCTTGGACCAAGTTTGCTATCAGAGCAACAGTGGGTAAAGTAGGAGCAGGAGGTCTGACAGAACTGGCACCTGTATTTAATTTGAAAACAGGACTGTTCCACCCATGGCTTAAGTTTTCAATCTAATGCTCAGCTCTTCCAACAAGAAATAATTTCCATAAATAATTTCCAAAACCCCCAGAGTTCTATATTCCTCTTTTAACCTCTTCCATGCCTTAAGAACAGACTAATAACATGTGAAACTCCAGTAGGGTATGTGTAGGAACTACAGCCATGCTCAGATTTCAAGAGTGATGCTTTGTTATCTCTATGTGGCATCTACTACAGCCTAGCTAGAAGGGAAAATGCTGGAACACTTTCTTCTCTTTTTACATACTTAAAACTGCACTTATCAGTGAGGGCTACACCCAAATTTGCAGGTAAGTGAACAGAGCTCCCTTTAGCCAAAGAGTGCAGATGTTTTCTTCCAGAAAAAGATGGTTCCGAGTAGTGTTATCCTTCCCCTCAGTTGCTTAAAAGCACCTAAGAGCAGAGTTTTAAGCCAGTTTTAGACTGGTATATGAAAAAACAACACAACAAAAAAACCCAAAACAAAACCCAAACCAAAATCAAACACAACAAAACCAAAAACCACCCAACCCAGCATCTCTGCCCACAGAAACTACAGAAAAGCATAGTCCACAGCTTTCACCTAAAGGAACAAACACAGAATAGCATAGAAGAAATTTATTAAGATAGCACTATTTATACAAGTTACTCATGCTAGAAAAAAGCATAAATGATACATGTAAACATTTGTTTACAGAATACTTGTGTTCCTTGTAAAGGTGCAAATGATCTTCATATGTAAACACAAGAATACCGACCTTTAGGGGAAAAGGGGCTTTAAAAAAAGTTTTAATGACCCATTTATTACTGTAATGTAATTTTTACTATATTCAAGCACGTTAAAGTCTGAGTTACATGAACCAAACTATGAAGTTAAAGAACTTAAGATGTCAGCACTGCCTTTTTCATCTCAAGAATTTACAATCCTCTTAACTCTTTTAAAATCAGATTTAGTAAGGTCGTTCTCTCAGGTGCAAAAGGTCAGTCTTTCATACTAGACAGAAGTTACAGTACAAACATACCAGGACCTTTGAGTCTAGAGTTCCTCCTTCCTCTCCCCCCACCCCTGGGTATCTCCACAGTCACGGAAACATAACAGTTAATCCCAGTGCCAGCAAATGGTCCCTCCCCTCTGAACTCTTTGATGAGCCTCATACCTTTCCCTGCTCTAAGCAAACACAGGCTAAGTGCATAAAAATCACTAAAAGGACCTCATCGTGGTCACTGCTTTACAACAGGAGTTCTCACGACACAGACCAGGGGCAGGAGGGCAGATAAGGTGATGCTGGTCCAAGCTGTTCTCAGCAGGAGTTGACTGGGTCTACCGTTCTAGCAAGAACCTGAGTGTTGACCTAGGCTAGCTGGAATGAGCAGATGATACCCACACATCCAAGCTTCAGACTGGTATCTAGCAGGCAACATCAGGAGAAGGCTTTTTTGTAAGTAATCAACTTGTCGTTTCTCGGTTCGTATATAGCAGAAGGTGAACAAAAAAGCTGAACTTTTGTACCATAACACCGTACATAAGAAAAAGGCATCATATTAAATCCTTTTCACTCTCACCCTTTTTGGGCATTTCACTGATTCAGTTGATAGATGAGAGTTCCAGTTCTACTTCTTGCCTCCATCAAGACTGAAAAGATACTCAGGGCACCCATCCTCATAGTTCTCCTGTACTCTTAAGAGACCCTAAAACATACCACAAGGGTTGGAACCACACGAGCTGGCAGGACATAGCCCTGCCCTAGCAACCAGCTTGTCAGAACTCAAATCGCACACGCACATATACATATATAAAATACATATATATATATGCACACATATAGATGTATATAAAAGGCTGGAATTATCGCTGTGAGCGATACAAAGAAAATACATGATACAAATCAAATGAAAAAATAAATATACTCTGTGCACAGAAAAGCTTCTGTGCAAAGGTGGCACCTTGCAGGTCAAGTACTTTTTTGAAGCTCTCTGTAAATAAGGCAAAAGCAATGTTTTCTGTATCACTTTCCTCTTTCGCCCGTCCCGCAGCTGCCACATCTGCTGCTCGCGCAGGAGGGACAGCAGGAAACCCTCCCTCCTTGCCAGACTCCCCGTGTAGCGCGTAGTCTCTACACCAGCATTGTTTACGCTACAATAACTTACACAGTTTGCTTTATTCAAAAATGTAGGCTGCTTAGAAAAAATATGGACGTAAGCAACACTTCTACTTTTGTCCAGTGGTTCCCCGGAGTCTGACAACGTGGGCTCCCGTTGGGCACACTCTCACAGAAGTCATTTTTATAATTCCATAGAAAGAGTCACCGGCAAAGAGTTACATTGGATCTAGACCGTGCATACCAGAGCTGCAAAGAGGTCCAGTGTCAACAAGTCTCTTCAGTTTTTCTAGGAATGAGAACCAAGGGGGTCTCCCTCCCTCTTGCTGCTTACCATATATGGGATTCACAGTGTGTCATTTTGATAACACCTACTCCACCTCCCAGCCGCCGGTAGTTCATCCCACCGTACAACCTGCAAAGACAAGGAGTCAGTGGTCACACTGGGTCAGCTCCTCCATGGAGCTACCACGGGAAAAGACAGAACCAGCCCCTCTGAGCACAACTACACCACGGTAACCTCTGGTTAAAGAAGGCCATGACCAGTTTGTAAGATGACTGTTACCCAACTTCTTACTCCCAAGATAAACAGCTGTATTTGCTCTTACGTTTCTCTTTCAGAACAGAAACTGCTCCTCATTTTAACACCGCAGTTTTCTGTTGCTCAAGAAGTCACCTGCTTCCTCCCTGCCTGGTAATGTGCAAGAGAGAAAACATCTTCACAGGCTGCAGCTGACCTTGGGCTACATTTTGGGTAGTGCAAGAGCAAGGTTAGGTTTGCTACTTACAATTCAACTAATTTCTTTTATGTTTCTAATACCCCAAAATTCAGCTGATCCAGCCAAGATACAACACATCCCAAACACCATCTGTTTCTCAAAAATATGTTACCGAAACTGTGCCTGCATTTCATATAGAAATCTGATCCATATAGACTCCAGCATCCTACTCACTTCAGTGGCATATTCCCCTCTGTGCCACCAAACTCTGCTGGCAGAAACAGGAGAAGCAAGTTCTTCAAACAACTCCTACCAATGCAATTTGTCAAATTCAAATCGTGTTGGGAGCATTTCTTGCTCAGGCTACACAAATAAAAATATCCTTCACGGAGCAGGAAGTTCAGCAAACAAAAGAGAAGACCGCAGCTGTTGATCAGCTATGCTGAATAGACTGGGAGAAAAATCCCACAAGCTAATACCTTGAATAACATCCTAAAAGTCTGTGGATGCTACCCCAGGCTGTATCACCTAACTCCAGACATCTTATTACTCATTACTGTCACTGGAAGTGGCCAATACCATTCAGATAGGGAGTATGAAGGTGTTACTCCCTACTCAACTGGTTTTCTCAGCAGTTCAAAAGGCACTGTCCATAGCTCAACAAACCAGAGGAAATTGCTGCTTCTTATGACAGCTTATCTCAGCAGGAAAGGGTTAATCTTCCAGTATTACTAGGCTGGAAAGAATAAGGATATTAAATTCTTTCTATTCCCCATCCGTGTGAGATTACTACAGCAGCAAGAATACAGACAGGAGCTTGAAATTTAATACTAATTAGATTTGGGAATAAATACACAGGCAATTGCTTTCAACTGTAGTTATGACTAGAAAAGAAATAGGAAAAAACAGCCTTTCTGCTCAGTACATGGTGCTGATCAGCAATTTCATGTTATTTCAGCTTGTAGATCATTTGAAATTCTTCTAATTGCTGTCTCGCAGATTTAAACGGGGAGAGTATCATATGTTCAAAGTGTTTTGCTTCAGCTCCTCCAAAAAGACCTGGAACTCAAGAGCCTCAGCTTGAAAGCAAAATATGAGTGGGCCGAATTCTACCTCATGACTGTGAGCTCCTTCTGCTAAGGGCAAGCTCAGTTTTATTGGGAAGCAGAAGTGATCAGCCCAAAATAAACAGAAGGGGTAGAATATTGCTCTGGTCCATTTTTGTTATGCTCAAAAGCAGTACTTAAAAGTCTAACTAGGTTTTGGTATGACCTTTTGCTTGCCACCCAACAGACCTGCTAAATTCTTTATTTTCTCTGAACATCAATAACCTACCTATACACCATTTATTTACCTGCAAAAGATGCAATGAGACTTTCACAGAATGATAGGGGTTGGAAGGGACCTCTGGACATCATCTCATCCAACCCTCCTGCTAAAGCAGGGTCACCTAAAGCAGGTTGCAACAAGACTGTGTCCAGGACCACTTTATTCATTACGTCTTGGTTAAATGCGTTGGTTACATCTGTTGGGACACTCAGATGGGAAAAAGCTATGGAAAACTTGGTCCCATTTTACTTTAAATGGAGTCAATGACTGGAACTCAAGCAGAAATCTACAGGAAAATGTTTCTCAACTGCCTGCTGCTCCTATAGTCATGGACACAGGGATGCCATAGGTAAATGGCACATTGGGACGCTTCAAAATGTGATTCTCTTTCTTACATTTTCATGAAACCAACAAAGCCAGTGTGAACATTATAGAGTGATAGAACTGTTTAGGCTGGAAAAGACCTTTAAGATCATCTTGTCCAACCATTAACCCAGCACTGCCAGGTCACCACTAAACCATGGCACTCAGCACCACATCTCCATGGCTTTGAAACCCCCTCCAGGGATGGGGATTTCACTGCTTCCTTGGGCAGCCTGGGACAGCCCTTCACAACCCTTTTGGGGAAGAATTTGTTCCTAATGTCCAACCTAAACCTGCCCTGGTGCAATCTGAGGCCATTGCCACCTCTCCTATCAATTTACTTGTCTTATCCTATTACACTGGCTACCACACCCGAGTTCCTCACTGTGGTGAACATCACACTTCTAATTTGGCTGCAATAGCTCGAGCTGGGTGGCAGCAGCCCCAGCTGGAGATCACATTTGATGGTTTCACAAACTTTACAGTTACCTCCACGTGTTAGCATCAGGATCAAACACCTCAATAGTTTTCAAGTACGTTGTGCCATCAAAACCTCCCACTGCCATCAGCTGTCCATTCACCACGGCAAGGCCAACCTATAAAACAACCACCACAAACAGTAGTTATTTAGCTGGGATGTCCAGAAAAGATAGATCCCAAAGAGTTACAATGAAAATATTAATAAAAGGATTTAATAACCATGTTTGGTGAAAGGCATTCTGCAGAAGTAGTTTTTTGGTCAAGGGTAAACGGATGAATAAAATAGCCTTAAAATAATGAGACATGAGAAGTTAAATATCTATCTCAAAATATAGATAACCTCAAAGAAAAAGCAGGAGGTTCCCCTTATTACCAGCTACAAGAACTAGAACTGCTTGAATTATAACAGATGCATGAGAGTCTAAGCCAAAACTTGTCCTGGACTGAAATTCTTCACCAGATGCAGTGTGCACGCACCACAATATCTTACCAGCCTACAGCCTGGACTGCTTGCTTAAACAAAAAGAATCATATGTAAGCCCCTGGCCTGCTCCTCTCAGGCTGGGGACTAGACCATCTGTAAGCACCCCAGCCTCCAACCTTTCTATTTTGCCTTTCTGTGGAAGCACAAGATTGGTACCTCAAACGGTTCTGTGGTTTAGAAAGATCACTTCCAGTGAAAACACGTCCTGACATTAACAGAGAAAAGATGACAAGCACACAATGTAAAATGGTCCTTGTTTTGGCTTTGAGAAGTTAGAAAACTCAAGAAGATCACAGATGCAGACACATCTGTTCAGTGGTTTCTACAGAAAGCAAATTTAGCAGTAGCTCAAGAAAAGTCAGTGCCTAATGAGTAACTAACAAGGACAATGTTGGACAGATTATTATATGCTTTGAGGATGTAAATAAAATACATATTCTCTGCCACCAAAACCAGCAGTTGCTCAAATTATGATTCATACCTGCCTCACCAGACACTGAAATACTAACATACAGACAGAATTAATCCATTCCTTACTACATAATCCAGCATCCAGTCATAAATATTCATAACATTTCAATCTGCCCAGACACGATGACTACTTAAAACACTATGTTAATCTTTTGTTCACACGTCTACAGAAAGCATGGCAATTAGCAGCTGATGACAACACGCTGTGACTCCCCATGCTCACTGGATTTGGTGAAGAGAGGCAATATATTAAGTGAAAACCCAGAAATCCTATTCCCACACGCATCTCAAGGGAATGAAAGGACTTTGCTGGAAGTTTGTACCTTAACCATATGCTTGCCCCGTTTCCCAGCTCTTTCTTCTGGACAAGCACTACGTTTACCTCCAGATTAATCCAATGAGACTCGGGTACTAATTTTTATAGTATTATCTACTAGCATCTCGTACCATGTATGGCTATGTCATCAAGTAATACCCTAGAGAACTTCCCCACTTCAGGCCTAAGTAGCTGACTCCATATAAGAGACCAAAACTACTAAAAAAAGACCCTCAAATGACTCCATTTCCCCACTCTCAGGCACATCAAACAGCTGTCTACGGCATGACGTGACCACCACTTAGTTCTCCAGTCTTGTGAACTGTCTGACTTCTTGCAAACCTTTCCCCTCCCAGAAGAAGAGCTGTGAAGGTACAGAGGAAGCAAGATGATACTCCCCACGTAATTATGTGCAGTATAGACAAGTAAACCAAGCCAAACTCACTCCACTCCGGCGGGATGTCATGGCCACAACAGGAGACCACTGGTTGGTTCGAGGGTTGTACCTCTCAGCACTGCTGAGCTCAGTCGTGTCATCCCTGCCTCCCACAGCATATATCATGTCCTGGTACACTGCACAGCCCAGGTGCTTCCTCCTCGTCCCCATGGGTGCAATTGTGTGCCAGCGGTTCTCCTGGGGATTGTAGCGTTCCACTGCAGAGGAAACGACACATCTTTGGACAATAAGGCTGGCAGGCAGTGGGGGTTAGCACTTTAGAACCTGAATCCAAAGTACTGCACAATCTGTAAAGAATCTGTAACTTCCACACACCAAAAATAAGATGAACCAGTTTGTTACCTCTCGCTCTAATGCTATCCTTTTGTAGAACACTCGCTATGATCCCTCCTGTCCCCAGCCCTACACAGTCCATCACATTCAGCATCTTTGCTCAAGGGAGCTGGCAACGCTACAAACCAACCTGCATTACCATCCTGCGGTTGTTTTACCTTTGGCACCTTCCTTCCTACAGCAGACAAGGGCTACTGCAGGGAAAAAGATGTGCTTGCAACTGTTTTGCAAATGATCACGGTCTCGTATTCAGGACACGCTGCCAAATGCGGCATCGAGAAAGAGAAAGGAAAAACCAAACACACAGCCAGGTAAAACGGGCTCCCAAAGCTGGAGAGCGAGTTGCTGTATAGCAAAAGCCATATTTACAGAAGAAAAAACACCACAAACTGATCACTAAGATATTCAACAGCCATCTGGGGATGCTAAGGACAAACAGGACTGTGACAAGTGCTGGCTGCAACTAAGGGACAGCAAAAGGCATACCAGTATTGAGGGGAGAAGTTCCATCAGAGCCTCCCACAGCATAGAGGAAGCCTCCTAGTACAGCCACTGCAACTCCCAGCCGCCTGGTGCTCATGGAAGCCACTCGAGTCCATTTATTTTCTTTGGGATCATACCTGGCAAAAAGAATAAATGCTGAGGCTTAGCGAAGTGTTCACATCTTCTCAGAGGGGGTGGCAGACTGACCTTATTCTCTCCAAACAAAAGTCCCCATAAGATTTGTACGGTGCTTACCTCTGCTCCAGCTCATATGCATCAACTGCACCTTCTAAGAGACCCTCTTTTCCCTGTGCCCCGCTTTTTTTTTTTAATTAAAGTACCTTTCCACAATGTTGAGACAAGAGACACCATCCTGGCCACCCACAGCATAGAGGTAGCCTCCAAGAACTGCTACTCCAACGCTGGTCCTGCAGGTGCTGGTGGGAGCCACATCACTGCTCCACTGATTGGTCTTTGGATCATATCTAGAAAAAACACAAACAGCACAAGTGACTTGCCTAGGTATGCTTCAGACCCTCCCACGCTTGGGAGCTACTAAGGCAAAAAAATTTGCCTATCTTGAGCTTAAACTGCCACAGAGCTATCTGTAAGTTGGATAAAGCCCCTGAAGTGACAGAAGGCATCCAATGGGTGTTATTGCAGGGATGTTCAAACTGCAGCTTGAGATGATTCAAACTGAAGATCAAAGGTTCAGGTTTGCAAAGAGAGCAGGTTACCAGGGACTGGCTGGCATGTGGTAACTTGCACCTATGCAAAGAGCAGCAGCCAGAGTTACTCTGCTCTGTGTTCTCTGCAGTTCACATAAGAACCCAGCCAGCGCTGTGACCTGCAGTTCAAGACAAATGATGAAGGAACCAGATGGACTTGCGAATCCAGAGACAAGGAAATACAGTGCATAGCAGAAAAGTGCAGGACTAAGGGAGATGAAAGGCCAGGATCATCATCCGGGAAACTGGGAGCACGCAAGGAAGTGTGTGAGAACAAGGGAAGGATGAAGGAGAAAGGAGGGATTTCTATAGCTTCCTGGATTTGTTACAGGGCCAAGGTTTAGAGTACTTGAGTACTTAGGAGTGCTTGAGTCATGTGGCTTTTAGGCCTGTGGATTGCCATACACAGCTCCCAGAAACAGGAAGCTTGCTAAAGCTTGTTTGACTCAAGTCCTTCACAGGTCTAAAACTGACCTATTTTCCTTCTTCTGCGTAAGTGCCAAGGTTCCTTAATTCCCTAGTTAGCACTCCACAATAAAATCTCAGCATCTTTCCCTCAACAGCTAAGAAATACTTACTGTAACCTCACCTTCCTCAGCTATGCCAAAAACAAGCTAGCAATTGCAAAGAAGGTTAACCAGGATCACCAACTCCTCCCATCAATTATACTCGGACCCATCTCTTGTATATGCCCTCCTTACACTAACAGCTAGGTCTTGTCTCATTAAGGTGGGGATAACACATCAAGCTGTTATGCATGAAGTCCTAGTTCAGCCCTAAACCAACACAGTATCTAAGAAAGAAGGAAATACAGATACTATGCAATATAGATTTCAGGTTTTTAGCAGAACAAGAACGCAGCCGGCAAAACCAACTCACTTTTAAAAGGCTGAACCAAGGTTTAAAGATTCAGAGTTAATATTTTGCACGCTGGCCTCGTGAAGACCTACCTTTCTACACTGTTAAGATAAGAGGAACCATCATGGCCTCCCACAGCGTAGAGGAGATCATCCAGAACACTGACTCCAACGCCACAGCGCCTTTTGCTCATGGAAGCCACCATCCGCCACTCATTGGTTTGAGGATCGTACCGCTCGACGCTGGAAATCGCATCCCCGCTACACCAGCCCCCCACTGTAGGAACCAAACAGGAGAAATGGTGACAAATCAATGCACTGAGCTGATGTACTGTATGTGAGGGCCTGGTACCCATCATCCCTCCAGATTCTGTCGGCCTTAACCCAATAGCCCCACCTCCGAGTCACTCATTCTGAGGATTATAATTAGAAGGCAGAATTGCAGTTTTCGAGAGGATTAATTGAAGTTTGGAAGTACTGTGGCATTCATAGCACCAAACACTCACCCCCCCCAAAAAACCCCAAACGAAACTGAACAACAAAACAAACAATAAAACCCCACACACCCCAAAAAAAACCCAACCCCTCCCAAAAATTAAGCACCAAAAATCATTACACAACTGTAAGTTAACTCAAACCTCCAAATATTAACGCACAGGTCACTTCAGCAGTATATTGTGAAGATTGGCCTTACAGGAACACTACTACCAAAAAACCCAGTCTTTAAGTCTCCTGACCTAAGGCAGCAGGAGCTCCATGTACCTGCAAAGAGCACTTCTCCACAGCGGATGGGTTTGCGCGGTCTGGTTCTTGGTCCTTGCATCAGTGGCCGCTCTTGGGGCAACAGCAGGTAGTTTTTAGCTTCATCCACTAGATCCCTGGGCAAGACAGGAAAGATATTAAATCCCAAAGTTCACCTGATGCCAGTGTCAGGAGAAGGTATGAATCAAAACTGATGGCAAGAGCAGTCAGCACTAGTCACCCACTTCAGGTATTCACAAATGCCATTAAGTGCATGAATAGCTCTAGTTAAAACATACACTGTCACCTAAATACTCCTCACTTGTTTACAAGTCATTTACACGGTGACAGCAGTAGACCAGTATCAATATTTGGGCAGAGTTAGTAAGAAATGTTGCCTCCTCTCAAGACTGATAAGCTCTGACAAGAGATTTGTCAGGCTTACTGTGTAGAAAAGAAAACCCCAGTCTGCCTCAAGCTAAAACTTGACCATCAGTTATTTTGTCCAGGAACAAAGCAGGAGTTGAGAAGCACACAAATACATAATACACATGCGACCAATAGATGGAGGTAGTACCCTTCTGATGAATATTTTCTCCATCAGCTTTGGCCAGCTCACGCTGTCCATCCATTCATGACTTGCCACCTGGACTAACCTTAATATTCCAAACCCTTGAATAAAACCAAAAAAAATGGAAAAAAAAGTCCTCCTTCCCCCTACAAATGTGGAATTCCCCCAGTATGAATCTTAATCAGGAAGAGAACAGTTCAGCCTATCCCCTGAACTTTTTTTAACGAAACACAATAAGAAAAGTTGTGTGCCTTGTAGAGGATACAGAACTCCACAGAACCAGAAAGGTAAGAGGCATACCCTAAGAGGAGGAAATGACAGCTTCCCTGCACTAGCCTTGTGGGAAACAGCAGACTCTAATCCCAGAGTCCAATTCAGTGATCATCAAAGCACAGACTTTTCACACAGAAAAACTAAGTCCTAATGAGATCACAAATGCCATGCAAGCAGCAAGCTGTAATGAAAGGCCACAATTAGAGAAACAAAAAAGGTGAAGTGGAAAACAAAACACTGAAGAGTATTTTACCAACAGTCAAACCGCATACTCAGAGTTTGTTATTTCACTGAAAACTTGAACAAAAAGGCATCTAGGGCACACTACTGACTATTATGCAAGCATTTTTTCTTGCATCTCTTCTCCTCTCAGTTGCAAGAGAGGAAATTGTGAGGTATCACCCATGTACCACTGACAAATCAGAGTTTTAGAGAACAGATGGAGAAACCATGAAATCCAGTTCTGTAAATCAGCGAGGAGATTTACCGGCATTCCTCATCACTCTTAATGAGTGGATCAGAACCCACTGTACCCACAAGAAACTTGGGACTCAGCAGAGGTAGACGGACGTGCTGCAGGACCTAAAACACAAAACAGAACAGAGATGGTAAACCACATATACCCACAGAGATGCAAGAAGCCAAATGTAAAAACAATTCCGCTAACAACTTCTGATAGAGTTCATAATTCCTCCAGCAAACACACACGGCCATCTACACATCCAAACCCTGGCACTGTAGTTAAACACAGCTCGCCTTTGCCTTCTCAACATAGCAAGTTAGACACCCACAGAGGATCAAGTCTTTGAGTGACTTGTCCCGTTTCAAGAGCTGAAAACATGGTCACGATTGAAAATCTTCACAAGATTCCAAATGTCAATATACCTGCCCGAAACATTAGTTCTGTTCAGTGTTTTATCAAGAATTTAGCTCTCTTAAATCTGAGTGGTACAACTGTGCAGGAAATCAACAGTAATAAATACCATGCACTTTGTAACGGTTTAGAATTTAGAGGGGCCTAAAAAGGCAAATAATTATAACAGAATTAAAAGCTACCTTGAGGACAGCAGGTTTTTCTGGTTTGGTTTGTTTACCTAAAAGAATTTTCAAAGGCTTTCCACTAAATAACATCTATTTCCAAAGCAGAAACACTGAGACAGGCAGACTCTTGCCTCTTTTGATCAGAAAGCCTGAGACTTCAGAGGCTTTCCAGCTGACAGCTCTGTCAGAATGGGTACTTCTCTGTGAAATGGCTTGGCTTAGATAAAGCATCATCTTCTTTCAACAAACCCATTCTGACAAGTTCCAGCGCAAGATCACGAGGGCTGAGGCATAACTCAAACTTAAAGATACACCACAAATGAAGACAAGGTTCTTCTTATCCACTATGGTTTTTATACGATGTTCAAAGCAAGGCAGGCAGGTTTGTCTGGACAGACTGCTGGAGTGATCTGGTTTGGCAAGTCCTAGCTGGAAACAATTCAAAGCCCCCATTGAAAGCTCTCGACAGCGCACCTTCCAGCCTAGGTGACGGGAAGGTGCGAGCCACCTACCATAGGTGGAATTCAGAGAATTACTGTGGTTTTACATGACATTCAGAACTCTGACACCACCATTATCAGCCCTCGTTCCTCTTCCCCTGGATAAAGCAGTCGCAGATGTTCCAGTGCTGAAGATTACCTGTGGCAGCTGGGGTCTTCTTTCCTGAATGCTGTATTTCACCCAGGCCATCACAGCATTGAACACCTGCTCCTCACTGCGAACGTTCAACTCGTCACTGGATATAATGTCGATGAGCTGATTGGCAGGAAGCAGCATGAACTCCTCGCTCTCCATTACCTGGTTAAATGGGAAAGGGAAGAAAAAAAAAGAAGTAAGGACAGTGGCCACAGTGGCAGAGCCATTCATCACTCCAGCACTTCAGTGCAATTCTAAAAGGGATACAGTCCACTTGAATGAAATGTAATGGACTGAGCCAGTCAAGCACCAAATACCCACCAGTCTGGACATCGACAGATGTGGGTGACTTGGTGCATGGGGCAGAATGCAATCCCCAGCAACACAACAAAGAAACTTTTAGATGGGAGCACAAGTGAAAGGGAATTTTACACAAAATGTGGTTTTTTTGTGGGACACTTTTCAGGGGTTAAACCACAGAACACACAGATCGGGTTTCCAAATTTATCAAAAACAAAGCCCTTCCTTAAAATCAGTCTCCTTGTTTGCTGTGTCTAACATATAAAGCAGAAATAAAAACGTTGCATAGGTGATAAACACGTGACTGAAAAGCAGTATCAGAATAGAGGCTCTACTCACAAGAAATCCAAAACCAAGCACAAAAATAAAAGCCTCAGGAGCAAGTTACCAGAGGCATCGTAGAGAACACGGAGAGCTTTCCTGAATGCTGATTTGTGGCAGAACAGAAAATATCACAGGAGAGGGAGGTGGGCTCATTTGATACTGTCTCTTCCATTCACTCTAAATATACATAGAGCATACTAAGTCCAGATACACTTGAGAGAATCAGAGCCTCCCAAGGCCCTAAGGACTGATCTCTTGTGAAATTCAAGCCACTGACAATCTGCAAACACGTTAATTCCTTCGGTAGCCAAGCTAGTGACTGAGTTTCTCAGGAGGCTGTAGCTGCCAGGAGAGGACTGCTGACACCACACAGCACAGAGCACGTGTGACTCCGTCTGCGGCTGCCTTGAGAAGAGTTCACACAGCCACGTCTTCCGTGCAGATATAGGGTAGATGGGAAAAGTGTGAGAATCACAATAAATACAGAAATGGTTGGATTGATTACTACCAGCTTGGCTTCTCTACAAGCATTCCCAGTCTGTAATCTCCGAGAGGTTCCGTGACAGAAAACAGCCAAATACTGGCTTGTCCTTCTCATTTGCAACCACGTTAGAATTGCATTACTTATTTTACCATTTCCATCATAAAGAAAAATACATTCTTTGACATCGTGATCATCTCAACAGCAGTCAGCTGCGCACTCCTTTTAAGCACCTAAAGAAATTACTTAAGAGCACTGAACAAGGATGCAAAAATTTACAAGTTACTGGCAGCAGAAAATATTGTTAAAAAAAGAACACAGCAGATGAGATCAGTTACGGGACTTTGTTCTTGGATCCCATGGGCTTTCAGGGGCAGTCAGAGGCACAACAAGGTTAGCCCACACATTTCTGCAGCCTTAGAGGAAGAACTGGGCTGGTCATTAAAGATCTTTATCAGCATTTTTCCATAGTCTCTCTCCCTTCTACATAGACTGATTTATGTCTAAGCTTTACCCCATTTATAAACACAGCCTTGGTCTCTGGAAACAGAGGCTCTGGAAATGCAGGAGTTGAGGATGATCATCCAAATGCTGCCTTCCACCCTCAGAAAAACCAGCTGCATCCATGGCCTCACAAACCTCAAAGTACTGGAAGCCCTTCTGCAAACCAAATTATTACTACTTGTTAGTTTATGTAGTAAAACAAATAATTATTTAAAATGCTTCGGCTTATTTTGGCTTAATTATCAGGACGCTAATAATTACCTGACTAATATTAATGGTCTATTTGACTGACTTGCTTCCCAAACAAGAACTGGATGGGCTTCATTTCCTCTGCAGCATCTCTGTGCAGCACTGCTTTTACCAACAGATAGAATAAATGTCAGAGTACACAATATGGAGTGCAGCTTTTGTCTGTTCGTACAAAGTACAAGTTGTTCATCCTTAAGTGTAATTTTTTTTCCTCTTCACACAGATGTCAGAGACCAAACAAAACAAAAAAAAAGAGACTAAGGCTGTTCTTGTACAGAGGAGTTGTTAATGGAACCATTTCACATCACACGCACAAGATTCACTAGGGGTTTTTGGCAACAAATTAAACTGAGGGGAATGGGAAACTTGGAAAAACATTTTACCAAGAAGTTAATGATGTAATGCAGCAATACACATAAAAATTAATAGAACTAGAGGTTAGCACAGCAGAGGACATGAAGCAATTCAAAGGAACTGCATGGGTTGGCCTGATGCCTAGTGTTTTATATTTTACATTGCCATTCAGGAAATTCCCACCGCACTTTTCTTTTTGCCAGCTTGGAGGAATGATGACCACACAGCCTCCGCAGAGAAAGGCACATTTTTTAATCAGTTCTCAGCCTCCACACTGGAGGATAATTTAGTAGCCAAGTCGATGGCTTCCAGCAGGGATGACCAATCCACTCTCCAGATGGAAAACAATGGCAGAACAGAATGCACTCCTAACAAGAGGCACCTCTAAGACTGTCTGCAGAGAAATGGTGGAAGCAAAAGCAACGATCATTAAGGATGAAGAGCTGCAAAACTCCCAGGGCACTGAAAGGGACACCAAGGAAACAGTGATCTAACCTATAGAATTGTTTTCCACAGACCATGATATGGTTAAGTCAATTATAATTTGCATCACCTTTGAGGAGAACGTTTTCTCAGAGTCCAAAACTTTTACCTGTGTGTGCTTTAACAGGGATAAGACAGATAGGAAACTGTCTTTGAGGGACTGCAAAAGAAAAGAATCCCATAGCAAGCAGCTCTTAACAGCCAGCTGCATGTATTAACGCTAAAACATTTAAAAAAAAAAAATGTTTTGCTGTTAAAAAGTCATTTGGAGGCCTGTAAGCTTGTCCTCTTCGTGTAGTAATAAGAGCAGCACAGATCTAACCATTAAAATGACCAAGCACTGAAAAGAAATGCCCATCTGGTTACCATCCTGCTCCCCAAAGAAAATAACTAATGCAGAAGAAAAAAAATGTAGAGCAAGCACAGAGCACATGAACTGGACAGCTAAAATGTCAAGCTTCTGGGAAATCAAGTTCTACAAAAAAAAAACCAAGCTCTCATCTTAAACAGCAAATTCTATTTTCTAGTATTTATGGTTAGGAAAGATGTATTTAATTGCAACATTTAGAGCAAACTGGTTTCATGCGTCTACAGTTAGATACCAAATACTGTCTTCAATGTGCCTAACAATCAAGTTCAATTGTGTATATTCTGATCATATTTTTCTGAAGTACTACCTGACTGAAATTAATACTTTTTTTTTTCCCCCTGCAGGAAACAGACTGAGAAGTCAGCAAGCTGTAATCAGTCACAGCACTTAAATACTGCCACTTCTCTGGGAAAACTAAATTAGCATCAGGAGCCAATACTGGAGTTGCTCCCTTTAGAAAAGATCTACCTGTGAAGCAGGTGGAAAAAGGAGGTTTCTCTGCAACAGGCTGATCCAAGGGATGGAACAGTGCAGCTTCTGGAGAAAGCAAGAGAGCCATCTCCCTAGGAGGGGAACAGACCTTCACACTAAGCATGCTCCTAGAGAGTAGCTGCTTCAAAAATGTTCACAAATCCTTGCCCTTCTACACAGGGCTCAGGAAAGACACCTCTGAAAAGCACTGGGCTCCTTTCTGCAACAGAGTGTAATAGTTTAGTAAGACTGACTCTTCACAGACTACTGCTCACATAATCCTTAATTATTATGCTGATCCTTTCCTGAACCTGCTGACAATTTTTTTTCCCCAGAAAATCATCTAGACAGAATTAACAAAGGAAGAGAGACTTGAGTTTATAAAGGTCAGCTGCAAAATTACACATTTGAATTACTTTCAAACAACTGCTGCTGAATAATAGATGTAAAACTCAAGTTCTGCTACAGCAAGGGAGTTGAGGTAACTGCATTAGGCAGCTGTAAGCAACCCCATACATCTAACTTTTCCAATCCCTAAACTCAGTATATTTTTTTTTCTTCTTTTGATGTGCTGTCCTTACTTCAACATCTGTCTACCCTCTAATCATGTAGAATCCAGAACATTTCTGAAAGGGGAGTGAAATATCACTGTTGTGCAGCCACATAAGATTCGATGCCAGCTACACCTATGGCCTTGCCTTCCACATAGCACTCGCCACACAACTTTAAGAGAAGAAATGCTACAGATCATATACAAACCATAGTGCACAGTCCTCCACGTACCTCTTCCCTCTTTCCTCCCCACTTAACAGCTGGTATCCTTCACCATCAAGGCACACTGCAGATGTGAAGGCACCATTTGGGAAAGAAGCACAAACTGAGAGCTGCTCAAAGCTCTCACAGGACACGTTCAAGCATCTTACACCGTGACTCCAGCACACAAGCTCCTTACCTCCTGGAAGTTATGCTGCGTGAACTTGTCAGCAATCCTCAGCAGTTCGCGGCACGAGTGAGTATCGGCAAAAGCTCGGATGCCCAGGCAATTGGAAGGGTCCAACTGTCTCTTCAGGAACTCGCAACAGGCCTCCTGGATCTCAGCCAGCTGGAGAAGGCAAGCAGCTGGCAACAAGGTCTGGACATTTCCCTCTTCCACAGTGATCTGAGAGGTGTACGCAAAGTCAATCAGCAGTTCCATGGCCCTTTCGTCGATGTCTCTGATCACCACTTCTGTCTGTCGAGACTCTGCCAGCTCCCCGGTGAACATGGCTCGGAAGTAAGGGCTGCAGGCTGATAAAATCACCCTGTGGGCATAGATCTTCTTCGCACCCACTACCAGCACCACATCACACAACTCCCGGTGCTTCCGGAGAAGGTTGATAACTTCCAAAGTTTGCCGAGGGTGCTTGTCAGAGATGTAGGGCATGCGAGCGGGCTGCGGCACCCCTTCCGGCAGTTTGTTAGGATCTCCCAGGGTGCAACGGCTGGTCACGTCCATTCCGGTCTCTCCTGGGCGAGTACTGGTGCACCTATAGCGGAGGAAGCCATACGAGAGGACCATCATCAACTAATATACCACCAACTGTCAGCCAGAGCTCTAGGGCTCGCACCGATCACGAGCAGGAACCCAACAGTGCCCGTAGCTCTACGCCGGAACATGGAAAAAGCATGGGATCACGTGAAAGAGGAATCCATCTCAGACCACAGCTCACCTAGAAGTAAACAAATGCCAACTTGCAACAGGCTTGTATTTATACCTGTTTTTATATGCTTTCTATGACACACTGCTGTAATACCCAGCTACGCATGCATGTTTATTAACTGAACCTCATAATAGCCTTCCATGGTAAAAAAAAGTATTACCCTCATTTCTCAGAGTGACTCAAAAGCAGAGATTAGCTGAACTTGCCCGTTGTCACTTGAGTTTTCTTTGACAGACCTAGAGGTGGATTTCCCCCGCGAAGAATTACCATTTAACCAAACTTCTCTGTCCTTCTACCTACATTTTTGATAGGGTCGCTCATCACTGTGATCTCTTAACGCACGAAACTGTCTCGCAGCCTTCAGTAACTTAAAATGGCCTGCAGCCTACCACGAGGAGCTTTCAGCTTCACAGAATATCCATTTAATCATCACCTCTTATTTTTGAATTATGGAGGCTTCTGACTCAATCCACCTTCCCCGACACGTTTCAAGAGAAGGTTAATCTTTCGAAAGAATGGCAGACTAAGAACTGCAAGAAGGCAATTGGGGTTATCAGACCAATCAGGAAAAAGTCAAAATCATCAAAGTATCCATGATTAACAGGCTACCAAACAAAAGGAAGAAAATAAAGATTGTCATTTTAGAGATGAGGAACCAGCTGAGAATAAATAAATCATTCTGGCACAGAGTAGGAAAAATATACTATCTTTCCAGCTCTGCATGCAACGTTCTAGCTATCTGCTATCCCTCTTTACAGAAGTTCAGGTACCTTTCCTTTATCCCTCACATCCCTGAGCAGATATCAGCTCAGCCACGGCTCAAATGCAACACGACAACCCTGGCAGCTGACACTGTTCACCACGTACACCACTAACCCGAGAGAACGGGAACGCAGAATCGCCCCGAGCCCTTCTGCACTCCTGCAGCGATGAACCAAGATGACACATCTCATACCTCACACTTTGAACAGACAACTGCCTACACCCCAGGCTTCACCCTTGTGCTATGACTGAAATCAGTGCTACACAGCTAAGAATTAAACCCAATTCTATTTTCAGCAGACTAAATAAGAAGATCGGGACACATGTAACCAAGATGCAGTTTTGCATGTTCCCAGCATATGCTGGGAGTTTCTGCTGTGTATCATATGCAAAATTATTAAAAAAAGATGCCTCAACACCTGTGACACATCAATTACTACGTTGGACAGATACTCAAAGACCCAATACACGCTACCCATTACCAGTTTCTCTGCTACACTGGTATTTGTGAGCTGTCACCACCTCACTTTGTTCATATGAAGAGTTAAAAAGAAATCCAACGTCACTTTGCCGTTGCTCAATGTATTTGGCAGCATGCTTGAAGGAATTAAAAAAACAACCCCAAACCCTCACATCTTTTCCTCTCATTGTTATGTCAAATGCACCTTCCACACTCACAGTGAAACCGGTCTCTTTGCAGCAGTTCGAATTATTCACTTCCATCCTAGCCTGTTTTCCCATTCCCCACACACCCGCTTCCTTGATCATCATATTCAAATGTTTCAGACCATTACCTCTTCCTCCTATCTTAGCTACACAGATCCAGCTGGGTCTCCCCTCTGGGTTTTGCTGCTTGCTCCTCTTCAGCCTCTGCACCTTAAATGCCTTAGGTTTTTTTTTTTTTAATCCCTACTCCATCTTTTTTTATATCCATCACTGTCCTCCTCCTCTGACACCTCTGACAAACCCTCTGCCTCTCACCCTCTTCCACCCACTCTTGTCCCTCACAACCCAAATTCACCCTGTGCCGTTTGACAACCGTTCTCGAAGCTCTGCCAAGTTCCTCGTGAACA
>JANVCC010000034.1:5665740-5780477 GCA_025345505.1 Todiramphus chloris collaris
CTGGGTGCAAGGGGGATCCCTCCTCCAGCTTGCACACCTAGGTGTCAAGCAAGCAGGCATTTAGGACACTAAACCATACATATTCAACACAGTTAACTACTCTGCACCTGCCATTATCTTGTGGATTCAGACAGCCCTGGGGGAAGTTTGCCTGTGCCAAAGAGAAAACAAAACCCAGCACAGGCAACAAATCCACAGCATGACCTAAGAAGTCTTCTGACTCTTCCCCAGGGACACCACACCAATCCACAGGACTGAAAATCTCCAAGAGCGCACAGCTCGACACAGGGCTTCCCGAGGTTTCCAATGTGCTTCCCAGAGCAGTCCTGTGATGTTGGGGAATGGCTAGAAACAAGGGCCATGTATCTTTAAAGGAAACGCTTGCTGAAACTCAGCAAGAGTAACAGAATGTAGCAAGGTCAGTATGTTCTTTTGCTTGTGAGTTGCAGGATAAAAGAATATAGTGATTGAAGGTCTACGGATGTGGGCTGTAGCTATCACTGCAAAAGGGAGTTTGGATCATGAATATGTATTCTTTAAGCAATAACCAATGAATAACGGACAAGTGTACATACTAATAAGGTGACAGCATAAAAGCACCCTTCTGATCTCTAATAAACAAAGTCTTGCTTATCAATCATATTGGTTGTCGTGCATTTCTTCCCTCGTCGTTCAACACTGTGAGTCTGGAGGCCTTCCAGAGGAAGCCATGCCCAGCAGGACACTTCTTGGACTCTCGCTGCTTTCTCACGTCCCAGGGACATGTGTGGTGCTTGCTCCCCATGCCCCTGTAAGCTGGCAGGGACCAGCACCTGGAGACCTCCACTGCTGCTGCGAGGCCAAGCGGCACACCAGGAAGAGGGGCAGGGGTGGGTGGATGTGGGTGGCTGAAAAGGTCAACTGCAGTATTTTTGATCGAGCTAATGGTGAATTCTCTTCAGAGTGAGAGGCAGCCAGTGCATTCGGACATGCTGCAGCCCCCAAAGGCTCCTGGGGTAAGGACACCTCAGCTCTACTGCGGCCTCTTCAGCTGTCTGGAGGCTCGTCTTCTGGCACTGCCCTGTGTATTTCACCAAGAAAATGCGTTGCTCGGCATGTCGTTTTGGTACCGAGGGGACCCAGGGAAATGGCAACATGGAAGGCAGAGGTGTGTGCCAGGCTGCTGCATGTGGGCTAGTGAAGGACCTGCTTCGCAGGAAGGGAGAGCTGGAGTGGCAGAGAATGGGCATCCCTGTCTGGGATATCCCCCACAGGTGCCCATGTGCCAGGAGGAGGGCCCCACATCCCAGAAGGGTGCCCATGTCCCAGCAAGGGAGATAGACGCCTGCTAGCTGCCCATGTCCCAGCCAGTTGACAGTGGCCACTGCATACCCAGGGCCCTGTAGGTTGTGTTCTTCTGGGAAGAATTCTGGAAAAATCACATTCCTCACTCTCAACAGGTTAGATTTTTGTAAAAAACAAAAAGGAACTGCCCGCTGGCACAGGAAGGATGGTAACTCTGACTTGCCCTCCCTACCATGCCACCTTTGGGACCACCTTGCCCAGCTGGACATGACCTTGCTGCTTTGCAAGGCCTGCCAAACCAGAGGGCTGCTCTGATGGTTCCATGGCCACCTTTTCCCTGGAAGAGACTACAATGAGGCTCTATACTCGTCGTCTCCCTGACCATGGCTGTCTGCCTGTTGTCTCTGCGTCATGCTGACATGAAGTCATTTGCCACATTATTTACCCCTTTGCTAGAAGTATTCTCACCCTTGCCTGATAATCCCAGTGCTAATGACACCCTGTCTGTAAGGTCTTTTGATGAGATTCACTTGACTTAGCACGTGTTCCATAGCCTTAGGAAGAAGGGCTGAACTTGTTCATCCCTCTGCTGTCCTGAGAGCACAGAAATGGCTTCACAAAAGCACTCCAGGCCATGTGTGCACCAGAACTTGCTGACCTGCCAAAACCTCAAGCCACTGCCTTCAGCACATCCTTTTTGACCAAAGCAGTCTGTGCCAGGAGCTTTGTTCCAGGTCTGGCTTTGGCTTGCACAACTAAGACAATGTTGGATAAGTCCGCTTCCACAGTGGGGCTGCATCCAGCCACCTGCAGCACCAAACAGGAGACAATAAACACCAGCATCCATTTGTTCTCTTTATTTACAGGGGAGAGGAGGCCAGTAATTCACCTTGAGAGCTGTCTTGGCTGCGGAAGCCCTGAGAAGCCTCGCCAGGGCTTTGGTCCCTGTTACCTATGCCTGGACCTAGAATTAGCCAGTGCCAGCCCTTCATTACGGCAAAGCTGATGTGCCTCGGGGAGCATCTGTGATAGGGAGAGGGATAAAAGGCTGCCATGTGCCCCCATCACAAGAGGGAATGAGTTTGTCCCAACAGTGGTCACTGGTGGAGAAGTTTCCTTTCTTGTTCTTTTTGTTAAAAATCAAAGCTTGGCTCAGCCCACATGGGGCTGGAAAGCAAGGGAGCACTGAGCATCTAGGTTCTTAAGCTTTTAACCGTGCAGAGAAAAATCAGTGCTCTAGAGAGACTGCACACCCTCAGAGCAAAGCTAAGTGCTCCTGCTCCAGGATTCATGGGATGCCTCTGAAATTTTGTTTTCAGTGGGGCAAGTCAGTCTTAGCAGTATGGGCCAAAGGACCTTTCCTAGCTATCATCTCACCACATCCTCTTCCCTGGCCCCCACCACCTCTGTCCCAGCCCAGCTGCCCCATCCTGCTCTCCAGGCATTCCCAGACCTGCAGTACAACCCCACCAGGGTCCCCTGGGACATGGCTGTTGCAGCACTACCAGAGTAGCCTGAATTCTCACCCTGAGCAAAGGAAGGCACTCCCTGGGTAGCCCTGGGGACAACATACTGCAGGGATACTGTGTCCTCCCCCAGGATGCAAGGAAAAGAACATAGGCCAGGCAAGTGCATGCTCTGGACAAGGGGAGATGAGGACTCCTGGAAATCCAGTTTCATGCTGCCCAGCTGGGACCTGTGGATGTCTCATTCAGGGACGCTAAGCAGCCCTGGGATGGCTACACACTGCCACTCCCCCCCTCAGACAGGCTGCTCAGCAGCTGCCTTTCACCATTTATTGCCCCTTTCTTTCAGAAGAGGCTGGTTCTCCCTTAACCACACCTTACAGACCCAAATTCTCCCATCCAAGGGCAAAACTGTTCGAAGTGACGAATGACAGACACACTTCAACCTTCTGCAAGCCAACCTCACGGATGAGGGTTGAGCTCAGGGCTCAGCTAGGAGTCCCACCACATATTTGGCTACCAAGCTCCAGAGGAGCTGAAGGCATCCACATACTGTCCCCACTCAAGCCAGGCAGGGACACTGCTAAACACACAAGCTGCCATGTTTATAGGATCACATACCCAGCATCACCTACCAGGTTTTTGGATGGCAAGTGTGACAGCAGACCCACACTTGTGGTGGGAAGGGGTGTCAGGCACAGAAAGGGATGATGCTGAGGATGCTGCAGAGACCTGGAGGTGCAGAGACAGTCAGGTGAGGTATTACACCTCATTCTCCCAACTCCCCGTAGCATTGAACAGTGCCTGCCAGCCAAAAGCAGGCTGCTCAGACCTGAATAGCAGTGGCAGGAGGAGGCAACCCCAGTCCAGTGGAAACATCCATGCCATGCCCAAGCAGTCACCTCCACCACAGCCCATCCCTTCCCCGGGATGGAGGCCACCGTGATACTAAGGCAGTTGTTGGATTCTCTTCCTTCCTTACCGCCTTTGAGGTGAGGATCCTGACACCAACATCTCCCAGGACCCTCTTGCCAGCCCCCTCCCAGCGACACCGAGCCTGGCAAATACCTTATGGCAAGTAATTTTACGTTATTCTGCATTTAGACAAAAATAGAGCAATTCTATATTTATAGAGATTTATAGCCGGTTCCGTGCTGGAGGAGTTATTGAGCAAGGCCAGGAGCTGTGAGCGGTCCAGGCTCCCAAGCAGCCGGCTGCTTCTCATTCGGCATTTCCAACATACAAAATTAAAGGCATTCGTCTCCGTCTGGTTTCTTAAATAGATAAGGGGGGGGGGAAATGAACAGACAGTATGTACAGAGGGGCAGTGGCAGGGCCCGAGCTCCCTCCACCCCCAGCCTGCCGCCCGGGGTCAGTGAGGCCGGCTGCTGGACTCTGAGGGCTGCCGCTGGCGCGGAGGAGTGTAGCCGTTCAGGTAGCCGTTGCTCTGGCGTTTGCTGAGTCCGCCGTTAAGAATGTCCTGGATGTGCTGCACTATCAGGTTGATGGCCACTGTGAGCAAAAGGCAGGGAAAGACACAGGGTGGGGGGGGGGGGGGGGGGGGAAGATTGTATTAGGATCACTACAGATAAGCCCGAGCCAGAGATGATGACCCTGCCGTCTGCACTGCTCCTGTCCCCTCCCAGCACATGGTGGGGAACTGCAACTCTCTGTGGGGAAGCTGCACCACCAGGACTTCATCCCTCTGCCCCAGCTGAACCCCACACGCAAGCCAGTATGGTCAGGCAGAGACCTGGCTGTCCCAGTTGCACATCTGGCCTCAGAGAAGGACATTACCCTTTGTGTGGAATAAACCAGGAGTTTGCCTGGAGGCACTGCACATAGATGGGCTCCCAGGCTTCATCAGAGGAGCACAAACTCCCAGTCAGTCCAGGAGCAAATGGGAGAGACTCATCGCAGTGCATATGTGGTAACACTCTCGGGTGGCAGTTGCCTGAGACCTCTGTGACAGATCCTGATACTTCCTACCTAACTCTGCTGCAACAGCCACAAGCCCAAAGCCGGCTGCCAGAACACAATGACAGGGTCTTGGGTCTGCTCACCTTCATTATCTGCTCCTCTGGGAATGATGACATCAGCATACTTCTTGGTCTGGGAGGAGAGAGAGCACTGCATTACAGGGAAAGCAGAGAGCCAACAGGATGGGGCATTGTCCCTGGTTCCTGGGGCATGTCCTTCCCCTCCCCTTGCCAAACCTAAACCCACTGGGAGATTGCTGATAACACATTTTGGATACTCTTCTTAGTCTTCTGCTCTATATTTTGAGGGCCATGCTTTGCACCTTGACTCCATTTTCATGAGCTCATATAGGTTCCAGTAAGAGGTAGTAAGAAGCACCCTAACAAAACCTGAAATTAAAAAGCCTTATGATAGCAAGACTCCAGCAGATGATGCTTTCGCAACTACCTCCCCCCTGCATCCAAGCCAGGCTTGGGACAAGAACAAGAGCTGACATGACTCGGCTGTGTGCACATGCAGGGCACAACCGTATGATCTGCTTGGCATGTGGGGAGAATTTTCTACCAGCATCACTTGCAAAAAATGTCTGATTTGGGACACCAGTCCTGACCTATTTTCACCTGCAGGTGCCAGTCTCTGTTTCCTCCCCTTTTTGTGTCAGCTTTTACAGCTGTTCAGCTTCCTGACAGATAAACTCTACCATCAGTAAAGAAGCTGGTTGACTGGGTGGAAGGAATCATCTAACATCTCTGGGTGCTTCCAGCCATGTCAAAAATGACCAGGACATGCTGGGACACTTCAGCACTGGACCATCTGGTTCAGAGCTGGTTCAGGAGTTGAGTAACAGCAACCACGGGTGCTTAGCCTGCTCAACTTCCATATGCAATTGCTCTGCAGCTGAGCCCACCACCAGGTTGGAATTGGAAGCAGACCACTGCAAGCTGGGAGGTAGGGGCAAAGCAGTTATTTTCCACCCTCCTTGCCTCACAATTTTGTCCTCCTTCAAAACAAGTAACTGACACAGCATCTCCTGCTTTGCAAAGCTGTGGGTTTACCTTGCTGGGGCCTTGCAAGAAGGGGAGCCACCAAGCTGGACCTACCTCTCCGGAAAAGCCTGTCTGAGATTACACTGGAACTGGGCCTTGGTCCTCAGAGACACAACTAAGTGAGACAGAAAAAAGGATTCTGCCCAGGAGCCAGGAAAAGATCTTGTAGCACAGAAAGAATCAGTCCCATGGGAATGGGCAGAGCTGGCCACACAGACACAGAGATGCTCCTGAGGCTGGAGGCCCAGGTTCAACTCCTGCCTGTGCTGCTGGCCAGCAATTCCCAGGCCGTGGGACTCTGATGGCTCAGCTCCTCCACGATAACAACAAAGTCCTCATATAACTACCACATCTGCTTGAAAAGCCTAAAGAACCAAGACAGAGGCTCCTCACCAGGAGAGGTGTGCAATGGCTAGTCCTGCAAACGGGCTGTTCCACCTGCAAGTTCTGCAGGACTGCAGCAGTCTCCTGCACGCAGAGCCCACGTGCTGGGGAGCCTTGCCTGAATTATCAGCTTACAAAGTAGCTTCCTTGTCTCCAGGCAGACCTTGCCACCCTGGTCCTGAACGAGGTGTCTCTGCTCTACACCTTGGCCTTTCACCAGCCAGGAAACAAAACCTGCAAGGCTGCATCCCACAGCACGGAGTGAAGGCAGGAGCACCCCTGCTCTCCCAAGTGTCCACTCAGCAAGAAGCCAGTGCACTGCACAGGGAAATGGGCAGACAGGAGAGCCCAAAACAGGAGGCAGGCACAGTGGACACTGCCTAGGGAGGGATCTCCCCTTTCCCAGCTAGATACAGCCAAGGATCTTCCCTCCAGGGCTACCATCTGCTGAGCTGCCTGGTGTTGGTCTGTCAGACCCTGTGCAGGGAGGGGTTTCTCCTGCCATGCTGGCCTTCCCGTGGGGGAGGATGATCTTCAGGAAGAGCAGTGGCCGTATCAAGTCCCCACCTTGTCCTGCCCTGGACAGCACTGGCACCCTCATTTTTGTCAGTGCCTGCAGGCAGGGAGCAAGACGAGGCAGGCTGACCTGAGCTCTGGGGCACAAAATACTCCTGGTCTGAGGAGCTGGGTAGGGTATGAGGCAGTTTTGGCAGACTCCCACGGGTGTCACTCCCCTTACTTACTGGCAAACAGAACTCCTCGAAGGCAGGCTTGACGAAGGTGATATACTGAGATAAGATCTGCTCGAGGTCCCGGCCTCGCTCACTGATGTCTCGTAACACTGTGGGGAAGATAGAAAGCACAGTTGGGAGCTGAGACATGAATCACTCCAACCTCTTTCCCTTCAGTACAGCCTTTGGCCAGCCACCCGGGTATACTGGCCGAGGTCTCTGTTACTGGAAGCTGCTGCCCACCATGTCTGAGCACACCACAGCCCAGCTACACACTTGTAACCCACTTCCAAGCTTTCCCAGGAGCCAAGGGCTGTCTGACCTGACCAAGGGCTTTTTGCGGCCTCCTTCCCTTCTCAGCTCTGCAAGCCCATTCCAGCTGTAACCACTGTCACCCCAGTCCTGACCACTCCCAGCCTCAGCATCCCTCCTGTCACTCTGCCTGCCCTCGGTCTAAAGATGAGGCATTCTCCAGTCACCCCAGTGCAGAGAAGCCCAAAGAACTGAAAACCAATGGGATTCACCCATACACACATTAAGCCAGGTTTTAACCCAGGTCTGCAGAGGTGAGGAGAGTAAAACTCACCCACTGTCCCAGCTCTGCCAGGCACCTTGTGCTGTCCTGAGCTGAGTGGGATGGGAAGATGAGGCAGGCTCCCCCAACCAGAACCTGAGGGGGTCCTTGGAGGAGATCAGCTCAGGAGGAAGCCAGCAGACCAGAGACCAAGCTGGCCTCCTGCATGTCCTGCTCTTCAGGCCCTACACCCTGCTTGTACGAGGTATTTGGGCCACTGCCATCTCCGGTCTGCAGCCACTTCAGTGTGGACAAGTGCCCCAGTTCAGCAGGAATTCAGTCCATGGTTAAGAGCCAAAACAGCCCTGTGGCCGAGCAGATGGCTCTTGTCTGTCCCCAAGGGGCTGGCTGGCTTCTCCCCAGCATGCTAGCGCCCGGCGCTGGGTTCCGAGCGAGCCTTCTCCACGTGCCAAGCAGAGCCAAGGCACGGCGCTGCCAGCCTGCGTGACGGGCTCGGCAGCCGGTGCCCGTCTGTTTGCAGGGCCAGGACGGTGCTGTCCTCCCAGTGCTGGTTTGGCATCGTCCCCAGGGCTCCGCAGTGTCCTTTCACAGCCCCGCGCAGAGGAGGTGATGAGGGGAAGAAAGGGCTGACAGCAGGACGTGTGCCAGCTCCCTGCCTGCTCCAGGAACAGCTCAGCCCAGCCCAGGCTGCTCTAGCCAGCTCCTTGCCTTCTCCAGAGAGCGGGAGCAAGCCCCAGCTCAAACAATACAGAGGCAAAAAAAAAAAGGCAAGGAAAATAAAACAGAGAGACTTTTGTTTCGCAGGTCCCACACCCTGTTTGTTGGCTGCTCTGGGGCAGGGAAGGAGCACGCCGAGGGTGTATTTACAGCACACCCGGCCTGGGACAGCGTGCAGGAGGCCTGTGAGCTGCAGGGGCTGGTTCTGACAGGGCACAGATCTCCTGCCCGCACCCAGGGCAAGGCAATCACCCCCACACAAACACGAGTCAAACACCCACGGCCTTGTACTTGGTCTCAAAGCAATGGGTCCCGGTGACCCAAGCTAAGACCAAGGACGGATGGGCACCCGCTCGGAGCCAGCAGGCAGACGTCACTCAAATCAGGCCCGAAACACGCACGTGACCCCTGACTTGGTCTTTGTTGTATGGGAGCTGGCTGAGGACAGAAGCAGCTTTGCACGGATCTGGCTGTTTGAGGCACCTGTCAGACCTCGCCCCTTGCGCTCTGCTGTCAGTGGTTTTTTTTGGGAGAGGTGCTGAGATGGGGGCAGCGCGAGTTGCACGAACTGAAGCCCAGCACCACTGCTCAGCTGCCACCTGCGTTTCCAGGAACCTCACCTCCCACTGCTGCCCGGACGAAAAGCCCGTTGCTGCAACTCTTCAGGACTTCTGGGAGAGGAAGATGACCTAAGGCCGTGTCGCAGTGCAAGATCCCAACTTTTGCTACAAGCTGCCTCCAGCTGTGTTCCAAGGACACGATTATACCTTTAGCACCTCACACACAGGCTCTCCTTTCCCAGAAATGCCAGGGAAACATATGGCAAATGGATTTGCTGATGCAGTGGTCCTACCAGGACCAGGAGACTGCTGAATGGTCAGGTTCCCTACCAGGAGGCTGATGAGTTGCCCCAACTAGGAGGCACCAGCACCTCAACCAGCCTGGCTGCCCCTTTGCAAGGACTGAGCGATTGATGGTGGGGTGGGAGAAATACCCCAAGAACAGCCTGACCCCATGTGGTTCAGGACCCCATCCAACAGCTGCAGCACAACAGGGTTGCACTCTGGATTGTGGCCAGCAGCTGGATGGCCTCAGTTCTTTAAGTCAGTAGGATCTCAACCAGTTCTCAAGCCCTGAGCTCACAGTTCTGTACCAAGGCCAACGTGACGAAACCACACACTTCAGAGGATGATTGGGACGCGCAGTCACATGGCACTGCAAATGCACAAAGCGACCCCTTGCCTCCGGACAGCTGAGACGGGGCACTGCCAAAAACATGTGCTAGGCTGTGGCTGGGTGTGAACCCAAGTTCCTGCACAGCACAGGCTGCTTAAGGGATAAGGCTGACACTGTGGGATCTTGCGAATGCGCATCTGTAACCTGCTAATACGTCCTCCCTGCAATGACTCTGCTGTTACCTCCCCGGGTGAGTCACGCGAGAACAGTGGGCAGGGTCAAGAAGGATGCGTAAGAAGGAGCTTTTAATCAGTACCGATGACATCCCAGCGGCGCAGGAAGCTGTGCAGCTGTCTGACAGCAGGAGGGCAGGCAAGACCAGTTCTGTCATAGAGTGGAACAGTCCCACGTGTACAAGTAGTCCCAGGCTGACGCACTAAGACAGCACTGAGACCTCTCCTTTAAGTCATCTTCTGCAAGCTCAGATACCCTGCGGAGGCCGCTGGAGGCAGGCAGGGTAGGGACAGTTCAGACAGAACTGAATTCTGCCCCAAGAGTCCCCAGATGTTCTCTTAGTCATCCAGGAGACTCGGGTGCTACATTAGTGACATAGTGAAATGAACAGCATCTCAAGCCACGCAGACCTCACAGAGCTGGAGTCCCTCCTCTATCAGCTGGAAACTCACAGCCAAGCCAGCTGGACATGGGGAGTCCTAGAGAGGGATATGGTTTCTAGGGCTCTGTGCCCGCAAACCCATCATCCCAGCACCAACTGCCACAAAGCAGCTCCACGCTGCGCTGGATGTGCTTGCGCAGACCAAGACGTATGGCCAGACTCTGTATCTGCATCATCCACAATGGACATCCTCACTCCCAAATGCTGTCCTCAGAGCACACCCAGTCCTGAGCAGACCCATCAACCCATCAGAGCCACAGGGCCATGTGAGGACAGCACGCTCAGTAGTCACACTGCTGCAGGCATCAAAAGAAGAATCCCAGACAAGGCAGCAAAAACCCCACTGAGTCCTAAGAGACGTGGAGCCAGGTGCCCTCCACTGCCATATTCTGCCCTGGGTGATGTTCTGCACTCGTGAGGAAAAGCTCCCTGGCTCTTTGCTAGCACCAGGCACAGCTTTGTACCCGTTCCAGTTCTGCTCTGGTCACTGTCACCTGCCCCTGCAACCAGCTGCCCAGATCAGTTGCGTGACATTTCTGTCCCAGCTGCACAAGGGGCTTGGGGCCTCACCTCTCCGGGACAGCCGGGTGTCTGCGTCTGTGTCCACAAAGAGCTTCATGCGGAAGAGGTCCCTCACCTCCTGGCTGTAGAAGGCCAGGATGCCTTCGAAGAGCACCACGTCGGCAGGGTAGACGGTCACCGTCTCCTCTTTCCTAGCAGAGGGAAGGAGAGTCAAAATATGCCAGTGGGGGAAAACAAGCCAAGAGAGGTGTGGGGGGGGGAAAAAGCAGTGCTCCTAGGCACTGCTCCAACCCTGGGACATCACTGCTGCACCAGGGGGGTGACCAAGGAGAGGGCAGACCTACCCCACCACGGTGAAGGGAATCCAAGGCATACGTACACTTCCTAGAAGGACAAATGGCAGAGCAGGAAGCAGACTAGCCCTTCTCCCCCCACCTCAGCCAGCTGCTGCTTGCGAGTGTTAACATGCCAAGCCAGAAAGCCTATGCATGGGGCTTGACCCATGGGCACCTGCAAGGGCCAGCTCTGCTCCTCTGGGAAGCAGGCAGAATGCCCCTAATACCATGGCGCTTTTGTGGGAAATGGAGCAGGGTCACACCATCCACAACCATGCAAAAACAGGCTGAACACGTGCAGGGGAAGAGTACTAGGAGCAAGAACTGTCCTCTTCCTCCTATCCTGGCAATGCCTGGCTGTTTGAGCCTGGAATACTTGTTAAAGCTGCAAACACAGAGTTTATGGGGAGACAAAGCGTGGCTAGGAGGAAAAAAAGAAGGGCCATAACCACCCTCCACTGATGCCTGTATGTTGCTGGATGCCACTGCCTGGCTGCACAGCTTTCCAGACCCTCAGACTGTGCCTGTATTTGCCCTGGATCCTCTAACTGAGGTGTACAGAGTAGTTAGGAGTGAAACTTTTGGTGGGGACACTAGGTGCCTGAGAAAAGGGCAGGGGGCAAGCGGAGGGGCAGGCAGTTTGGGCTGGCAGGGCGTTAGCAGAGGCACAGTGAGGCAGGAGCAGCTGTTAGACCTGGAGTGGGAGACAAAGTCATAGACAGGAATCTGGACCGTTTTCCCTTCCGTGATCTCTTTGAGCGTTTTCACGATCAGCTCGTTGTCAAAGGCATCTGAGGAGAGAGGAAACATTACCCGAGGCAGCTTTGCAACCTCGCCCACCCACCAGACGCTGAGCCTTGCCTCGCCAGAGCCACTGGCACCCTGTGCTGGGGACAGACAGATCCACGGACTCGGGAGGAAAGCCCTGCAGCAAAGCCCAGCTCTCCTGGAGCCCCCGAGGCTTCGCTGCTTTGCACCAGGCTGGGATCTGTCCCGCAGAAATCAATACCGCCCTTGTTACGGTGGCACTGACAGCCCAGGCTCAGGAAGGCATCTCCTCAAGGGCTCCAGCCCTCGGAGAGACTGGAGCACTGTTTTATCCTTGAGTCGCCAGACAGACAGGGCTCTGTTTGCTCAGTGCTCGCTGCCTCTGGCCATTGTCCTCATGGGACGAAGGGACAGTGGCTCTGGAATTTCCCCACCAAGGCTGGAGATGGTTCAAAGAGCCCCTGTTGTAGCAACAGGGCATGGCCCCCTCAGTGGAGGGGCTTGCACAGCAGTTGCACAAGATGGTTCCCTCCTTGAAGGAGGGACATGGAGCTGCTGACTCCAGGGGGCTGTGCCAGGCCAGATCTCCCTGGTCCTGATCCAGCTGCACAGAAAAGGTTTTCAAACTGGGGGATGTTTCTGCAGGGAGAAGAGCGTCTTAAGGAGTCTGAGAGTTCACAACCTGCCCTTTCTCATCCCAAATATTCCATCCCAGAGATGGCTTCTTTCCTAAGAGAGGCAGAGGTTGAATTGCAGGGGACACAGGTGGCCCCCAGACACCCTGCTAAGGATGCATCCAGCTCCACATGACAGTAACTAAGCCACCCACTCCCATCCCACGTGGAGGCAGAGTCCCAGTATCTATGCTAGGCTCTTTGCTGGTGGAGCTGGGGCTCCTGCTCCAGCCCTCACCCCCCACTGCGTGGCAGAGCCCCAGTGCTGTTCTCCATTCACCTGGATGGTCAAAATTGAACTGGCCTTTGAGTGCTTTGGATTTCTGCTCTGAGGTGAGGACCCGGTAGAAGCTGTCTTGGCTCACGATCACCACCTGCTTCTGGCGGTAGTCCACCTCATTCTGGCCCAGCAGCTGGACAATCTTGGAGCATACTGAGGACTGGGGAAAAAACAGCAAAAGAAGCAAGTCAGTGGCAACAGTGTCTGAGCGATGGAGGGGGGATACCCCCAGGTAACAGCCATCCCTGGGTGCATGGGGCACTGCTTGCTGGACCTCCAGCCAAGAGTTCATGGTCTCCCCAAAGCCACCAGAGGCATTACCATGGGGCCCTTTGGTGTGAAAGCAGCACCAAGCTTGCTCCCTGCCTCCCTCCTCTCTGTCTCCGTCCCTACGGCCAGCCCACAGCTCCTATTCTGGGCACAAATAGCAGCAGAAAACCAGTTGGCTGCTGCCTGGGTTCAGCCGCGCCCCCAGGTCCCCCCCAGCCAGCTCCAGCCTGCCCAGCAGCTCCCTGGGGAACAGAGCTGCTCATGGCACCAGGCCTGAGCCTCCTCCTTGGGCAGCCTCAGAGCCTTGGCTGCCCCAGCCCTAGTCCAGCCCAGAAACTCCTCCACAGCATGGGCAGGGAGGGAGAGTCCTTAGAGAGGTAGAAACAAGTTCTTTTCATACCCTAAACAAATCCCAGGATGAAAAGACACCGCAAAGAGAAGCCTGGGACTTTTAGTAAGGTTGTCTGCCACAGCTGCCAGGGCTGGGAGGAGCAGCCACCGACTATCCTGGTGCCTCAGGGCACACCGAAGCTAAGGGCACTGCCCAGCCTCTGAGCCACGTGGCTCTGACTGTCGGTGTGAGATCCCCAGGAGTGCTGCTGGCACAGGGACCGGCACCTCACATGCCACCCGGAGCAGGCAGGGTGCCGCTGGCTGCCATCGACTCTCCGCTGGCACCGCAGCAGGCACTGAGGGCCACGCCGGACCCCGCCATTGCAACACGAACCAAAGCACAGCTTGGGGGACAAATCCCAAAGCTTGCTTCAGTCCCTTCTCCTTAGTCATACGAGTCCTTGGCCGCTGTGCAACACAGCGGCGTTGACTGCATCACTAACTGGCAGCCGGCATGCCCGCCCCGGCCAGAGAGAGCCAAGGTCAGGCTGGCGGGGGAGTGCTCTGCTGGCTGACGGAGCTCTGCCTGCCAGCCCCACGGCACCCACTGTTTGGGGAGAAGCGGGTGCTCCTGGTGCCAAGGCGATCTGCTTCTCCTCCTGCGAGTCATGCTTGCTGCAGATGCCCAGCCGAGCGGCTCCTGGGCGCAGTTACCACAGACACTCTCCACTGAGCGTGCTGCTTTGCAAGGAGAGGTTTGCTCGCCCCAGCCTGCCTGTGGCTGTTTCCGTCTTCCCACCTCCCCACCAGCTCAATCTGCTCCATACCTGGCTCGCAACTTCCAGACGCGGAGCTGAAGACAGAGGTGGCGAAAGGGAAGAGGGAGGGGAATGCACGCCTGGCAGGGGAGGTCACCCCAGCAGGCAGAGGGCAAGGCTGTTTTGCCTGAGAAGCTGGAAGATTTGACGGCATTCCCGTCCCCAGAGAGCGTCTCTTCCCCTCCAGGCCAGGCTGACCTGACTTGGCTGTGACCGCCGTGCTGTGAGTCAGCCCCAGCCGGGGCTGGAGAGCCTGGCAGCACAGCGCTGCTGCGGAGCAAACCGGCTCAGGCTGCCCAACAGCAGTCCCTGCAGCCCCGGGCACAAGTCTGGGGGTCTCCCCGAGCATCCCACCTTCTTCTGCCTCTCACAGCTGGCGCGTTGTGCTTCCTGAGCAGCGCCAACAGCCCTGCCCTGCAGCAAGCTGCTTCCACCCTGAACAAAGTGCCGCCAGGCAGTGCCACTCGCTCGCCCTTTCAGCACACGCAGACACAAAGCCGGAGCCCCTTCTCTGTTTCCTCTGTTTCCCTGCTCCCCGTAGACTTCTCCAGCCCTGTTGCTTATCCAGCTGTATCCTCCAGGTTTCACAAAAACAGGGCGTGCACAGTGCCTCTCCTCTCTCCCCCTGACACTGCTACCTCCTCCTGCTGCCTGTGCAGCCAGGAGATGCAGCTCGGCAGGGTTCAGCCTTGGCCACGGCTGCTGAGGACACCGAACTTCCCAGGCCCTTTGCAATTAGGAACAAACCACCTTCCAGCACAGCCACACCGACAGATCCCCTGCCTGTAGATCAGCAGGTTCCACAGGGACCGGAGCCAGAAACTTCACCCAGCCCAGGGGAAGCAGCAGGGCTCCTTTACTTTGGATCAGTGAAAGCAACACATCAGTTGCACTCGCACTCTCCTCTTGGACCTCGGTATGCAGATGGACAATAAAATCATTTGAGGGCATTAGACAGTTCCTCCCAGTCTTTCTTCTGCCTTACGCATGCTAATCTCTGGTCTACTGATCCTGGAAAGTGGAGAAAAGAGTCCCTGTCAGCTTTGAAAATCACTCTCCTATTCCACACCCCACAAGCTGAGACACTTGATAGTGGGGAAAACCCAAGTAGAAAGTGGCCCTTGGCAGCTGGAGACATGAACGCATCCTCCCACCAGGACCCAGGACAAGGACCAGAGAGTATCCTGGTGCATTTACCACCCAAGGCTCCTGGGGTGGCAAACGCCTCTTTCAAAAGCATCCATGCAAATGCTATGGACCCTTCTTCCCTTTTCTCTGGTGGGCTATGGAGAGCTAGCAGAACTGGTGGAGAAACATGATCACAAGGACACCCTGCTCTCAGGACTGAGCTCAGGTTCAGTGCACCATGTTGCCCAGGTGGGCAGAGATGTCACCTCTGGGCTCCGGGAAGGGCCACATGTGTCACCTTGGTCCTGCAGAAGGTGTGGGCCAGAGCATGGATCTCACATTGTACAGTGCAGCAGGACACAGGGACGGCAGGGCATGGACCTCCAACCCAAGGGTTGCATTCACCTTGCCTTAGTGGGGTAGCAAAACCTTGGCAAGGTCTAAGTGAAGGTTCTTCCTTTCCTCATGATCATTTGCAATGGAAACAAGAATGGTTCATGAGGGGCATTCCCTGATGCCAGTCTGAATATGTCCTAAAGCTGAACAGTTTTTCCCCTTGGTCAATAAATACCCTGTGTTAAGGAGGAAGAAAAACCTGAAACAGAGGTTAAAAATTCCCCTGCACAGTGGGAACAGAAACACCCAGCCTCAGGAGGCGTCCCTCCGAATGAATGATGCAAGTCCACTCCTTAAAGCCCCTTCTCCCAAACCAGCACTGCATACATGTGTGACTGAAGTTAATCAGAGGTGTGAAAACTCCAGTAATAACTGGATTAGGCTCTGGGGAGGCCTGCAGATGCCCAGAAAGACCAAGACCAAAGCACAACCGTGAAGTACCATGCCAACCGAGGTGCAACCAGCCTGGATGCATGGTAACCCACGGGACACATGGTGCTCACACATGCACCCACTTGAAGGGACAACCTGGGCTCAGATTCCTTCCTTTGACAATTCCTAACTGCTTCTCCCAGGGGAGATGGTGACAACTGTTTCTCCTCTGAGAAGCCCAGGGCTGCAGAGGTAGATGGAGGATGACTTGAGGAAGATGGCATGATGGTATAGATGAATCCCAGAAGAAACTCTGCCCCATCCCTAGCTCTGCCTTGCATGACATCTCATCTGCAGGAAGATGAGAGGTACAACAGGGATCCTTACTTCTGCTGAGCCCCTTTCCCAGACCCAAAGCAGACACTGACGGTGATTCAGCCAAAGCACACTCCTGGCATCAGTAGGCTTTCTCCAGCAAAAGCCTTCCCCTCTTCCAGAACTTGCTTAAATACAGCCAGGACACAATAGCCCCTGAGCCTCTGTGGTTGCCAAGCGGACCATTCCCATGCTAGCCACATGAAACCGATGCAGGACATCCCAGGCATGCAGGCTTCTCTGCCACGGTTCATGACTTTCCACAGGCTGCAGCAAGGGGAACTTGGCTCTGGGTTTGAGCAAACTGGCTGTCACCCACTGAGCTGCACTCCCCCAAACTTTGTGCTGGAGCTGCTCCTGGGGGAAGCTGTACAAACCAACCCACACCACACACAGGCAGTTGAGAAGGAAGAATCTGCACATCACAGCACAAGAAGCTAGCTCAGGGATGTTATTCCTGAACAGAAGCTGCTGCAGCTCCCCTTTTAGGACTCCTCCTCTGAACCAAGCACACAAATAACCAGTGTTTAAGGAAGAAGTACAGCTTTATTCTGCTGGGAGGGGAAGATGCGGAGGGTACATGGGGAAGAGCTCCAGCATATTTTCCCAAAAAGAGAGAGATGATGCACAGGGGAAGAACTCAAGATGGGTGTTCGGAGCCCTACCCCTGACATTTATTTGAAAGGTATTAATTACATTACATATTTAATTCATATTCACTCATGGCCTATAGCCAGCTGCTCAGATATTCTTCAGGAGTTGAATAATTCCCCAATATTATTATGCAGATTATCCCACAATCCCTCTTGGGTAGCTCTGATCAGCCAGGGAATTACAGCTTCAGCTGATGGGCAGTGGTACAGTTCACCACAACGTGAAGGCACCAGGCAGGACACAGCTGATGCTTTCAGCCCCAGGTTTCCTGGGGCAGACGAGGCAGCTCCAAGTACTTCTGCCCCTGGCTGGTAAGGAGTGATCCATAAGCCCTGTACCAAAACCCACTCACACAGAGCAGTCCATCCATTCATCCATCCATCCCTGGGCAGCCTGGCACTGGAGAGGGATGTCTACATTGAGCTGCTCACCTAGCTCCCAGTAAAGCAGCAGGGAGGACCTCCCATCCTCCCAAGGACTTGACTAGACACCTAGCAAAAGTGATTTACACCAGATAAGGCAATCCAGCCCTAAGGACAAACTGAAGCTGCCAGTCCCCTCCTGAACAGGTAAAGGGAAAAGGACTGAGCCAGAAGCAAGAGGAGAGGCACATACTGAGCTACAGTGAGGAAGAAGAGAGACACAGACTCCTGTCACTGCTGCAGGCTGCTCACCCTCAGCCAAGACACTGCTCACCATGAGGAAAGTCCTCCCCAGCAGAGCAATGCCCTTGACCCACAACAAATGCTACAGTCAGGAGCAAGGACAGATTGCAGCAGTCCCATCCCACCTCCGACCAGGAAAGAGAAGCCCAGGGGTCATCTCGAGGGGCACCACTGCCATAACCCCCTTCCTGCAGGATCTGGATGTGAGCAGGCTTGGCAGGGGCTGTTAATGGCTTTGCATCTGCAGGAGCTTGGTTGGGGTGTCCTTGCGGATAAAACGGTCTCCAGTTTTGGTACCTGGCAGGATTTTCCCTAAGATCACATTAAGGACCACTGGGATTACTTGTTGCATTTTTCTGATATCCTCTCTAGCATGGTTCCCGTTCCAGGCATCACAGGGGACTTCAACTCAATTGGGTGCCTCAAAGCAGGAGCTGTGGTGATACCAACCTTCTCTCCAGCTTATCTCCTGCAGCACACTAGCTATGGATTTTGGGCTCTTCTTGTAAGGTTATGTTAACTGATGAGTACTAAGTAACACGACTGGTGGACTGGGGTGACACCAAATTGGGAAGGGTCCCCCAGCATCTGTTAAATGTCTGTCTGCAACTGCAGAGGGCTAGTTCATGACCCACACAATCCTTTCCAGTCCTAATGGAGCACATCCGTATGGAAGCACTGGGACTGGAAACTTGCTATTCTCGTATCAAAAGCCTGGGCCTCCACCCAGAGCTTTCCCAGGAAGGTTCATCATTCCTGCCTTGCCCTTTGTGAGCCACGGGCCAACCAGTCCAGGACTGGGATAGCCAGGTTTCTGTTCACTCACCCTGGGATGCTGTGCGTGTGATCAGCAGTCCTGGGCTGGAGCATAAACAGGCACAGGCAAACACAGAGGATCTGAACGCAGATTACGTGCGGGGAGGAAAACAAGAGCCCTAACACAATCCCTCCCAATCCACCGGTTTTAGACGCAGGATATTTTTTTCTCGAGCCCCTGCTACAAACTCCATAGCCCGGAGCTGGCTGAGCCCACGGGACTATGGTAAGCAGGCTCCATAACGAACTCGCACATATTCAATCAGTAACAGGAAAGGGCTGACCCATCAAAACGCCCTGTGTACCAGTCTGATCAGGGGCTGGCATAGAATAATGTCCTACTAGAAAGTTTGATGAGTCTCTAGCACACGTTGACACCAGTGTTTAACAAGTCAGACCTTGTGATTCAGGGCTCCTGCCAGCCACGGAGCAAACGTTACCAGGAAATGCTGCTGAACCCACACAGGACTGCTGCAATCCCTGCTCATTCCCTTCCCGCAGCTCCCCCCTGACTCACTGCTGAGTCTTTCCTGGGCTTCTTTGCCTGGCATCCACGTGGTGACCTCCAGATGGTGGTAGTGACCTCCAGGCTGCTGGGAGGGACCTCAGCCCTTGGTAGTCGAGGGGACTGAGCTGCAAGAAGGCCCATGTGGAGAGGGAACTGTCTCATGCAGAGATGTGCAGCAGCTGGGGCCAACCAACGCACTGTCTGGCCCACCCTGGCTGGGTGGCACCAGCCTTCTCCAGCCTCCTGGCCAGCTCACTCTCCTAGGCAGCCAGCTCAGCCTCAGATGATGTTTTTTGGTGTTGAAAGCAGAAGCACCTAATGGAGTAACAGTGAAGAATACACCTGGCAGAACACACGCTGCGATTTTAGCGCTCTGCAGTCTGGGAACCCTCAGGCTGCATGTGCAAACAGGGAGCTCCAACTTTATCTGCTAACCCAAGATCCAAACGCTGCAACCACTGGGCCATGGCAGCACCCTTATTCAGTCCTCGCTAGTCTGAGGGCCAGGTGGGCAAGGAAAGAGTTCAGCCCTTTATAATCTGTCTTCCTCCAATCTCCTGTTGGCAGGTAGCAAACGGCACCTCGCTTTGCAGCAGGTCGGGACAAGCAATTAATGCTTCAGCCTCATTTCAAAGCGCTCTCCCCACCCTTGCAACCATCCCAGCACCAGGCATTTCCACTGCTGCTGGGAGCGAGCCACGCCAGCACTGTTAGCAGAGCTGCAAGGTCCCAGGAGCTAAGCTCAAGTGAGGACACGTGAAAAGCACAAAGGCAGTATCCCAACGCTTTCCAGCTCATCTCAGTAGTCAATCTGCTGACCTTTCCTCCAGCCCGCAGCCTGGCTGCCTGCCTCGCGTGCTGCAGTCCGTGCTCGTCGGGAATGTCTTGCAGGAGGGAGGGAAGAAGCTGTTAGCACAGAGACCATGGGTGTAAGAAGGACACAAGAACTTTAGCAGAGCACTTGAAAGCACATAGGATGAATGAAACTGCTACAACCAGACTTGGGAATTCCTCTGAGCAAGGGAGGTGGTTTCAGTTCTCTCTGGCTTTGGCACGGGAAGGGGGTCTTAATGCCATGTCATTTCCATCATCAGGACACTGCAGCAAGCATTGCTTGGATTTCAGGGAACAGTGGGAGAAATGCTGCTTCCCAGCAAGCTTTTGTGAAGAGCCTGTCCCAGCTGAGCGGATACAAAACCACCACCACACAGCTGGCACTGCCCCCGCGGAGGCTGCAGCATCACAGCATGCCCTGGCCCTCTGCGGCTCCCCCGTTTTGATCCCAACACAGTCCAGATTTCTTTTAAGAGCCAAAACCACGAAAGAACTCCAGTTTCTACCTCCTATTTGAGTACTGCAAGTTGCTCAAGCCTCTTTTGCTCACTAAGGAACGTCAGCCAGCCTTTGAATTTGAGTTCTCACCAATGTGCCTTTAAGAAATGCCAGCCAAACTCTTCGGGAAGGTTGGCCACTTTAGATACCAGCTTTCCCAGGGCACCAAGCAACACAACAAGTTGTGGCAATCTACAAACAGGATCCCTTCCTTCCACAACCTGACTGTGCTGGTACATCAAGAGAGATGGGGGGGCAGGGATGGGACTGTAGAGCTTCTTTCCCCATCTTAGACTCAAAAGCAGCAGTGGGAGGAGCTGGGGGGGCCTTGGAAGGCAAATGCCCTCTGTTATCTTCAGGCTGGTGTGCTGCCAAAGGGGTGTGTTATGACAACAACCCTCAATTGGTGTGAAGGCGAGTCGGATGGATTTGCCACTTTCCCAGTGGGAAAGGTGCCTGCTCTGCTTTCCCGACAGGAGCGTTTTGTTTTCACTCAGAGCTGGGTATTAGCTGCAGGCAAGCCCTCAGCTGAGCAAACTACACCAGCCTCACCACCACTTTCCCAGAGTACGCTGTGGCACTGGGCATTGCCTGGCACAGGTCACTGCCGTTAGCCAGATGAGAGATAGCCCCACTGCACCCCTGCCTTGTGGCTGCATCAAAGGGGAACTTGAGGGTCTGTGTGCACAAGCCCCAGGTCCTTTTTTCCTGTTGCTTTTCCTCAAGCAAGTTTGTTGGGGTTTCTTTTTCCCAGCGTATTTCTTGCAGTCTTTTCCCAAAAACTTGGTACTGATCTGCTGCATTCCCTTCAAGAGGCAGCACTGCACAGGGGTTTTGAGCAGCCAACAATCACTGGAGGGGGGTAAAATCAAAGCTGAGAGACAGGAAAAGCCAGTTAGTACATCTCCCTTGCTAGAAAGGAGCATTTCCCTATTTTTTTTTCCCTAAGGCAGCCTGCTGATCCTAAGCAATTCCACTTTGAAGTTGAGAACTGTGGCGTATTGTACTGTAATCACTGCTTTTACCTTGTGGGCCAGAGACAGTGTGTTCAGAGACATAACAGTTCAGCAGCGCCAGACACGATGTTATTGGGACAGCTACGGAGAGGCAGACCCACGCATCAGAGAGCAGACAAACCCAGCGTGTTTGAGTCACCAGGAGCTGTACTGCAGGAACAACCCAGCTCTGGTTCCCAGGGGCGGAGGTTGCATCCTCTCTCACCATCCCTCTCCTGTTATATCTGGATTTTTTCCCCCCTTGCAGTAGCAACAGTGGTCCAAGAATCAATAGGGTGCTTAGAGATACATTCTTAAAACACTGTTATTACAAGGTATAGCCTTTGGGTTATGCCATCCTTCAAGAGAAAAAAAGGGCCACCCTCCAAACAGTAATCAACCCAGAGATGCAAGGCTCTGTCTTCCTCGTGTCACAGCCCACATTTTGTTTCGTTAGCAAGAAATACTTGCAAGGTATTGCTACTTCCAAATCTATTCATGCTCTCTTAAGCACTTCTTAAAAATGCAGGTCTGCGCTGCCTTGCACAGGAGGGGTGATGAGCCATGGATCTGGATTTACTGCTCTTAAATAAGAAAAAAAAGTAATTTTCTTTTCATATTAGGATACAAAGGTTGGACAAATAAAGGAAAACCCACTGTCTGGACCAACTGAAGAAAAAGCCGGAGCTGCCCTGCACTGCAGTTTGGGTGTAGCAGCGCTCCGGAGAAAACCCGCATTGACCCCGGCCGGGCCCCGGGCCCCAGCCCCCGGCCCCGCTCCGACCCTGCCGCTGCCAGGGGCCATCCCCTCCCGGGCGCAGCAAGGAGGTCGTTCTGCCGCTGTGAGTCAGCATTTACTGCAGGATTTCTACTCCTGCTACCCCAAAGTTGGCCAGAAAAGGGCACACACACACACGCACCCCGCTCACCATGCGGGGGAAAGAAAGAAAGAAAAAAAAAAAAAAAAAAAAAAAGCATTAAATCAAATCATTGTATCGCACCCGACACGCTGGGGCGAGCAGCCCTTGGGAACACCGCGAAGGGAAGGGTGGCGGGGGGGACCCGCTCGTTAAAGCCACGGGAAAGAAGGATTCTGCAGGGGGGCTGCCGCCTCCATCCCCGCCGGGACGGGGTCCCCCACGCCCCGCGCAGCCCCCAGCGCTGCCCGCTGTCCTCCGACAACCCCCCCATAGCGAGACGGAAGGCAGCGGGGTCCCGGTAACGGGGGGGGGGATAACGGCCGCACCCACCCCACGCACCCCCCTCCACGTGTCCCCGGGGTTCCCGGGCAAGAGGCCTCGGCGGCCGCGCTCCGCCGGTTCGCCCTTCCCGTGGCCGCAGCGTGCACCGCCGGGGCAAAGCAGAGCGAGCCTGGCCCCCGCCGCCGCTTCTCCCGGCACGGCACGGCCCGGCCCGACCCGGCGGAGCAGCGCACGTGGCGGGGCGGCCGCTCGGCCCCGCCGCGCTGCCATGTGGCCGCCGCGCCCGGCGGGGAGAGGCTGCGCCCGGCCAGGGCTTCCCCCCGCCTGCCTCCGTCCCTCCCTCCCCGCGGGTCCCCACCGCGGAGCCCCCCGCACCTTGCCGCTGGCCGTGCCGCCGCTGACCCCGATGAGGAAGGGCTCGCTGCCGCTGGGCTGCCCGTGCTCCTCCAGCCGCTGCTCGCTGTCCCCCGCCATCCTCCCCTGCTCGCCGCAGCAGCAGCAGCAGCGCCACCGCCTCCTCCGCCTTCGCTCTACCGTGCGGGGCTGGATTTATCTGATGAGTCAAGGGCCTTCCTCCCCGCCTGGTTCACATCCCCGGAGCTGCGGCTCCCTGCCAGGTGCCTGCCGCAGCTGCACATGCTCCGGCCCAGCCTGCCGGCGGGCGGCACGGCACGGCACGGCACGGCACGGCAGCCACATGGGCCCGCACCTCGCCGTCGCCCCCGCCCCGCTTCCCTAGGACAAAGGCGATGCGGTGCCCCGGCTCTCCGTTCCTTTCCCTGCCGGAGTGCTTTGCCCGATGAGTCCCACTGCCCACGTAACCTCCGAGGTGGTCCCCAGTAGGACCCCTATTCTATGTCCCCCACCCCTGGTCCCGCAAGCACTTGTGAATCATAGAATGGTTTGGATTGGAAGGGACTTTTAAAGGTCATCTAATCCCAGCCCCCCTGCAGCGAGCAGGGCCATCTGCAACTAGAGCAGGTCACTGAGAGCACTGGCCAACCTCACCTGGAATGTTTCCAGGGATGGGGCAGCAACCACCTCTCTGGGCAACCTGGGCCAGGGTCTCACCACTTTCATTGTAAAAAAACTCTTCCATCTACTCTGAATCTCTCCTCTTTTAGTTCAGAAACATCACCCCATGTCCTGTCGCAACAGGCCCTGATAAAAAGTCTGTCCCCATCTTCCTTCCTTTAAATACTGGAAGGCTGCAATAAGGTCTCCCCAGAGCCTTCTCTTCCCCAGGCTGAACAACCCCAGCTCTCCCAGCCTGGCCTCCCAGCAGAGGAGCTCCAGCCCTCCCAGCATTGCTGTGGCCCTTACTAATGACCAAAAACCAGGAAATTCAAATTCTGGTTAAGTCTTTGGCAAACGGGACCTTATCTGGAAGCATCCACAAGCACTCGGGAGACGGGGATTCAAAGCTTTTGACAAAACGACAAAAGGCTCGGCCAAACGTACGGTGCAAGCCCACGCGGGTGAGCGCCGCGTGCCGTACTTAGGTAGGAGCAGTCATCCTGCCATCCAGCCAGCCCTGCCACAGATGAAGATCCGGGAGTAGAGCGGATCAAAGAATCACCACCGTGCTGCTGTGAAAAAGGTGAACATCCCAGTGGGACGCATCAACGTAGGCAGGAGGCGGTAGCTGAGCCTCTGCTGGGTACCAGCACCAGTGGGTACTGTGTTTTGAGAAAGGGGAGGCCAGCTGGAGAGATTCTAGCGAGGCGTGGGGAGCAGCCCGTGCTCCGGCTGCGCAGAAGGACCACGGGAACCGTGCGTGTTTAGCCTGGGGAAGAGATGGCTGAGAGGACCACGATAACTGTTTCCAAACACACAAAAGGCTGCCACAGACAGGAAGGGAAAGCCTTTCTCTCACCCATGGGGATGTTGCCCACTCAAAGTTCAACAAGGGCAATTCAGGATAGACATTTGGGGACATTTTCTAGTGGGTCAGAAGGGACCTTTCAAGGTCATCTAGTCCAACCCACATGCAGTGAGCAGGGGCATCTGCAACTAGAGCAGGTTATGGTTAAGTCCTGGAACGGGTTGTTTAGGGAGAGTAAGGACTCTCCACTGCTGATATTAAAAATATGCCCTAGGCAATCTCCAGCATGGCGAGTTTCTTTAGCAGAGTTGATTCTGCCCTGGGGCAAGAGGAACCTGAAGGTTCCTCCCGGTCCTAAATTTCAGTGAGATTTTTAACTTCCCACTTCAGCCCAGTGAAAGAGGTGTGGAAATATTTGCCAGACAGGTCCCACGTCCCAGCCCTCACCACGCAGGATGTGAGAGAGGATGTCCCGGGCAGGCACAGTCCCTCTCCGCCCACCGCTCCCCATTCCAAGCATGCCCCTGCGGACCGTGGCTTGTGCCCAAGCACTATGGCACCATAAGCAGACAGTGCCCGGGGAGGAAGTGCTATATGGGGACAAGAACTTCCTGCAGGGATGAATTCCAGCGGATTCCCACGGCCCCATGCCAGTTTCCAAGGGCTGACCCTGGGCACGGTTCCTGCGCACACCACCCGGCCCCAGGAGCTACTCGCAGCTCTTCTTCCTGACCCCCCCAGCAACACACCCATATCTCAAGGGCGAAATCCCCTCAGTGCATCGTGACCTTCAGGTTGTTTGGTTCTCCTCTTGCCTGCACTCCCTGCTGCCCTGCTTGGGGACAGATCAAAACCTTGGCTGAGCTGAAGCTGCTGTCAGGGAGTTGTTGAGAATGAGGAGGTATCCTCTGAGTCTCCTTTTCTCCAGGCTCAACAACCCCACGTCCTTCAGCTGCTCCTCACAAGACTTGTGCTCTAGACCTTTCACCAGCTTTGTTGCCCCTCTCTGGACACACTCCAGCCCCTCAAAGTCCTTCTGGGAGTGAGGGGCTCCAAACTGAACCCAGTACTCAAGGTGCAGCCTCACTGGTGCTGAGTACAGGGGGACAATCCCTGCCCTTCTCCTGCTGACCACACTGTTTCTGATACAGGCCAGGATGCTGGTGGCCTTCTTGGCCACCTGGGCACACGCTGGCTCATCTTCAGGATAAGTAAGTCCCTCTTGATGTGCCCTCAAGGAGTACGAGCTAAGGATATTCAAGGCTTGTTTATACAGAACACAAGAAGAATTTGCAGAGATCAGATTAACGGCTCTTTCAAAACCAGGCCAGGGCTGTAAACTGGAAGTGAATCAAATACAAGTCCCAGTTATTTTTAGATGGCATCTTTCCTCAAAACTTAGCTGAGAATTTCACACACTCTTCTTCCTAGCTGCTGGTCACTGACATGCTGTGCAAAGCAACTTTATCTTTTGCTCTGCTTAAGTCTGGAGACTTCAGTATATGAAATCTGTTTGGACACGTCTCTCTGCTCTGGTTTTGAGGTTACCTCCATAAATTATCTCTGCTGGATCTAGAACATTTCTAGACTGCACTGGCCCCTAACTCAGGTGTCCGAGCTATGTATTAATGAAAATGCTTTCCTTTTTGTCATAGCCCAGGCTTGTTAGATCAAATCAAACTGCACCCAACTCTTCATCTGTCCTTTCCACTTTGATCAAAGCACAGAATGCTGTTTTAAAAAGGAAATGCCATTGAGAGTAGAATGCCTTCTGTTACATGAAAAAATAAAAAAGCCCCTACAGATAAAGATCCTGGTGTGATTCCAAGCGACAGGATGAAATTACAAAGCACCCATGTCACTTCTATCTCCAGTTCAAAGCCACGGACATTAGACAGGAAAGAGGTTCATGTCATTGACTGTCTCCTCGTGGCCGGGCCTCTGCCACACAAGCGTTCTGTGAAAGACCAGGTTCAGCAGCAATAGCTGACACCCTGTGAATCATTCCCCCTAGCAGCAGAAGAGAAGCTATTCCCAAATACTGTCTTGATTCACACTCACACACCTCACAACCAGCAAAACCAGGGAGCTCTAAAGAGAGGCAGAGAGGGTGGAGGACGGCACACAGCACAGCCAAGTGCATGAGGTGGCACACAGCAGGGGACAAAATATTATCATGGGTCCCACCACATCGTCAGCTGTTAATATTTTCCTGCTGCTTGCCCTAAACTGAAATACCCATCCTTAATTCCACCTCCCTGCTGGCTCTCACTCCCGCTGCCCTCCTGCTGCTCGTGGACAGGTTCTGCTCTCCTTTCTCCCACAGCGTAGCAGGAAGTTCCCCGTGCCCAGAAGTGGCACCAGGACCTTCCCTGGGCACAGAGGGTGCTTAGCTGCAGCTCTCAGTGACACCTGACTCATTGTGTAGCCACCTGCACACACGCGGCTTTTGCGTTTCCTTGTATACAAACGTCAGCAGGCTCCAGAGGGTTTGTTTGCTGTCTGATCTCACACCCTCACTTGTTCCTTGTGCTGCTTGTTCCTTGCGCTGCATTCTCTGAACTGCATCTTTCTGAAGGGAGCGTTTTGAGACCCACGGTGGGGCTTTTTACCTTCCTGGTTGTCCACTCAGCTCTGCACACGTAACCCTCCAGCACTCATCACTCCTCACTGGTGGCAAACTCCTCCGTTACACAAGGACAGGCACAGCCCTGCCCTGTTTCCTTTTCTGTATTTCTGCTTTCTAGGTCTCCTTACCCCATTTACAACTTGTGGATTTGGTCTAGTTCTGTTGCTCCAGGTGTAACCTCCGGAGCCTCAATAAAAGTCAATTAGTCTGTCTGCTAAATCCTTGCCATTTATTTCACTGCCCTCATTAGTGTTCCTCTTAGTTTCATCCCACCCATGAATATTTTACACACACGCAGAGCAGTGTATGATTTACCTCTCTGCTTCCAGCCCTTTGAATCACCAAATGCAGCACTTGGCTGCTGGCTGCAGGAGAACAGCCTGGCAAGGAATCCTGGTAAAGGGCGGGCAGCACGCTTTGTAAATATTTGATCCCAGAAAACACCTCCCGCCGCTGCACGCGGGCGGGAATGTCAGTGCCACTGGCAAATTAACCCCGGGCACAGCTGTAGAAAGCAGGCAGGCTGCTCCAAGCACTGTGAGGGGGTGACATCCAACAAAAGCAAATCCCTCGCGTGTCCCCCCCCAGTGCAAGGCCTCGAAGCAGCCCGGAGGGAGCCACGTGGGGCAGGGCCTGCTAAGATGGGGCAGCGAGAACCCCACGGCGGGGGTGCTGAGGAGGGAGAGTGGCTCCCAACCGAGAGGGGTGCTGAGGAGAAAGTTTGGTGTCCTCTCCCCCCCCCCCCCCCCCCCCCCGCAGGGAAAGCGCCCAGACCCGGCTCTGCTTCCCCACCCCCCCGCCATAACAGGAGCGCCGGGCCCCGTTCCCGCGCCCACCGCTAGCATTGACAGCCGCCTCGCCCAATCAGAGCAGGGCCTGCTGGCGCTTTCCCCGCCCCTCGCTCTTCCCGCCGCTTCTCTCCCCGCGCCTCGCTGATTGGTCGGTGTCATCTCCCGGAAGAGCGGGCGCTCGCTTCCGGCCGTTGCTAGGCGACGCGGGCCACGTTAGCTTCCGGGTGTCTGCGTCTATTTCCGGGAGCGCGGCGGCGGTACCGGGGTGAAGGAGGGAGGGGGAGGGTGGGGGTGTTGACACCACCATGAGCACCATGTTCGCCGACACCCTCCTCATCGTCTTCATCTCTGTGTGCACCGCGCTGCTGGCCGAGGGTGAGTGCCGGGCTGCGGCCTGTCCCGGCTGGGTTGTGGCGGAGCGGGGTGGGTGTTTTTGGGCCGTCCGTGGGATGCAGGAGGAGGGCCCGGGGTGGCTGAGGGCCGCTCCTCGCCTATGTCACGTCAGCCCTGAGCTGTTGGGAGGGAGCGGGTTCAAGGGCGGGACTGGGGTCACTGGGAGGGGTAGGCGGGACGGAAGGGAGAGCGGGACAGTGAGGGTGGGGAGCGAGGCTCAGGTACGAACGAGGCTCAGCTCCTGTGGCCTGGAGCTTGGTGGCCGGTATGGGCACCTCGAAGCGTAGCAGCAAATAACTCTCGGACCCAACTGGCCTATGATGCAAAGTGCTGGGAATGGGATTTGTTTCCTTTAGCAGGAGAAAGCTGGGGGGAGGATGGATGACAGCTTTCAGGGTGCCTGAAAGAAGACACTGGTGCTTTTCTGTAGCTGTTGTGGGAAGGATGTGAAGAAATTGCATGGACTTGCAATGATGGTGGCTTTTGTTGCTTGGAAAGGCTTTTTATGTGTTAGGGTATAGAAATAAGTGCATTTTCTTAAGGGTAGGTTGGATAGACACCTTTTGTGGTATTCAAAGTCAAGGCTATTCCCTCTTCCTGGCACTGAGCTATATCCCAAAATCTCCTTCATCCTAGAGCTGGAAGACACTGTCCTTAAGGCATTTGAGGGCAGGGGGAGTCTCAGAATAAGATATCTGCTTTTTAGGAGCCTTACTGCATTGCACTGGGCTTAGATGGTGTACACACCTCTTGCCTTTCACATTATAAAGCAGTGTTGAACTCTTAAGTGTCCGCAGGGTTCCATACTCTGCAGCTGGTGATCCATGGGACTCAGCAGCACAGCCCTGTTGTCAAACCAAAGCCAAAAAGAAATGGCCAAAAGGTTTTGTGTAGGAACTCGGATTGAACCGTGCACAAACCACTGACACAGATGTATTTTGATATTACGTGCAAGGCTTTAGGCTAGAAGAGACCTTAAGAGATTCTCAGTGTGATCTCTCTATCTGCCTTTTCAAAATGTGCTGCTACTAACAGGCAGGTCCTCACAGAAGTGGAAATTATTCCTCAGGCTGTAATTGGGTGCTTTGAGAATGCAGAACAAAGAGATGTTTATTGCCTTAATTAGCTGGTTTTAAGGTGAGCAACAGCTGGTAAATATGAGCATGAAGGAAGGGAATGAGTCCCGCAAAAGAGCAGTGCTTGGTAAGATAGCCAATAACTTCCAGAGATGTTTGGTTTATAGGCACCATTGCTGTGTGGAACTTGAGAAGGGAATTGGAATCATAGAATCACAGAATGGAAAGGGTTGGAAGGGACCTCTGGAGATCACTGAGTCCAACCCCCCAGCCACAGCAGGATCACCCATAGCAAGCCACACAGGAACAGATCCAGGCGGATCTTGAAAGTGTCCAGAAAAGAAGACTCCACAACCTCTCTGGGCAGCCTGTTCCAGGCTCTGTCAGTCTCACAGTGAAGAAGTTTCTCCTCGTGTTGAGGTGGAACTTCCTGTGTTTCACCTTGGTACCATTGCCCCTCGTCATGTTACAGGGAACAATTGAAAAGAGACTGGTCCCTCCTACTTGACACCCACCCTTCAGGTATTTGTAGACATTAAGAAGATCCACTCTCAGTCTTCTCTTTTCCAGGCTAAACAGCCCCAGGGCTCTCAGCCTTTCCTTATAAGAGAAATGTTCCAGTCCCTTCATCATTGTTGTAGCTCTCCGTTGGACTCTCTCTAGCATTTCCCTGTCTCTCTTGTCCAGTTCTGGGATCCCCAGTTCACAACACTCCAGATGTGGTCTCACTAGTGCAGAGTAGAAGGCGAGGAGAATCTCTCTCGACCTGCTGGATACACTTTTCTTTATGCACCCCAGAAGGAAAGTGGTGATAAAACTTTCTGGTGATTTGTGGTACCTTTGCTGTATTATAAGGTGGTTTTGTAGGCATGACGTAGGGTTTTTTTTGTTGTTGTGGTGTTTTTTTGTTGTTTGTTTTTTTTTGATGTGTATTTGCTAATTCATATCCTTATTATTGCAAGAGGTCTTTACTTCTCTAGTTATTTGCTGAATGTTTATTTCAGGTATAACTTGGGTGCTGGTGTACCGAACAGACAAGTACAAGAGATTAAAGGCTGAAGTGGAAAAACAGAGCAAGAAATGTAAGTACTTCTCAGACACTGGAGAATATATCTTGCTGCTCCTGTTACATCCTGCTTTAGCAGATGTCAACTTGTATCAAGTCTGTGTTCTGAGACATTCCTGCTGCTTTTTCTGCTGAGAGAGAGAATTTTCTTCAGCTTAGATTTCACAGGAACCTAATTTTACAGGTTATGCAAATCTGTACTGAGAGGATTTATTTCTGTGCTTAATTCTTGCCTTTTTATGAAGGGAAGGTGAGTACAGAGACCTGTTACGTTGTTTTAATTGCCCCTCCTCTCAATGGAGGACAAGCAGGAGTAAGAAACCAGTACCGCCATCTTTTTTTTTTTATGAACATGAGTAGCCAGTGTCTGTATATGTGGATTACTTGGGATTCCTTTAGTGATGGGGTAATGAGTAGAACCAGAGTCATGATAGAAAGGTCAGAGCTATCAACTGGTGTAAAAATGATGATAGTGTAAACTGGAAACAAATGGATTAGGAGAGTAAGTTCCATGGAGAGGAGGTGCAGTACTCTTGGGAGGGATTGAACAAAGGATGTGGGAGGAAGGGAAGAGGGAGCTGAGGCTGAGCAGTCAGAAGATACATATCAGATATTAAAAGGAATAGTAAACAGGAGGGTCTGCGAAGGGGATGTTTCAATGGACCTGTCAGTGTCGGAAACCAAGGAGCTGAGAAGAAATTCAGCTGACCTTTCAAACTCAATTATATGTGCCCTGCACAAGTTGCAGCAGTAAGAGACAGTACATAACTGCAGCCAAACCTGAGCTGGTTTTGCCTTAAAAATATTTCACCGTGGATGTCAGCGCTCTTAATGCATGAGAGAACAAGACTGTCAAAGCATGCTCTTTCCAGCCTAGCTTATTCCAGCCTTCCCCTGGGCAAAATAAACTGGAGAGTTGAAGTGTAGGCATGCTTGTGTCATAGCTCCTAAATTAGGAGCTTTTGTCATCACAGCAGTATCAGATGAGGATTGCATCTCCGCCTGCCTCGCTCTAATCCCACTTGGCTGACAAAAACGTGTAGGGTAGAATTAGCCCCAGAAGAGCAAGTTAGAGAAGGAGTTGAAAGACAGCTGAAAACTTAATGTCTTGGTGTGTTTGTGCTGAAGGCAGTTAGCAGGGTTTAATCTCTGGGGTTTAATGATCGCTGTAAAAGTTCAATGCTGTTTGTTTTTATAACTCTCCTGATCTCTAGGCTGTAATCTGTGAAGAAAAAGATGTGAGGTTCATGCATCTCAATTAGTTTCTAACCACTTTGATTCCGCATCCCCAACAATAAAAAAAAAAAGTAAAACACAAGGAGGAATCACTAAAAATGCAGCTTGGATTTTTGTTTTTGTTTCCCCCTCTTGTACTAAGCACAGCTGGCTGACCTGATGGCTTACAGACAACTTGCAAAGTACCCCACTTGAGCCACACCTTTCAGCTGTTACCTAACACATCTGAAACAGGAAAAAACACATTTGAGATCTTTCAGCTCTCCCCTGAGAGTCCTAACAATCCTTAGGATTTGCAAAAACAAAGGGGCCAAGTGTGCTTGAGCAGAGGGTGTTACTCGAGGTCCTTAGCTTGAGATGCACAGCCTTGTCTGAGGCTGCTGCAGAGATCATAGTGAGTGTCCTGGGGTAAATCCGGGGGTAACTGGGCAAGGCTGAAGCTATTGCTAGAATTGCTGCTGTATTGTCATGCGTGTTCCCACGGGGAATCAGGGTGGTGAAGCTCCTCTGTGTTGGCATAAGGCTCAGTAGCCCTGTCTGGAGTGAAGCTGGGCTCTGGGGGAGCCTTCTTGTTAGGTCTGGGAACAATAGGTAGGTCTGAAAACAGTCATGGTGCTCTCCAGTTGGGTTTAGAGTAGAGGGCCATGGGGTTGCATGGACTAAGGTTGGGATGGGCTGATGGAATCCCCCAGCTGGGTTTGGCATAAGGAAGATTATGGAGAGAGCATTCTGTGAGCAGTGGGTGTGTTGTGTCATCTGGCACCTCTCTGCAGCATTCCCTCTGAGCAGACTTCCCTGTTTTTCCCCCTTGTGCTAGCCTGTTCAGCAGAAATATCCTTGTTTTTTGGGAAAAACAATGCTGCCTTACTACATTACCACGGAAGAGATGATGTTCATGTGTCTTATCTGGGCTGGTGTGGTTTCCTTAGCAGTTCGGACTGCCTCACGTACCGCAGGCATTTCAGAAGGCAGCACCAGAAATCCTTGTGTGATTTGGAAAGCTGTCTGCCTTTATTTCACCTCTGCTTTGGAATCAAAGCTAGAAGATCTGTGATGAGCTAGTACTACATGTGGGAGAAGAGCCCTTATGCTCTCTAAGTGGATTCTGTGAGCAGACAGGGAGCAAGCGCTGGCAGAGTGGATATGGTACAGAGACATAGAGTTTAGAGGAAAAAAGGGCTTCTCTCTGTTGTTAGACCATAGCTACATTTTGTCATCCTCACTTGTAGTACTCTTGTTATAGATCTGAAATGACAATGTCTCTTACTTCCTGGAAAAGCTGCTCTTGCTGTCGGCGGAAGAGCATTTGCCAACGAGCAGCCCATTTACTGGGTTACAAGTTCACTGCACTGGCTTTGTGAGCCCTTTTTTGCTGCGGTGGTAGTTGGTTGCAGATGCTTGGTGCGTGTCTGGTTTGGGGGTTTAGTAACTTTGAACTTAGGCTCCTACTTTAAAATATTGGAAATGCTTCAGTACTAATTAATTGAAGAATGGAGAGGCTGTTGCCGACTGCTTGGGCAGCGTTTCCCCCTGAGAATGCCTGCCTGTGAAGAAGGGATGTACGAAAACACAGGCTCTCCTGTATTCTGCTTCCCACTGCAGATAATCAGGAGCAGAGCTTGCCACAAAGCGCTTTTCATTACACTTGCTGAATCAAAAGTACTGTCTAGTACTAATGACAAATCAGCAAGGGCCATTTGAGCCAAAATTGTCCCCAGACTGCTCAGTTAACAATGTCACAGGCTCTTGACAGAGTTCAAAATTAACCCTTTAAATATTTTGACATCTTGTCCAGAGTTCCCCCACCCCAAACTAATTTTAAGTGTTTGATGGAGTCAGATGTGGTGGTTTATAACTTATTGATTCTGAATATATTCTTAGTTGTACCTACTTTCCTTTTGTGCCCTGTTCTCTAAAGGAATAAAGCACTTTATTTGGTGTGTGGCACAGTGGTGATACACCCGTGCAGAAATGATGGAATATCTTTCTTTTTACTTGGCAGTGGAAAAGAAGAAGGAAACAATAACTGAATCAGCAGGGCGACAGCAGAAGAAGAAAATAGGTAAGAATGGGAGAGGAGCACGGTGCCCCGAGAGTGGGGGAAGTTGAGGAATTTACAGAAGTTATTATCCTTTCCTTCCTTTCAAAACTATTTATTTAAAGTGACACTAGAGCCGATTCTTGGCCTGATGACTGAAATGTGAACACTTTTGCCTTAGTCTTCCAAGTCAAATGCAGAGAAGGATGGCATCTCTGAGAGGAGCAGCACTTCTCACTGAACTGGTTGCCTTCCTCCAGTTTGAACCTTTATATCTCCAACTGTTATGAGCTTCTGTTGTCAAAGTTATTTGCTTTTTGGCTTTTTTTTTTCCTCATTTGAACACTTCAGAACTGAAAGTGTTTGCATGTTTAATTGTAACCATGCTTAGATTTGATTTCAAGTTTGATAAATTAGTTAGTGATTTATTTTTCCATTCTTTTTCATTGTTGATGAGCCTTTCTGGGTAAAGGTAACTCTAAATACTGAACTCTGCAAGAACAACATGGTAGATGTTTAATGGACACAGTCTTTAAAAAGTTCTGTTATCTGCAGGGCTCTAAAGTGCGCGGCAAAGGTCAGTTAAATGTTTCTAGAAATTGTGGCAGGAACACTTCTGAGAGCTCCTGGGAGTTGGTTTCCTCATTCCTCTGTAACACCAGGTAGCTGGATTAGTCATTTGATCTGTACAAAGCTTGGCAATAATTACAAACATCTTCAAACAGTTTTTTTCCCTAGGTATAAAACCTGTTATCGCTAGACTCTTGAAAGGACAGGAGCCAAAATTCTTCCTCTTGTGCATTTTCTGTTCTTAATCTTAAATAATCCCTGCATGGGATTATGACAACTACTTGGTGGCTAAGGCAACTTTTTAATGTCATGTGCAGTTGTTACCCATGGTTGCTTTTGAGTATGTGGTGCTGACTTTTTTGCAGGACACCACCCAAGCTGTGTTCCTAGCAGAGAAGATCTTACTTGTACTTGCCCTAAACTAATAAACAGTAGAATCTCAGGAATTCAGATGCTTCACTGAAATTTTTTTTTTTAATACTGAAATAATCTTGTTTTGCAAATGAAAAACAAAGCACAAAGGGACTAAAGAAGAGAACGTAGGAAATGACCACTGATTTTGTTTGCTGTGATACTTGCTGGCCAAGCCTAAGATACAGAAACTGGCTTTTTTTTGGGGGGAGGGGGGGGAAGTGCTTCATAACCTCAGTGTCTCATTTGTTTTCAGGCAAGGCTGAATTCTTAGTGTTTCTGAAAAAACCAGTCCCTAAATGTCAAGCTGGGCATTCTGAAAATGACTCACAGCTCTTAAACTGCTTCTGAAATATCTGATCCCAGTAATTTACTGGATGTCAAATCATTTGGCAAAGTGTGGCATTGTTGTAACAACAAATTTACTGGTGCTGGAGTTCCTTTAAATTCTACCATTCTAGTTAAAAAGAAAAAGAAAGTGAGCTGAGGCTTTACAGGTAAGTCACAGACGTGGGACAGACCTGCCTCAGTTGCCATCTGTTCTGAGCACAGCGTAAGTCAGGAGGTGTCCGTGTGATATGACTTGGTTACGTAAGGGATGAATCATGCATATGCACAAAGGAGGTAGGGTGAAAGTTGCACGGGAAAGCTTCACTTGGTGTTTCCTACTTATTAAACTTTTTATTTTTAAGTGTAAAGTGAGACAACTTCAGTCACATTATGTCCAGATCACCTTCCACAACTGCTGGAGGAGGATACCTCTAACATCATGGTGCAGCCTTCTGTCATTTCAGTTTGAGGAGTGTCTTTGTGAGCTTAAACTTCACTGCTGCTTTCTGTGTGTCTGTGCCCCTAGAAGAAAGACAGTGATGTTCCCAGGAGTCCACATGAATGCTGGGTAGACAGTAAAACAAAACAAAATGCACAAAAAGACCCCCAATCAACAAACAAAAATGCTGGCAAATAATATTATTGCTGTATCCTCATGGTTTGTGTTATGACGAGCAGAATAAGACAACTTGACCCCAGGGGGCTGCTGCTTTACCCAGTCCTCTTTCTCTGTGCCTCTACTTGCTGTACAGCAAAATGCTTAAATGCTACTTGTGTGTGACTTGGGCAGGAATAGACCCTTGATGTGAGGTGGTAGGACACCCAGAGCCTGCTGGTTTTGAATTTGTAGAAATCATTGAGAAACAGATCAGGTGTATCTGTGGATCAGGGCTGCATTCTTCATCCCTGTGTAACCTTTAGCCTATCTCAATAGATGGTTAGTTATGTAGCAGAGGGGAAAAAACAAGTATTTGTGCCAAATGTGAATCCTAAAGAGCTGGCCTGTGATTGCTGAAATGTCCCAGAAGAAAACTCTCCACCTGGGTCAGGAAGCAGGTGTCTGGAAAGCTCTTGCCAGAGGGAATGGTTTGGAGTTGGGAGCAACTGAAAATAGCAATGAAGAGTCTAAGAAATTGGGTAGGGGTGTTGCTGTTGCTTTTCACAACACTTACCGTGAGTTCCTGTAGTTAGCAGGGGCTTGAAAGGTAACATGAGCTTCTGTGCTGTGGGCTTCTTGTGCTGAAACTCCAGTGGGTATCTACTGAACAACTTGCGTGCTGGATAGCTCTCGACAGCCCTGCATCCCCCACTCTTCAGTTGCACTGTTCTTTGGCTACTACTTCATCATCCACATCCTTATTTCAGCTAGGTGTTCCTTCCAAGCTCTGTCTGCCCCTCTGGAGCCATGGTCTGAGAGGAGCACAGTGGACAAGGGATGATGGGGATGTGGGACAAGAAAGGTGGCAGGTGGTGGATCATGCTTGAGGCCAGAGCAGTCCTCTGATGAGGGGCATGGAAAATACCCTCCCAGAAAACTCAGTATCTTTGAAGTTTTTGATGGCTTGGGCACAGACTAAGTTTCCAAAGTAGTATTTTTAAAGTATTCTCTGCAACGTACAGTAATACAAGTGTTAACAAAAATCAATGTAGACAACATCTTTCTTCTTCAGAGAAGCTTTTAGGTGTGACAAGGGTCCCAAATTCATTACTAAGGCCAGCATGACGTTACCCTCGCTAAGGTGCAGCTCCTGCTTCTGTGCCCAGTTTTGGAGTCCCTTCTGACACCTCCAAAATGAAATCCTGATACAATGTACTTAAAATGGCCAGTCTGGTGTGCAGCAAATTGAGACTGCTCCCTTCTGCAAGTGTGGTGTAGAGGTGCTGTCTTTGTTTTCTGGCAGCATTGCTCGTGCTGCCGTGTGTGTTAGTCGAGTTAGCAAATCTGACATGCTGTGCACTTCTTTCAAAAGTGCTGAATGTGTGATTGTGGCCTCCTCCTCTTTTGTGCCTGCTCTTCTGCCTGTTGCTGTGGTGGAGAAGTGGTTGGCTACGTACATTTTTTCACTTCATACTGTCTGCCACAGGGAGCTGGAGTTGATTTTGGAAGTGTTATTTGTTTGGAGAGCCAAGAAGGTTAAGTCTTCCTGGAAATGAAAACACACTGATTTCTAGGTTGGTATAACTAATTATAACTGTGGTTGTTTTTGTCTTTCCAGAGAGACAAGAAGAAAAACTGAAGAATAACAACAGAGACTTATCAATGGTAAGAAAATTAAAGCCAGTTCCCAACTGCTGAAGATTTCAGTCGGCTTTCCAACAGAAGACTTTGTTCAGTTGGCAGACAAAGCAGCTTTTCCTCCTGAAAGGCCCTTCTGGATTATCTCTAATAGCTACAGATTTTAGCATGAGCCACAGAGTTCAGCAGCAGTCAGTGCCTCATCTCATGCCCAGCCTTAGCTGTTTTCATAAGTCTTTATGATGTTTTCAAAGTAGAATTAATTTGTCTGACTTGTATGTTCTGTCTTCATAATCCACTGCTGATTGGTTGTATAGGCTTAAGGGAAAACTCAACCCAGCCTGTGGAAGGTAACGGGACCATTCTTGAGCATTTTTTTTCCATTTCCTTTCCTCCTGATGTACCTCTTCACATCAGTGGTCCACTCTCTGCCTGCCTTTGTACCCAGCTGTCGACCAAACTTCTCTTTGGGGGCTCTCCAGTCACTGTTACAATTCATCTAGACTTACAGGCCATCTTTTCCCCTTCCAGACTCTAATCATGCTGTAGAAAGCCTGTTTTTAAGGGTGTACACCCATAATACCCCAGGGTAGGCCTGTTGTTTTGATTATTTCTGACCTTTCTGTTTGCAGGTTCGGATGAAATCTATGTTTGCCATTGGCTTCTGCTTTACTGCCTTGATGGGAATGTTTAACTCCATGTAAGTCTCAACCTTCTGGATTTTTCTTAAAATTTCATGGTAAATATATTCTCCACCCTCCCTCTATCACCTCAAGTGTTGCAGTGTCTCCAAGAATTGTAACTAATCTGTATAAAATGGATCAGGATTTCATATGAAGATGCAGTTGTTTGGTGACCACACACATGTTCTCAAAAAGGAGCACTGCATGCTGAATGCAGTCAATGTGAACAAATGGCATTTAATCTAGACACAACTCTAACATCCTTTCTCCTTGGAACATCTTGATTAGGCCAGGTTTGGTAGATATCAGGCAAGCAGCTACAGTCTTCAGATTCTTTGGCTTTGCTGTAATGGTGTGACCAAAGAATGCTCTTGCAAGCAAAACAGGGCCAGCTCCCTTGCCCTTAGAAATGAGCTATAATTGCAGAGTTTGTTGTTGCCCTACTTAAGGTAATCTGAGCCCAGATACGAACAGGCCCAGGCTTGGACTCTAATCTTCATTTGCATTAAAAATGACCTGCGATAGGTTTAGTTTTAAAAGGGGGGTGGGGGAGGGAAGCCCAAACTGTTTTGCATGGTTACAGACAGCTTTGTTTTAGACATGCAAAACCAAAAGACTGTGCTTGACTTTTAAAACTTGATTTGATCTTGAAATGTGAACTTCCTGTTGGCTGTTAAATCTGAAGAGGACATGGATGCAGTTACTGTAACCTTTGGGAAGCTGCTATATCTTGTCTTGCAAACGGGAATTTACATTCTTGGGTGCCAAACCCTTTGGCTTCTTGTGCTGGCAGTCTGCAAGATACAGTCAGTTGTTATTTTACTGCAGATCTGTAGGTGGATAAATTGCAAACAGGGGGTAACATAATAACAGAAGGGCCACTGTGTGGACTCTTATTTATTCAGCTTAGTCAGGCTTCAGCATCTAGCATTCTCTGGAATGATGTGAAACCAAGCAGAGGAACACAATACTAAAGGTCTTGAAAATTTGGGTACAATCTTGAGTCATCGATGTCTCATGTCATTGCAGCTCTGAGCAGGGCTGGAAGTGTGTTGGGAATCGGGTGCCCAGCAATGTAGCTGTAGAATTTATACTGCTGCACTCAAGGCCTTTAAGTGATTACCTAGCTATTTGGGAGCAATACAAACCACCACCACCTCTGCCCCTGAAACTGAAAAAAAAACAGCTGAAAAAAATCACCTTACTCTGCCTACTTTCCTTGAGGGGAAAGTGGCAGTTCAGAGTATGCTATGACTGACAAGTGTTACAGGACTGAGTTCATTAAGAGCTTTAGGAAGGAATTAATTTTGGTGAAATCCTGTGTGGCTTCTTCCTCCATACATAATAACCTAAATTTATTGGTATCTTCACCTTTAAGATCACCAAGTTTACTTCTGTTCCTCTTTGGAGGATTCCTTCCCATAGAGGCCACGCTACTAGGCACAGAGTTGTGAAGTTTTGGGGCATATCTTTCCTTTAGCTGCCTCCCTCGTTAGAGGGAACCTGAACACAAATAGTAGGAATATCCAGAGAGCTCACTAAGTGTTGAAATTGAAAGAACTTTCTTCCTAATAGCTGAGGCTATTGAATTAAAACCTAAAAAGACTGAACTATCTAGCCTCAAAGGACAGACAGACAAGTTTTTTCCTCCTAGCCTCATTACAAGGTGGTTGGTGCATTTGTATCTAAATGGCAGCTTGGGTTGGTTGTACCTGTGCTGTCTGAAGCTTATAGAATGGTTTCCTGGAGCTGGTTCTCCTTTATGGTACTGTCATTCTCTTGACATAGCATAAAGAGCAGCTGTTTGTCTCAGGAGGAGAGTAATTCAGTTATGAATTCAGGAGGTTCTCAGGCTCCCTCTGGGAAGCTGCTACTGCCAGGTCATCCACGGAGCTGCCCTGGGTGTGGGAGGAAAAGGTGGCTGACACCTGCAAAGGCTGTAGACTCTTGCTCGCCTTTCCTGTTCTTGAATGAGCTTGTTGCTCCAGAGGTCAAAAGGAGCAGGAACTGCATAGAAGTAGCACAACGTGCTGCCCTTTGGACGAGTTCTAGGCAGACGCTGCTACTCTGTGGCTGGGCACCTCACCTTTGCCAAGTGCCAGCTTAGCCTGAATGGAAATTACTGCCATGACAGGCTCTCTTTCTCACTGTCAGCAGGAATGGGGCAGCAGGCTGGAAGGAAATGTGTCAAGAAGGTTGGTTTAAACCCAGACTGCAAAGTGCTGTGCTGAAGGTCAGCAGCTGAATGACTGTTGTGGCTTAAAAGGTACACTAGGGCAGCAAAATCTGTAGTGGCTTCCAAGCAGATGGGATTTCTCCTAGGGGAGAAATCAGCTGCTGTGTGTCTCAATTTTCTCTTCTCAGAAACTTCCTAATGCAGTCAGTTCTCCGCCTCACTCAGAGTTGTGCATTTCAGTGCCCCTTTCATGATAACTGTGAAAACCTGCTGGAATTAAAAGCGGGTACCTTGGGGTGCTACTGCTGAAGTACTTGTCATTCTCACAGCAGGAATAACGTAGAATTTTAAGCCACTGGGGGATGTTACCGGGAGATAAACATCCGTTCCTAGCTCTTCTGCCAAACTGCCTGTGAGATGTAAACAAAGTTGGCGTGTGCTTGAGCTGTAGCTGTGTGAATGCATCTCCACAGGAAAGAACGCTCATTTAGGATCTCTTGAAACAAGAAACACCTGTTAGAAAATCAGCGCATGCAGAGAAAATAACATCCAAATCTGCACATGCTGATGAGGCATTGCACATGTGTACTTCAAAAGCTCGGGTCGACTGTCTGGCTTGGGAGAAGTCTTTGCACACTGGCCAGAATTCACACTCTGCCTGATGGCCTGGAATGTGGACCTGGAGGAGTTCCAGGAGCGGGGTAGCCTGCTTGGAATACACAGTGTCATCCTGCCTCTGTGCTGCCTGTGTCTTCAGAGCTAACGCAGGGAAGGCTGGGGGTATTAAATGTGTTCTGTTGATGTTTCTCTTAAGCATCCTTCTTGTGCTGAGAAGTATAATAGCTGCTCCAGGAAAGGAAAAGGTGTCTTTGGTTTGTGCTCTGCTTTAAAAAAAAAAAAAAAAGCTATTTCACTTAAAGTGAAGAGTCTGTCTTCTCACAGTCACTGCAACACAGCAGGGTGACAGTCAGCCATCTTTCAGTCAGATGCTGATGGTGTTCTGGGAAGTGATCTGCTAAACTGGACTTTTATTTAAAATGCACCAGTAAACTGCAAAACACCAAGATTTTTTTATGAACCAACAGCTTGCCCAGGTGATCACTTAAATCACTATGAAACAATTTAACTATGGTGAAACTAATACTGAGGGAAGCCTGCTTACTGTGTGGAGCATTGTGTGTGGAAGTCTTTTGAGAGAGGTGTATTTAGCCTCCTTGGTGTAGTGTATATAGAATCATATAATTATTTAGGTTGGAAAAGACCTTTAAGATCATCAAATATAGAGTGGGCCTGGAGAAGGCAGCATGGATTAAAAGGACTTTTAACCTTCCACGTGGTCTTATCTGCTCTGGTGACCTGTTGAAGATGCTCACTTGATTTTTCTATAGCCAAAGACACTCTCGGTATCCCCAGTTGTGATCCTCTCTCTTCCAGATTTGATGGCCGAGTGGTGGCAAAGCTTCCATTTATCCCCCTCTCATACATCCAAGGTCTTTCCCACCGCAACCTTCTGGGTGAGGATTATACTGACTGCTCCTTCATCTTCCTCTACATCCTCTGCACGATGTCTATCAGACAGGTGAGTACGTTCCTGTGTCTCTTACACATCTGTAGCAGAGAAAGCACATCTCCATCCATAAAGAGGAGCCTTTTACTGCTGTCCAGCTGGGCATGTGTAGTCTTGATCTGTTTGTGGTTTCTGTCTTTGCCTTCATTCCTATGTTTCATATTCAAAGCAATTCTAGGTTGGGATCATAAAAACAGCCACTGTCCTGGCCCATGTGGGAGACTGGACTGGAGACTTGCAACAGGGAGCTAGGACAGAGTTGACAGAAATAGGTTCCTTCCGTGTGTGTGTGTGTGTGTGTCTGATAACTTTGTAGATTGCCAAACTACGTACTGCTTCTGAGTAATCAGGATTTTTACAGCAATATTAGAAAAGAGAAGTGTAGCATCTTTACGGGGAACTTGCTTGGTGGCTTGAGGTTCTATAAAGGTTTAATCAGTCCATAAATTTGCTAAGAAAGTAAGGCAAGTTAAATCTGTTCTTCTGACTTTGTCCTTCCTGGTTTTGTTGACTGCTGGATTTTTTTTTCAGAGTCTTAAGAACTTCACCTTTGGTGTTAAGTCTCTCCCAGCGTTAGGGAAATGACACAGAAAGGGAGTCTGGTATGATAAGCCAAGAAGAGGCTACACACAGCTCTTCAGCAAAGCTGGTTAGTCCTGTCTTTTGAGAAGAGAAGCACCAGTGAGGATAAGAGAAGTGCCTGTTCAGGAAGGTTCACTAGCAGCTGGAGTGGCAGAATGGCTGGAGAGGACCAGTGGGCCTTCTCAGCGCAACCACAAGTCTACTTTGTTTGCCAGATTTTTCCCAGAGAGTGCTGAGGATAAATTAATAGACTCTGGGGGCTGGATGAATGCTGCTGCAACTGGCTGCAAATTATCTGCTCTTCTGTATTTATATTTCCTTTTTCTTTGATTCACTTCCTGAATTCTTGCTGTTTTTCTCCTTGACCGACTTGTTGCTTTTCCTCAGGGGGTGCCAAGGGACTTAGAAAGGCTTAAAGTAGATCAGCAAAGGGAAGTGGTGTTACGCCAGCTGCTGTCAGAACTTTGGATGATCTTGATGGAGCAGCTTAATAATAGTGAGTTCCTTTAGTCACAAAGTGCACCCGAGTAAATTGAATTCTCCATAGCCCTCCTTGTCTTGATATGGATCTGGGTATGATTCTGGTTGAAAGCAGATATGAGTTGTAGAACAATTTGTGTTGAAAGAGTCACCTGGAGCTCATCTTGCCCACTCTTCCCTCCAAGCAGGGCCAGCTTCAGAGTACCAAAGGCCAGCAGCTTCCTCATTTTCTTTGCTGCAAGACACATCTTGTTTCACTTCCCAGTAACTGGAGCAGTGTCAACATGCTGCTCTGGCAGGGGGGGTTGGACTAGATGATCTTTTGAGGTCCCCTCCAACCCCTAACGTTCTGTGATTCTGTGTGCTGCTTTGGAAGAAATAAGACATTTCTAGCTCTTAGGATCATCTTCCTGAATTCCTGGGGTGCTGTGGTCTGGTCCTGTTTCTTCAGAAAACGTTGTCTGGTGCTGCTCTGTGTTACTCACCTGTCACATGGAAAGTCCCTGCTTTCCAGTGATACAGATTAGTATATGAAATGAAACAGCAAGATTTTTCTTCATCCATTGTGCTGAGTGGGCAGCTCCCTTGCTGAAAAATCCCCCATGTGTGGGGTGTTTTTTTTGTGGGTTTGTTTTATGTTTTTTCCTTTTTCAAAAATAAAATTCCTGTGGTTAGTTTTAGTCCTGGGCATTTTCTGATGTTTCCTATTGTGAAATCAGTAGACAGCACAAACTGAGTAGTGGTCCTGTCTGGTCCTGAGCAGAAATGCCAAGCTGCTTGCAGTGGGTTGGGCTTTTAAGAGTTCTGGAATAAAATTGCCCTTGTGCTTGAGAGTTCCTGCTGATGGCCCTGTGGAGGACAGAGCTTACTTTATTGCTTTGGAGAAAGGTGGTTTTCCTCTTAAACGTTAGATTGCAGTCTTTCTAGTGCTGCCTTATCTATATGGTTAACTATACCTGCAGTTCTCCAGCTGTCAGGCAGCTCAGTTTCTTCCTCCTTGTTACGTGGAGGGAAGGGCAGAGACAAGCCACATGAGTTTGTGCAGAAGCTAAGAACTGAAGCTGTGACTGCTGGCATCCTGCTCCTGGCTCTGTTACTACTTGAACAAACTTGCATGATAATGGCCTTGGGAAGAGGGCTTTGAAGGGCTGTGAGAGGCCAGCAGAGAGGGAAAGAAAGTAATTAAAGGGCTTTAAAAGGTGCCAAAGAGTTGCTTTTAGAGACCTTGGAGGTGAAAGCTTTGTGACCCCCTGTGTTTATCTGTGTACAAAAGGGGAAATCTCACCAGGTCAGCTTCAAAACAGGTGCTAGCATGAGGGAGGAGAACTGATCTGGGAGTTAGTGTCTGACTTGGTGCTGCTAACACAAGAGGAGTAGTGGAGATGTACCAAAAGTTGGGGAACGGGTTGTGAACAAAGATGATCAGCCTTCCCTTAAATCCTGGAGCTGCCTGGGGGGGGATCAAAGGCAGGGGAGATCTCCCTGTGGAGCTCAGTAGAGGAACTTGTGTGTATGGCAAAAGCAACCTGGAGGGAAATGCAAGGGAGTACATGAGGGTGGGGAGCATAACTGGGTGGTGATTAAACTGACAGTAGTGGGATGAGCAGCATCAGGCAGTCTCTTCATGTGGTCCTCAGGCATGTGGGGGTGATAAACTCTTCAAACACCAAGTGGAAAGCTTGCTCCCTGTGACCTGGCCAGCATCTCCCAAAATAGTCACCTCGCCGTGAGTAACTTCCTTTGCACTGTTCCCAGCTCTCCCTGGCACGTAAATCCTGTCCCCTAGTTCCTCCTGCTTTCCTGTTTGGAGAGAGGAGGGTTGCTGGGAGAGGCCTTTCAAGGGTCCTTGAGCTGTTGGGTTTCAGCTGGGAAAGTCTGCTGCTGGGCTGGGCGGGAGGAGTAATGTCAGGGTTACATCCTCTGTCCCCGCTCCTGTTTCTGGGCTCCCAGCCCTCACCTGTGCTGCCTGCGAAGAGCAACAGGCTGCTCTTCCTCGGGCGTCTGCTGGCCCTCGCTTCCTTTTCACACGCGCCTGAACTGTAGATTAGGCTGCTCCGCTCTGAAACGTCTTCCCACTGGGGAGAGGAGCCAGCAATCATCCCTGCGGCCAGGAGCACGCTTTCCCACGCGGCCTGGTCTCGGGGTGGGGACCCACTGGCTCTTCTGTGTTTGAAGACAAAAGCAGAAGCAGCTCCTGGTCCTTCCAGTGATCGTTTGAGGAAAGATCAGAATAGCTCAGATGAGGCTTTGGGATCCTTAAGTCTTACAGTCTTCCCTCCCGGCTCCTGAAGGTGATTGTCTTGTTTGTGTTAGAAGTATTGTCTGCAGACGTGCTTGTGCAACGAGGCCCACAGCTGACAGGCCTGGTTTCTTGCCCCAGCCCTGGTGTTTCCAGCTCTGTAGACTTCAGGAGTGCTGTCCAGAGAAACTTGCTTTGTGGCTGGTGTCAGGAGGGGACTACTGTGGAAGGACAGTGCTGGAGAGTGGCTGTGGTCTTCAATCGACCTACAGTCAAGCTGTCACGTCTCTTCCTTTAGAAACTGCTCAAGCAGATGGAGTAAACTTCAGCACCAGTTACCTTCTACTGATACCTAAAGGGATAGGGAGAGGGCAGTGCACACTTTCTTGCCTTCCATGGGTGCTCTGCGAGGATCTCTACTCCAGAGATTGTACAAAGCTGGTAGGATCCTGGTCCTTCCTCCTGCCGACTCTGCAGCACCCTCTGGTGTTGCTGCATCTGTCCCTTAGCTGCTTCTGCTTTCCCCTTCCTGCCCATCTCTTCAGTGACTAAAGAAGCTCTGAGAAGAGGAACCACATGGAGTCTCCCCCAGTGAAACACTCTCATATACTTTCAGTTGCTGAATATCAACCAGTGGCAGATTTATGTAGGCCATGGACTAAACCTGATGTAATTCCTTTCCAAGTGCTTCCTTTCTTTACATTCATGCTTGTGTACAGGCTGAAACCTTCCTTTCCATAGTCTCCACCTGGAGTAATTCCCAATTCTTTTTTTTTTTTTTTAATTTATCTACGGTGGGATTATGAATCTCTGCCTGCATTTTCTTTTTAGTTTCTTCTCCTTCCATGATCAAAAAGGCCAGGAATTCTATGACCATGCTATCTTGACCTATCCTGGCAGTTATTTTGGAGAGGACACTCACGTTTGAAGAGAACCCTCCTTCCTTTTTTTGTTGTCTCGATAGCCAGGACTCAGCTGGTGACATGAGGAGGACACAGTTGTTTTCTCCTTTCCCTCACATCAGATGTCCCTGTTTCACCAGTGCTGCATGAGCAGCATCTTGAGCTGTAGTTACTTACAGCGAAGGATGGGACTGAAAGAACCGGTAGCTCTTTATAGTTGCATCATTGAAATATTTAACAGGAATTTCACAAAAATGACAAAAAACCCTCAAATTTAAGTATTCTGCTGTGAGTTTTTAGCTAGTGCCTGGCTCTGTTGCTTAATTCTTTCCTTGTTTGTTGTTTTCCACTGAAACACCCTGCTCAGATGCAGATGAGGTCATCTCAATAGTCAGTTTTGGGGTTTTGCTACATATGTCCTGTTACCCTGCATGTCTCCACTGAGCCATTGTTCTGTCTGCATCACCAGCATTCATGTTAATTCTGTGCCTAAGCTCCTGACTTCAACTTGGCACACGCTCTGGTTACCGTGTTGCTGACCCAAATTCCGGCTGCATTAGGAGAGAGCCTTCCTCGCCAGCTTGCAGACCCTCAGGCTCTGATGGCCACCATCAGCAGTGGTTTCTGGAACTTGTGAAAACCCAGGGCTGCTTTGGTTCCACCCGGGAGCAGATGGTAGGAACCTGCTCCCACGTGCACACTGTAGGGGAATTGCAAAGATAACTGTTGTGGATTGATGTATTTTATTTTTTTTAAGCTAACCCATCTGCAAAGACATTAGTGAGGTACCTGCCAACTGACTGCTTGTGGAGGTGGCAAAGAATGTTCAAGCAAAATGTGGATTTGATGAGCAGAAAGTGCTTGTTGAGGTGGGGGAGTGTGGCCTAAGTCTAATTGTAGCCATTGTGGATGGTTGTCTGTCTGTCTCTGTGCTAAGCTTTTAATGAATGCATAAGGATGGAGATCCAATATATAGTAGCCAGATTGGTAAGGCTAGGTGGGTGAGAACCTGAACCTGTGTCAACTAGTAGGTAGGTTGTACTCATAAGCAGAGTTCAGTGTTCTTCCACTGTGTTTTCCTCACCACATTCTGATGCTATCCTGCACTTCTGTTCTTGTTTTTGCAGAACATCCAGAAGATGCTCGGTCTTGCTCCTTCCCGGGCTGCCACCAAGCAAGCAGGAGGCTTCCTGGGCCCACCACCTCAAGCAGGGAAGTTCTCCTAAAGCACATCTGTCAGCCTTCACAAAAGGTTTGACCAGTGCACAAGACTGCTTTTGGGAGGTAACAAGATGAGATTGGATTCCGCACCAGGCTCTGCGTGTCCAAAACCAGCCTATGCAGTATTGGCCACACTCTTGGAAACATCTTCCCTTTGGAGTATTCTACCAGCAGTTGTTAGCTCATCAAGAAAGTTCTCAGAAGATAACTTTGTTTGGGAGAAATAAATGGCATGGATGTATTGGTGGAGATGTCTCTTTAATTGTGCTGCAGGACAAGTAGTACACTGATGTAGTGCAGCTGACTTAGTTTATGACATGGGAATCAAGGGGGATAGCAGGAGTGAGATATGCAAAGCAGAACAACAGTGCTGTGAAGTGACTCTCTTCTCTTAGCATTACCGGCTGTAGCCCTGTGTGGTAGGGAGCCCAGCAAGCAGATGTCCTTACTTCTCCCTTTGCAGAACTTCCAGCGTGGAGGGTGAGGTTTTCCCTTGGCTTAGGTGAGTGCAGGCACCAGAGCCTGCCCCCAGGGCTGGCTTTGGTCGAGGAGAGTGTTTCTGGCTGTACTGCCAGCCTGGGTCTTCCTAGGAGAGCACAGCCCCACGGTGACTGCTGGGGTGTTACACAGCTTCTCTTGCTCACTTAAGCAGAATCTGCTCACTTACAGAACTGACCCTGGCCTTCAAACCTGACTAAACTGTCAAGTGATATCAGAATCATCCACTACTACTGAACCCTTTTACTGACCAAGTGGTTATGACTCTGTGTGCACCTTCAGCAGTTTCCTCCTTAGGCCAGGAAGCTCCCTATGCTGCCTTCTGCTCCACCAAATAACTGCCTGGATTGGTCTCACTGGCTGAAACCTGCTCACCTAGTTTAAATAACTCTTGCTGCCACTGTTGGGTGAGGCTGGCAGTTCTCCTGAAGCAGGCACTACCCCAAGGGGCTATTGATTTCCTTCTTTGGTGACCAGCTGTTTATTGGGTGGTGCCTCTGACGGGGAGGTTTTGACTAGATGTGTGGCAAGGGGATGAATCCAAAATGCCTGATGGCAGCATGGAGCATGTGCAGTACCATGTTAAATACTAACGGTGGGATCCCATCTCACTAGTAAGCACAGGACACTTTTATAGTGCTATTTAAAGGTAAATCATGAGTATGGAACCTCTATTTGATGCTCTACCTCAGGAATGGGTAGTGGGCAGGAAAAGGAAAGCAGCTAGTGTGTGTTGATGGTGTCTGGCTCTAAAGCAGCACTTTTTTACTTACTGTAGTGTCTTCTGGTGTAGCTGCATGGAATCATAGAAGGGTTTGGGTTGGATGCAACCTTAAAGATCATGTAGTTCTGCCCTTTTTGTGTTGGGGCTCCAGAGCTGGACCCAATGCCCCAAGTGGGGGTCTTACAAGAGGAAAGCAGCAGAATCCCCTCTTTCAACCTGCTGCCCACCCTGCTGGGGATGCAGCCCAGGGTGCTGTTGGCTTCTAGGCTGTTGAGCGCACAGTGCCGGCTCCCATCCAGCTTTCCATCCACCAGCACCCGCAAGTCCTCCTCCGACCTTTCACCCCCCCATCGTACCGATGCCAGCTTAGCAACCCCCGGGGGGTGCTGGGAGACCCCACGGTGCCACCCGCTGCACAGCCCCCAGGACCCGTGCCCAGCGGCCCCGCTGCTGCCCCAACACCACAGACCTTTGCCCTCCGAGCCGCCAGGGGGAGCCCGAGCGGTGGGCGGGGCCCGCGGGTTCCGCTCCGCCCCGCCAGGCACGCGCGGGGCGGGTCCCGCCGGCCCGCGGTGCAAAGGCCCCGGGGAGCCCGCCCCTCCTTCCCCCCCCTCTCCCCGGGCCGTGCGTCGTCCCCGCCGGGGTCCAGGCTGCTCTCCCCAGCCCAGCCCATGCTGGCGCAGTCCCGTTTGCCGAACTTCTTGCCCCGTCTCTGCTCTCTCCGTCCCAGCTTGGCCATGAGCAGCAGCAGCGTTACCGGCAGCTTCACCAGCCAGCAGCCCCTCAACTACCGGGCGGGTGCCCGCGTTCAGCCCGCGGACGGCGGCCAGACCGAGGAGGTGTACGAGCCGGCCACAGGTACCTCGCCGCTGCCCGCTCGGGGCGGGAAGGGGCTGGGAGGACGGGTGTTGGTGTCCGGGTAGCGCCTCTGGGCTTGGCCTGCCCGGGCCCGGCGGTTTCGGCTTCTCCCAGCTGCCGGCCGCGGGTGGCTCCTGCTCGGCCTCCCTCGGGGCTGGCCGTGTTTGGCCTTTTGCAGCGCAGGCCCATCGTTAAACCCGTTCGGAGGAATTGGCTCTGATCCTCAGCCGGCTCCGAGTCCCTTTGTACGAGGAGTCATGTATGAAAGACAAGGGGTGACGGGTACGAGGGGCTCCTGGGAACAGTCCGGTGGGATGCGAGGAGGAAATGTTTCACAATGAGAACAGTCAGCCCCTGGAATGTTCTCCCCAGGAAAGCAGTGGATTCCCTAACATTGGACGCTTTTAAGATCCTTCCGGACAGGGTGCTGGGCCATCTTCTCTAGACCGTGTTTTTGCTAAGAAAGATTGGACAAAATGATCCCTGAGGTCCAACCAACCTGGTGTTCTATGAAGAAAATTGAGTGGTGCCTGATCTCGGCAAAGGATGCAATTCAAACATTTCTGAGATACATAGGTTTAGCAGAATTGCTTTAAGAAAGAGGCTGTTTAACTGTGCTGAGGAACGTGTAACAGAGGCCTGAAGCCGGTGGTACGTGTATAACAAACTCCAGTGGGCAGCGGAGGAATTTTGTAACACTTGGAGCTAATTAGTAACAAGAACACAACTAGGGAGAGTGACAGATCTTTTAATTCGGACCAGCCAAACTGCAGCACATTTTCCATAGCCAGTTACAGAGCAGTGGGAATCGGAGTGAAATTCTGCATGCCTGGCTCGGAGAGGTGGCTGGAGCGAAGTCTTTGGGTTCTGATGCAAGATAAGCTGTATTCTTCTGTGCTCTTTTCTGAGAGTTCCATCGCTTATTTCCCGCACCCAGGTCGTGTGATATGCAAGCTGCTCTGCTCTGGGGAGAAGGAGGTTGACTTGGCTGTGCAGAGTGCAAAGGCTGCCTTTAAAATATGGAGTCAGATGTCTGGCATGGAGCGGAGCAGGGTGCTGCTGGAGGCTGCCAGAATTATCCGGGTATGTCGGGAGAGCTCGCCTCCTCTTTTGGAGAGGGCTGCTTCTGTCTCTGAGCTTTCTTATGGGATAACGTGGCTGCTGGGGGCTTCCAGAGCTCCAGGAAGAGCGCAGAAGTTAAACCCCACCTTTGACCAGAAGAGACAGTAGGTTGCCTTGGGCAGGGCTTTGGTATTATTGCTGTATTCAAGGCTGGTGTGTACACCTTTGCAGATTACCTCTGTTGGAAGACATAAACCTGAAGCTGTCCAGTTGAGATGGCCAGGGCTTGCAGGATCTTGCAGGGATCACGCTTCTTTTCACAAGTCCAAAGATTAAGCTTCACTGCACATGATTTCCAAACTGAAGTTGCATAACTACCACGCTGTTGAACTTTCAGCATGTCCGAAACTGTTGACACATGACTGGAGTCTCTTGTTTTAGGAATAGAAAAAAAAAACCAACCAGTAGGAATGCTGGTTTTCATCTTTGAGGCCAGATAATACAGAGGGGAGAGGATACAAATAAGCTGGCTTTATCAGAAACTGCTTTGTGAGATAACCTGTTCTTGGACATCAGAGTTAATCTCTGTCGAGGCACAGGTCTATAAGAAACAAGACCTCCTCCTCCTTCCCCCAGGGTGATGATAAAACTGTTTTCTTTCTGCCAGACCTCTGCTTCTGCCAGATTTCCGCAGAAGGGTGATATCTCTGCCTGGGAAATGGGCTGTTAAGGGACGCTGCTCAGCTGTGTTGTTTTGTCTGTCCTTCCCCAAGTCCTCTGGTTCCATTTTGATCTTGCTGTTTGCTGTTCTTCCCTGTTTACTTCTATGAATTCTAATAATTGTTTGCCAGCCAGCTTCTCAGTTTGAGTTTGCCCATCTTTTAGATAAACAGGGATGTTAAGCAAGACTGGACTAGCGGTGAACCCCAGCCTGTTTGACATCCCCTGCAGTCATCACCACTGGGAAACATAAATAGCAGTTGGGACTGTACCTTTTAGAGATGACAAGTTCTCACAGCAGACCCTGGCTTGTTTGGAACTTGTGTGCTTGGGAAGCAGCCGTCTCCTCGGGGAGTTCTACCATAAGCTTATTTAACACATTGTCACTGTCCCATGCCTCTCACAGGAGCAGAGAGATGAAATTGCCACCTTGGAAACCATCAACAATGGGAAATCCATCTTTGAAGCCAGAGTGGACATCGACATCTCCTGGCAGTGCCTGGAGTATTATGCAGGACTGGCAGGATCTCTAGCTGGTGAGAACGTTACTGGAGTTTGCCCTTTACTCTCTGTCCTGCCACTGGTGTTTTCCAATAACTTCTGTGGCACAAGACCAGCTTTGCTGCTGATTTCTCTGGGAGGTGGACTACTTCTTTTTCTGAAGATCCTAAAAGGATTTTCAGAGCTCTCTACCCAATGCTTCCACCCTCTATGGGCACTTAATGCACCTTCTGGTGTAAAAGCCATTGTGTCTCTTGTTCCCAGTCAAACCGAGATCTTGCCCCTCAGGCTTTGATGAGACAGAAAGGGGCTTTGCTCTTCTCTACCTTCTGTCTTGTTTTCTTCTCTGCAGGTGAACACATCCAGCTTCCTGGGGGATCCTTTGGGTACACGCGGAGAGAGCCCCTTGGGGTGTGTGCTGGGATTGGAGCCTGGAACTACCCTTTCCAGACCGCCTGCTGGAAGTGTGCCCCAGCCTTGGCTTGTGGTAATGGAGACTCTGCCTGCACGAGCTGCTCTTTGAAGCCAAATGGTCTTGTGACGGAGAGTGATTTGGGGGATAAAGTCTGGAATTACCTTGTCAAAAGATTATTGGAACTTTCAGGCTGTTACTGTAGCAGTAAGGGGAAGGAAATAGAAGCAGGAACATGGCAGATGCCAAGAATCTCCTTTGGAGACATTCAAAACCCACCTGGACATGTTCCTGTGTGACCTAATCGATGTGATCCTGCTCTGACAGGGGGTTGGACTAGATGATCTTTCAAGGTCCCTGCCAACCCCTAACATTCCGTGATTCAGTGAAGAGGGTGGGAGTGCACCAGGAAAAAGGCTGATTGCTTGGCTTTGTACCAGACGAGGAAGGTCTCTGGAGTGCAGGCCCAGCAGCCCCATATCCCCCAGCCCTTCCCAGCAGGAAGGTGCAGTTTCTTCCTTCCACTAGTTGCAGCATTCAGCTGAAACTGCCTTTCTCTTGTGGGGGATCTTCTGGAACCTGTTGAGACAAACTCATTGCATGGGGTGGTTTGGGTTTTTCTGTGGTGTTTGTGTTTTGGTTGTGGTTTGTTTTGGGTTTTTTTGTTTGGTTTTTGTTTGTTTGATTGGTTTTGCTTTGTTGTGGGTTTGTTGGTTTGTTTTTTTTTTCCTGTTGTTCTTCTCCCTGAAGCAGTTTGGATGCTAACCCCATCTTGCCTCTGTCTTGGTTCCCCTAGGCAATGCAATGGTCTACAAGCCTTCTCCCTTCACCCCCATTTCAGTGGTGAAGTTGGCAGAGATCTTCACAGAGGCCGGTGTGCCCAAAGGGCTCTTCAATGTGGTGCAGGGTGGAGCGGCCACGGGCCAGTTTCTCTGCCATCACCCAGATGTGGCCAAAATCTCTTTCACTGGCAGCGTGCCAACTGGCAGCAAGGTAAAGGCACCTCAGGGACACAAGGGTGCTGTGGTGCCAGCCTTCCTGCTGCGCTGAGGCTGTCGGTAGCTCATTGAGCTTTTGCACGTGAGGCTTGAAAAGATGGTGTACAAATCGGTGGGTTTGGGTCTGAGCAAGGAGCTTGCACGTGTAGGGTTACACTGGGGCTCCAGTTTGCATACTGGGTGTGGGCACATGGTCCTTTCAGAGGAGCCCCTTGGTCGTCTTCACTTGTTCAGCCCCTGGTTGAGAAGCATTGGTGTCTCTTACGTCTCTCCACCAGCCTCCCCTTTGCCAGTGGGTCACTTGTCTCTTCTGTCTGTGTTTCCCTCAGATCATGGAGATGGCAGCTAAAGGGATCAAACCAGTCACCCTGGAGCTGGGGGGCAAGTCCCCTCTTATCATCTTTTCAGACTGTGCCTTGGAGAACGCCGTGAATGGAGCCCTCATGGCCAACTACCTTACTCAGGGTGAGGTGCGTGTCCCTGGGGCAGGAGCGACGCTCCCCAGCGAGGCAGGGTGGTTGGAGAATGGGGCAGCAGAGACAGCCTGTGGCCTTGCCTAGGGAGGGATGCCCTGAAGCTGCCACCTCGCTGCACGTTTCCTTGTGCAGTGTCACGAGGGATCAAAAGGGATGCCCTCGCAGAACCCAGCGTGGGTCATCCCAGCCAATGGTGCTTCCCAGGAGTGGAGACTCTCTAACACCTGGCACCCAGCCCAAGGCATCTGCTCCTGGGCTCCAGCCTGGTGCACAGAGGTCAGAAGATGATACGCTGGTGTCCTCTGGACAGGCAGCAGGTTCCAGTCTGGGGCGCTCAGCCACATCCCTGTGTGACTCTGTCTGTCCCAAATTTGGGATCTCCACACATGCTGCAGGTTTTGTGTAGTCCTGCTGACAAATTGGCTTCCTGGGCTTATCTCTGGGAACTGGAAAGTCATCTTAAGTTCTCTTCTGCTGATGACTTGATGCATATTTGCCACCTGGTGGCATCAGTACCACTATGTCCAGCATGAACTGTTCAGTGCACTCATGAGCAGCAGAGTCACCTAATCTTTGTCCCCAGGGACAACTTAGCATTTTAGCATTTATGGAGGGGCTTTTCTGAGAGCCTCTGTAGCAGGTCCCAAGCAGGGAAGGACTGTGGAGTGCTTTGTGTCATCTTCTGAGCAGCCTGTCCTCTATCCCAGGTGTGCTGCAATGGCACACGAGTGTTTGTGGAGAGGAAGATACTGGATGTCTTCACAAAGGAGGTGGTGAAACGCACACAGAAAATCAAAATTGGAGACCCACTTCTGGAAGACACACGGATGGGAGCCCTCATCAACCGGCCCCACCTGGATCGTGTCCAGGGCTTTATCAAGCAGGCGAAGGAGCAGGTGAGGTTGTGATGCTGCCTCGTGACTGCTCCAAAATGTCTCTTTTTCTTACTAAACAAGCAGACTGGCAGCTGCTGTCCTGCCCCATGCCCTCCCAGTTAAGCTGTTTGGTTGGGTTTTTTTGGTTTTTTTTTCTGGCTGAATTACTCGATAAAAATAGATCTGGTGCCTGTCTCAAGCAGCACTGAATCTCCCTCAGCTTTTCACATCTTGATGTTGCTGAGGTTGTTAGAGGTTGTGAGGTACCCATTGTGGCAGTGTGTAAAATGGGGTAATCACTTGGGGTGGTTTCAAGTTGTGGTGACACCTTTGCACATTTGGCTGTATCTCACTTGGGCTCTAGATTTGTTGGTTGTAGAAAGAGCTTATTGAGATCAAAGGCTTAATTTACAGGCTGCTGGAAACAATGTCTGTAGGAGCAGTAGAACCTGCTCTGTGGGAGCTTTTTTTGTTGTTTTTTTCCCAGGTTTTATGTTAAAGTTTAAAGCTGTTTCAAATGTCAGCACTAGATATATGGCTAGGTGTAGCCAATTTGGGAATTGGCTGCAGAAGGCAAAAGGTGAGTGAGAGCCAGGAGGGCTGGACTGGAATCAGGAAGAGGGATGTGGGGAAATCCCCATCTCTGAAGCAGGACATTTGATGGAGGTAGGTGCTTTTTGCCAGGTGGAATGCTAAGGGACTGGTTTGCTTGCTAACAAGGGAATTGATGGAATCATGCAGTAGTTTGGGTTGGAAGGGACCTTAAAGATGATCTTGTTCCACCCACCCTGCCACAGGCTGGGACACCTCCCACTAGACCAGGTTGCTCAAAGCCCCCTCCAACCTGGCCTTGAACACTTCCAGGGATGGGGCATCCACAGCTTCCCTGGGCAACCAGTTCCAGTGTCTCCCCACTCTCACAGTGAAGAATTTCTTCCTGATACCTAATCTAAATCTAGTCTCTTTCAGTTTAAGGCAGTTACCCCTTGTCCTATCACTGCACTCCCTGATTTGCACTATATGAAGGTGTAGAAGTTAATGTGATGGCAACTCGGGATCTGCTCCTCATTGTACTTGCTTCTGTCTAACCTGCACTGGCTCCTGTGTCACTTGCATCCCAAAGTAGCATTGTTTGGGCTTTTAGGATGGATCTCACTCCCTTACCCTGATCTATCAGTGATGCTCTGTCAGCAGTCCAGGCCTGGAGAGACACCAGGGAGGGCATGGCACAGTTTGTCTGAGAGGACTGTAAACCCAGCAGGGAATATTGGCCAGCCAGAGCTGTTGCAACTGGGTGGCACGCTCCTGGACGTGCCTGCCTAACCCCTGCTTGGCTCTCTTTCAGGGGGCAGAGGTGCTGTGTGGTGGGGACCTGTACGTGCCAGATGACCCGAAGCTGAAGAATGGCTACTACATGCGACCCTGTGTGTTAGGTATGACCCTTCCTGTTCCTGGTACTGTGGTCTTCTATGTGCACGTTACTGAATTTCTTCTTGAGAAAGCTGTCTTCAGCATCTCCTGTCTCTGTGTATGTCCACGATGTGGGCAGGCACCCTCCTGGGTATACTGGAGAGAGCTGAGGCACCCAAGAACTGCACCAGGAGAAAGTTCTGCTGCTGGAAGGTCTGTCAGGGCACGTGCAGTTGGTACCTTTGCTGGGCGGCTGCGCAGCGCTGAGTAGGTTGCTGAAAGAACAGTCTGTGCTGCCAGCTCTTCCTCCTGAAGCATGTGTGCTCTGCCTTGCTTCCAGGGAAGTGCACGGATGACATGACATGCGTGAAGGAAGAGATCTTTGGGCCTGTCATGGCCATTCTGCCGTTTGACACGGAGGAGGAGGTCGTGGAGCGAGCCAACAACACCAAATTTGGCCTTGCTGGTGGTGTCTTCACCAGGTATGGCTGCATAGTGTGGGTGGTGTGGAAGCAATCTTGGGAAGGGGTGGAGAAGGGGAAATACTGCAGCAACTTGATGCACCTCCATGAATGACATGCGCATGGATATCCTCTTCCAGAAAAGCTGCAGCAGGGGGTTGCCAAAAGGGAATTTTATAAATGACTGCGCATCTCCTCACAGTTATTTCCTGAAGAGTTAGGTGGGCCCAGCTGTCCTTCAGACTCCTCCAGGCTGTGCTTGGCCTGCTGCCTGCCTGCATCTCTAGGAGACGGGCACCAGGAGCCTGCTGCGCTGCTGAAGGCCCACAGACGGCCGTTGGCCGCTTGCCGTAGTCTTGCTTTGCTGCCATCCTTGTCCTGCCCTCCCAACTCGAATGCAGTTTTGAGTGTCCTTGAGAGGAGATGCTACATCCTTTGAGCAGGCAGAGACAGATTTGGGGCAGACTGGGCTCCAGAAACCACTGCGACCTGCTGTCCTTTCTCTGGTGGGATGTTAGCTGGCAGGGAAGGAGGGAATTGAATGGGAAGGGATCCAGCTGAATTGCCCTTTTCCTTCAGGGATATCCAGAAGGCTCACAGGGTAGTGGCTGCTCTCAAGGCTGGGATGTGCTTCATTAACAACTACAATGTCAGCCCTGTGGAGCTGCCTTTCGGAGGATACAAGGCATCAGGTGAGTTCTGTTTGACCTTCCCTGGTCCCTGCCAGTTACAGGGGATAAGAGCGGTACCTGGCGCTGCCTGGAGCTGTGCTCTCACTTCTGTCTTGTTCTGGCAGGATTTGGCAGGGAGAATGGGCGGGCAGCCATCGAGCACTACACGCAGCTGAAGACTGTCTGCGTGGAGATGGGCGATGTGGAATCCGTGTTTTAGTGGCTCTGGGGCCGGCTCAGGGGCGTATCAGGCCCGTTCATGCCTGTCAGCCAGAGATGTGGATCATTTACACAGCAATAAAGTGCTCTGAAATTGTAAGTGCCTGGGGGGGAGCCGTGCTGGAGCTGCATTTAGCCACCCTGCTCCTGAAAAGCGGGGGGATGTGCACACTGGTCTCAGGCTGTGGGCCTGCTCTGTCCTGTCCAGTGGAAGATGGGAGCCCCAGAGGAGGAGGCAGCAGTGTGGCTTCCAGAAGCTGCACAGCAGCTACGTAGGTGTTACCAGGGGCTTGGCTGTGGCAAAGGCCTGGCCCAGGCTGCTTCCCCCGAGCCCCATTGCCTTCCACCCTAGGTCAACTTCAGTTTTGGCTTCTTAACAGGTATGACCCTACTCAACACATGTATAAGCCTTAGGACACTTTGATATCCTGTAGCTATAGGCTCTATGACTACATAAAAGCCTTGAGGTCAGGATTGTTTCTTTCCTCTAGACTCCTTGTAAACACATTTCATTTTTTCGATCTGTGCCTCACTTCCAAGGTGGGACAAAATCCTGTGGGGATGGTTGGCTGGGACAGGCATGGCCCTGAGAATTATCTCCACACCTAGAGAGTATGGACCACAGAGTGGTAGCAAGCTCTAGGACACAGTAAAATGCTGCCACCCTTCAGCAAAAGCTATTAGACTTCCCTCCCCTATGCCTACTCTTTTATAACCATGATGGAGCAGCAACTTTTAAATGTCTCCATCTTTTTGTCACCAATCAAATAAATACTCTGTTTGGAACACCTTCTCTGAGAGTGATGTTAATTGAGAGGGGTCCAGAAATAGGGCTGCTGCTGGATGGGTTAAACAGGTTCTCAGGTGGCTTTTTGGTCACTAAAATGACAAAAGCTAAAACATCTCTGCCTGGCAAGCAGATTTCTGTAGTCGTACAAGCCCAGAGTTGTTCTGGCATTCTGCAAAACTTAAGAAAACCTTCTATAACTTTAGAATATGAAAATACAGAATTGACAAGTTAATTTTATTGAATGAGAAAGAAAGACAACCAGGAAATGAAATGTTCTAAAAGAAAATGAAACAAAAATCGTTGGGTTTTTCCCCTCAGGCAGCCGTCATGATGGTTTTCATGATGATCTGCATCATAATGTTCTGCACGGCCTCTCACAGATCCAGCCGAGGTGCTGGCAAGCTGAGTACACGCCTGTGCCCACCAGCCCAAGGAGGGCAACTGAGCCAATGGCCCCTCTCCTGCGGTTTTTGGGATCTGGGAATAAAAGAAAAAAAAGATGTGTTTTTGTCAGTTCAGCAGCCCCTCGCTGACAGACTACAGCCCATCCCAAAGACCAGCTCAGGACCTGTCCCTGCCCTCAATCTGTGCTGTTATTAGAGCAGTGCTCTTGCTGTCAGCAGGAAAAGTGCACTGCAGTTAGCACCCTGTTCTCCACACCCCTGCTGGAAGCTTTATGCTGCCTCCTTGATGTAAGCTGGAGGAAAGAGCCCCGAGGGCCAATGTAGGAGACTGCAAGGAGTTTCCAAGCACCTTCTTCGGGCTGCAGGGTAAAGACCTACCTCCGGTGTAGTAGCCATAGGCATAAAGGATTCTCCCAAGGATCCAGGCGACACCAAGCCCTGTGACAAACCGCTACAGAGAGAGAAAAGAGAAGTGTTAAAGGTTTTGGAGACTTGCTGCTTGCACGTGGTCAGCTCTTACAGCAGCCCTGCTTCAAAGAAACAACCACCACCTAGGGCATGTGTCCTGCCACTGCTAGGACAGCTGGGAGTCAGGCTGGGGAGGTGGGTGACTGACACAGGGTGCTGGGCTGAGTTTTGTATAGGAGGAGTTGCTGCTTTCGTGGCAGCTACTGGGAGGGAGCTTGGTATGTGCTGCAGAGCCTAACTTTTTGCAGCACAGCTCTTCACAAGCAAGAGAAGTCATACAGGTGGCAGGTGCCCAATCTCATTTCACCACTGTCCAGTGAATGAGCTAGACTTGTGTCAGGATTTGGAGGGCATGTGTTGCCCCCAGAGCTACTCCACTGCCTCCAGCAGGTGTATGGGTTTTCCTGTTGCAAGTGTTACAACCTTCCACTTTAAATTTAGAGCTTGCTGCAATGTGGCTCGTTTGCCAGATTTGCCTCTGCTGCTTCCTTCCCTCCCTGAAAAAGTCTATTCAAGAATGACCTGATTTCTCTAGGGGTGGCAAGGAAAGAGCTACTGGTTTTGGCCTCTCCCAACATGCCTACCTCCTCATGACCTGTCTACAGCTTTCAATCAAAAATAATCTGGGCTTTTTTTTGATCCTTTGCTTGCCACCTTTGGTGGTGGATCACCGTGTTCTCCATCTATTCTTACCACATAAACTCCTGAAAGTGTCTTCGGGGGAGGGGGAAGGTTCTTGTCCTCCACACAACCAGCACTGCTGTGAGCACAGCAGGACCCTGCAGGGCTTGGAAGAAGCAGACAGCGTTGGAGGGTCTGTTCCCCCTCATGGAGGCTGCAGATGCTTCCGTTTATCCTTCCCTCATCCTTAGGGGAAGGAAAGGGGTCTAAAGCTAAAGCAGCAGTAATACTTGTGATGCCCCTGCACAGGATTTTGTACAATTAGATTTTCCAAAGGTGCTAGCCTGGCCTCCAGCTTGGCCTGCTGCCACCCAGCTTCCCCAGGTCAGGGAGCAAGAGCAGAGTTCAGTCCCGCAGACCCGCACTGCAGCATCACTTACGGGGTGGTAAACTCCACCAGTGGCTAAAAAGAACAGGAAGGCAGGGTAAACTTCCAGCCTGGAAATAAAAACAAGGAGAGGTTGTGCTTGTGCTCAGGTTGCTTACAAAGAGGAAATTCCAGAAGCTGTGAGCATCCCCTGCAAAGCTCTCTGTTGGGCCTGACTGTTACAAGTCTCCTTGCTTGATGCTGCGGCCACAGATGGAGGAAGGAGGAATCCAAGCATGCACAGACTTGTAGGGACTTTACCCCCCATCTGTGCCTCTCTCCAAGGCCACCTACCCACCCACTCATTCCATTTGGTGCCCTAAGCCACTGCTAATACTGCTTACCACCAGCTAATCCAGGAGAACTGGTTCCTCCCCGCACCCCTCTGATGTGCTGTCACAGTGTGGTCCACAATAGCTGGGTGGCCTTAAGCCTCTCCCCAGGATAACTTGGGCAGCACAACAGATCAGCACCCCCAGACAGGCTCTTCTAGAAACAAGATTTCTGGTGCCTTACAGCAAAGAGCCAGGCACTGGGGAAGAGAAGGCTGCTTCACAGGCCTGTCTCATGGTTTAAGGCAGGGTAAGGAGAGAGCAGGGCCTGGCTGCAGAGCATTATGTGGCCGTGTGTCTTCCTCAAGTGCTGAGCCAGCACCCAAGCACTCAGCAGCAAGTCTCTAGCTGTAGGCTCTGCTCCCCAACCCGCTGTATTTTCAAGGCACACGTTCACACACATTACTCACGTGTTCTGGTGCGCACGCTGGATGCAGTTGAATATCTTCCCGTGTTCAGGGTCGGTGCTGTACATGTTTGGATACTGCCAAAAAGAATACAAACCAGCAGCAGAACATGAGCAAGTGCGGGCTGGGCTGGGGAACCTGTTCTCCAGCAGAGAGGAGTGAGGAGCATGACCCGCAGCACTGCTCCCCAGGGAGCCCACTGCTGCCTGGGTGCTTGCAAGAGCAAGTTTGAGCCTATCTGTCTCCTGCCTCCTGGCCCACAACTGCTGTGTTGAAATTGCTGCTTGCTCCAGGCCACCTCCTGAGCTCCCTGAGCCACCTGACTGTCCCCTGGAGCTGGCTTCAAACAGAAGACAGCCAGATGTTGGGTGACCTCCCTGTTTAAATCCCCTCTGTCTGGAGGGGACATCAAAACATCAAAGCAGGGTTACAGAGGATATGCCCCCACATCTCCCCTGGGGAGCTGGCAGCAGCCCATCACCCAGGAACAGTCTGAGAAGACACTGCCTTCCCCACCACCACAGAGGTGAACTGCCACTCAGCTGCAGAAGCTTCCCCACACCTGAACTCCAGTGCCCCGCGCACCATACGCACTGGGCACGTTTGCTATAACCCTGGCTTCACGCAGCAGGAGTGGGGCCACCCCAACGGGTGCCCAGGGCCTGCAGCACACAGCCAGGGGCTGTCCTTGCACGCACCCCTGCTTGTCACTTCCCAGAACAAGGTGGGGAAAGAGCAAAGGAGCGTTTGTGCTCGGAGCCTAGTGGCACAGCAGGCTCTGCCAGCCATCGCCCTCACTCACGGGCAGGACCAGCTGCCCCCACGCAGCCCCCGGCCCTGCCTAGCCTGGGGGCTCCTTGGCAGATGCGAGGTAAGGTCACTTTGACAGAATCTTCTGATAAGGCTCATGCGCTCCCCCCGAGTCTGAGAATTCCTCCTGTCACTTTTGTTCCGCTACTATCCCTTTGCTGCCAACGCTGCGTCCCCCTTCTCTGCAGAGGAAAGGGCTGCGCCGTTTCTCGCTTATCAGCGTTCCCAAGCTCAAAGCCTTGTGCTTTCAGCTGTCTCATCTTGGTGCCAAGCGCCTGATGTCCCAAACTCCGAGCTCTGTCTTGCCATCTGCTCCAGTCTGGAAAGCCAAAGTGGCATCTCCATCCCTTCTGCATTGGTGTGGTGGGGCAGGAAATGTCAGCAAGTCACCCCAAATTAAGCAAGGTGTCACCTCGCTTGTCTGCGGCATCCCCTGCAGACCAGCTCCCACCTCGCTGTTCCCTCAGCCCGAGCACTCACCTCCACGTTGTATTTCTTGCGGGCTTTGCCCACTTTGACTGCGAGGTGCATGACCATGATGAAGCTGGCAGCTCCCGTCAGGATGACGTAGCCATACTCCTTTGAGAGAACAGCCATCTTGGTGCTGCCACAGAAAGAGAGCCCATTACTGTTCTGGGGTGTGCTGTGAGAGGTGGCAGCTCACTCCATGCAGATAGGTGTGAATGGAAGAGCTGCTGAGCACAGACCCAAGACACCCCAGCACGGGGACTAGATGAAGGAGGAGAGGAAGGGTTAGTTGGGGAAGTTTCACAACTCAGTGCCTGCTGGGTATCGAGCAGCACAAGCCAAGGGCCCTCTGCTCAGTTCCTGTCAAGCAAGCCTTAAAATCATGTGTTTGTGGGAGGTGGTGTCTGGAAGACCCTAGTCCAGCCTCCATCTCAGAGCAGGACTGCAGCCAACAGCACGTCACATCATCCCTGGCCATGGCTGGCCAAGTCCCACGACCTCCCTGACACAGTGCTGTGCCTGCAGGGACGCTCTGGAGTCGTGGACAGAAACTGATTCTTCACAGCCGCTTCCAACAGCAGAACCAAGAGCCACCCAATGAAGTCAGGAAACAGACTGGGCACAGACCAATAGAGGGTTTCTCTCGTGCCATGGAAAGCAGCTGTGGAACTCCCTGCCGAGGGGTGTCACGAATGCGGGCAGCTTTCATAAACTCCAGAGGAAAACTGGGCAAACTTTGGGAATAAAAGACAAGTTGGTACTTCTAACAGAAACACCAACTGGCTCAGAAATCCCCTGAGTTGAAAGGAGCTGTGCTACATGAATGGTTAGTGTTGGAACCACTAAGGTCATCCTTACATGAAAGAGTAATAAAACCCACCTCAGCATCACTAATAACCAAACCTCTCCAGTGAAGAGGTGCTGGCAAGAGGAGCGATGCTCACCCCACAGCTCCAAGGCACCCTCTGAGTCACAAGTCAGTGAACAGCCCCCAGCAACACGCAGCTGCTGGCACCTACCAGCACGTGCACGTGCAAGTCTGCCAGCCAGGAGATACCAGGGCCCATGTGGTTTGCCTTCAACGGTTCTGTGCTTCCTTGCACAGGCCTGAGAAGGAAGCATGGAGCAGAAGGTGCAACCAGAAGCCCCCCACCGTGCTGCCTCGCAACAGGGTCACCACTGCTTCTCCCTCTTTCCTCCTCTTCATCTGCTGGACCTGCTGCCAGCTTGTGCTGCGGGGATGTGCTTGACACCGAATGCTCTGGCACCTCCCCGGCTGCAAGGGAGCACAAGAGCCCTTCCCCACAACCATCTGACACCATCCTCTTCCACAATTCCAAACCTCAGACGTTGTCTGTCTGCGTGATCCGGGATGGTGCTGCACAATGCAGCACGGCAGAAGACAGCAGAGACCTCTCTCTAGCACTGATATTATTTCCTCTCCAAGGCAAACCCCAGCCCATGCCCATCTCCACCCGGTGCCTCCAGGAGGCAGTGAGGTTTTAGTGTCTCCTGCACTGTCCCACTGGCACAATCAGTGCAGAGGAAAAGGACACATCACGGAACCAGGGCAAAGAGCCTTCCTATAGCAGCAGCAGCACCAGCACCCAGCATGGGGGATCTTCAGGGACCAGAGGGGTTTAGTTCTCATTTGCAAAAGGGTTATTAGGGATGGAACAAGGTGAAGGCACCAGCTGGCTTTATCCATGTGGTTTGGTAAACATCAGCAAGAACATTCAAAACCTCCAGCAACTAAGGAAATGTCAGCTGCACCCACATGTAATAAAGGTTAGCACCTTGCAGATAAAGCACTGAAAATACAACACATTCCCACCCAGCAGAGCACGCTGATGGTCACGTTTCCCTCTTCAGATTACAAGGTTGGTCAACAAGGTGCATGCATTTTATCTTCACAGGGCTAAATTACAACGTGGGGGTTTATTTTAGCAGCAAAGAGTACTGCAAAGCATTGAACCGGGTGCATTATAAAGCTGCTACTCTTAGGTAAAGCTGCATGCCAAGCCTTTGCTCTAGTAATCTGGGGTGCCATAAAGCAATCCAAAGGGCACGGGACTTTGGGCCTCTCTCCAATCGTGCTCCTTGCCTCCGTTTCCGGATCCCAGTGCCTTGTGCACTTCAGCAACCTTTGTCCGCAGCTGCAAGCACTCTGCTGACAAGCGCTGGCACGGAGCACAGGGCTCAATTTCTATCTTCCCTGCAGCAAATGATTCAGGTGGGAGCCACTGACCAGGGGATTCCGGAGACTGAGAGCGCAGCCTGGGAGCTGCAGCAGCAGACTCTGCTTTTACAGAATAAGGGTTCTTCTGCAGAATAAAGGTTCTTACCTTTCTTATTTTGCAGAAGAAGGGCTCTTACCAAGTTTGCCATAACACTGTGGTTATTATGAGTCAGCAAAGCTGATTATGGCTCCCCGCGCTTGAATTCTGGTCGGACTACCAGCTCCAAGCTCAGACTTGCCCCCAGGCCAGGAGAGCGCTTTGTCCCTGGCAAGCCCAGGCTGACCCCCAGAGGCAGAGCTCTCCGCAAGCCCTGCGGGCCAGGCCCTGCGGGCCAGGCTCTGCGCTGGGTGCGGGCAGAGCCCTGCCGCGCCCCGCTCACCCTCATGTTCCCGGAGGGACGGAAGGGAAGTCCCGGAGCAGGGCCACAGCCCTCGCTGTACCTTCTCTCCCATCCACCAGGCTGACCACCGTCCGCACGCCCCCGGAGCCCCCGCCCCGCCCGGCCCGGCCCCCGGATGGGGGCAGCGGGGGGTCCCCCGCTCGCACTCACCCTCCGGCGCGACGCGGAGCGGCCCAGGGCGCAGCGGAACGGAGCCGCCCGCGGGGCCGTGCCCAGGCCGGGCCCTCCCCGCAGCGGGCGGGGTCCCCTGGAACCTCTCCCCGCGGGGCCGGCGGGCGGAGCGGGGCGCGGATCGGCCCCGGGGGAGCCTCGGGGGGAGCTGGGAGTGTTGCGAGGGAGGGGTTTGGCACGGGTCCTCGGTGGTGGCACCGTAGGGTCTCCCAGCACCCGGCGGGGGTTGCTAAGCGGGCATCGGTCCTGTGGGGATGAAGGGTCGGAGAAGGGCTTGGGGCTGCTGGTGGATGGAAAGCTGGGCGGGAGCCGGCACCGTGCGCTCGCAGCCCAGAAGCCGACGGCACCCTGGGCTGCATCCCCAGCAGCGTGGGCAGCAGGTCCAGGGAGGGGATTCTGCACCTCTTGTGAGACCCCCCTGCAGTGCTGGGTCCAGCTCTGGGGTCCTCAGCAGGAGAGACGGGGACCTGTTGGAGCGGGGCCAGAGGAGCCCCAGCAATGCTGGGAGGGCTGGAACCCCTCTGCTGGGAGGCCAGGCTGGGAGAGGTGGGGTTGTTCAGCCTGGAGAAGTGAAGGCTGCGGGGAGACCTTATCGTGGCCTTTCAGTACTTAAAAGGGCCTGTCAGAAAGATGGGGACAGACTTTTTATGTTGTGATGGTTTTAAACTAGAAGAGAGGCTCACAGCAGGGGACTAGCTAACCTTTAAACGTCCCTTACAACCTAAAATATCCTATGATCCTATCCAACAGCTCTGCATATATGTTCCCAGCACGTGTATATCCTTAGCAGCCTGTGCTGCCACCTTCACTCTTAAGCATTGTTGTCATACCCATTATACATAAGCAAAGATTTCAGCTTTGATTCACAGTTTAATGGCTCTAAGTATGGTAATTTATACCATGCTTGCTGAAATCTTCTCCCGCTTTTCCCTTTTATTCCACCAAATCTCGCTGGTGTCGGATGAAGAAGCCAGTGTTTCACACGTGGAGTTGCTGTACTCAGTCGGGTAAGGAGATACTTGTCTTGGCAATTGCCAGTGTTAGTGATATGAAGGATCTTATTTACATCTCCCTTTATTCTGGTCTGTATATGTAACCCTGGGACTTTGGCATTGAAACGCAAGCCATTTTCAAGAATGCTTGTGACTGTGTGTGAGAAATACATTTTACATTTTAAAAAATCCAGTTGTAGGGATGTGATAGAAAATTAGAGTTGGGCTTTCCAGTTCTGCAGATGTTCATAAACTGGTGGAGGTACCAGGGGTCTGGCTGCAGGGGGATAGGTGGTATCTTACGCTCTTGCCAGTGTAATGGGGAAGAGAGCAGAACTCAGAGGGATCCCAGGCCCCCAAAATCCTGGGTTTAACTCTCACCTCACATATCTGCCTTGACACAGCAAAAAGTTCTTGGATTCCCAGGGGCTCCAGTAAGCTATCTGGTCTGGTCTCAATCAGCTCAGATGGGCTTTCAGGACAAAAAGGCTTGGTGAACTCCTTGGCTACAGCTCAGAGATGATGCCTTTCCCATATCTCAGATCATACCTCTTTGAGACAGTCCCTATGACCCTGCATTTCATTTCTGTGTTCTCATGGCAAAGCAGGAGTGTAAATGCCTGGCATACCCCTCCTCCCTCCCAATGAATATTTTGCCAATGTCGAGTCCCAGTGGAAGAAGACAAGTGAAAGCAGCACAGTGAGGGAAAGTGGAGCTCAGAGACTTTCTTCTCTTGCTGTTTTATTTCACTTAAAAAATAAATAAATCATCTAGAATGGGACATAATGTTGCAAACTCGGTAGGAAGGGCCTGTCTTCAGTTCCCACACCAGGCATTCAGAAGGATTTGTAGGGCTGATCCTAAGAGACTGTGTCTTCCTCCTCCTCCTCCTCCTCCCGCTTTGAAGTGTGGACTTCATAGACGACAGCACAGATTCCAGCCAGCCAGGCTGCCACGGTGCCAGCAAAGAATATGCAGAAGCCAACGAGGCACAGAAAGATGTAGTCTTGCTTGTACAGCTGGGTCAGGCAGCTGAAGCGGAGCTGGGCCTCCACCGCAGGCACTTTCAGGGCACGCAGAGCTTCTGGGCTGTAGCAGGTGATGTTGTCAGCATCTGCCGAGGGAAAAGCAGAAGCAAGGCTCTGTGTCTTAAGCATTCATGAACAGGAGTCCTGCTAGAAAAATGACGGAGGAGCTCGCTAAACTCCTGGAAAACATCTACAGACTTCACCGCCCTCCCGCTCTGTGGCTTAGGTAAAATCAGACAGGCGAACCCAGAGAGTTGCTAGAGTGATTTCTCTGGTGTTGCCTCCATAGGAAAGTATTACCCCTTGATCATGTCACTGTGGCAAACTGCTGTCCCTGCACTGCTTATCTCTGCTGACGGAGCACTTTTATTTTACTGTAGGAGCACTTGTGTTTTATATTTTTTTAGCCTCAGACACCTTCTGAAGTGATATAGCCTAAGTTATGCTGGAATAAGGAGGCTTGTGCACTTTTAACAACCAGTGTTGTTTGCAGTTAGGCAGAGCCTCACCTGCTCTGTGAGAGAGCAAGAGGAAACTCATCAGTGATTCAGTTTCACTGAAATAATGAGTGTACCCTGTCACACTGTAATATGCACAGTGATAAAACAGATGCTGGCTTGTCCCTTTGAAGTCAGTGAAGGCTGAGCATAGTAAAAGCACCATCTCCTTTTGGTGCCTGCAGTGTGTCCTCAGCCAGGGCTCTCTCCTTCCCCTGCAGGTTTTGAACTGCTTGGCCAGACACAGCAGCTCTGCCAGACACAGGCTGGTCACTGCTTGATGCATTGGATGGATGGACCTGAGGGAATCACAGAATCCCAGTATGGTAGGGGTTGGAAGGAACCTCTGGAGATCATCTCATCCAACCCCTCAGCTAAAGTAGGGTCACCTCGAACAGGTAACCTGGGATTTCATTGTCCAGGTGGGTTTGGAATATCTCCAGAGAAGAAGACTCCACAACCTGTCTAGGCAGCCTGGGCCAGGCTCTGCCACCCTCACAGGAAAGGAGTTTTTCCTCATGTTGAGATGGAACTTTTGTGTTCCAGTTTGTGCCCGTTGTCCCTTGTCCTGTCACTGGGCACCACTGAAGAGAGTCTGGACCCATCCTCTTGACCTTTGCCCTTTAGCTATTGATCAGCATTGATCAGATCCCCTCTCAGCCTTCTCTTCTCCAGCTGAACAGCCCCAGGGCTCTCAGCCTTTCCTTGGCACAGAGATGTTCCAGTCCCCCTGGCACCTTTGTAGCCTCCGCTGGACTCTCTCCAGTAGTTCCTTGTCTCTCTTCAACTGGAGAGCCCAGAACTGGACACAATACTCCAGCTGTCACCTCACCAGGACAGAGCAGAAGTGGAGGAGAACCTCCTTCAACGTGCTGGCCACACTTTTCTTAATGCACCTCAGGAGACCATTTGCCTTCTGGGCTACAAGAGCACATTGCCGGGAAAGGGAAAGGCAGCAGCTGAGAGGAACAAGCTACAGGGAATTTATATTGTATTTATATCAATATTATATAGTATATTACGGAGTGATATAGCTGCACTGGTTGTTCGTGATGATATCTCATTTTCCTAAGTATAACCAGAGACCTTTTATCTCTGGATTACCCAGATCCATCTAGACCTGGGCAACTCCATGTCAACACCTGGACTGCACAGATCCAGCCGAGCGCAAAGCACCACTGCAAAGGTGCTCTGTGAAGCAACAGCAGCTTTTTGAAGGCCAGGATGGGGATCTGCTTGCAGCAGATTTCAGGAGCTGTCAGCTCCTGTCACAGCCCTCGGTTTAGGGCCCCTAATCCTGACAAAGAGGGAGCTGCCTAAAGGCAGGCGGGTGTTGGTGATACAGGCTCTCCAGCCTGTGTACACTCACTGGCAGGGTGAAAGCTCTGCACAGTTCTCACACCAGTCCCAGCAGGCACACAGCCTCCTGCGGAGTCACCCACAGCATCTCGCCAGGATGCAGCAAAGCCCAACAGAGCAGGGAAGTGGAGCAGCCTCTTCAGGCTCCCAGGTTTCTTTGGCTTTCCCCTTTTGCAGAGCATGGTACAGGGATCCATACTCATACCACCAGTCTTTGCTGACACTGCCTTTCCTACTGCTACCGTCCCAAATTGCCTGCAATGACCTTTATTCTCCTGTTCCAGTGTGTTATCTTCAATCTTACTGATAAGAACAGTATTTTTTTACACTGTTCCATAACTGCCTGTAACCTGTACAAGTGAAAAAAAACCCAACAACTCTACTTTCTACAGGGAGCTTACTACATCTAATAAGACACAGAGATGTCCTAACTTTGGTTCTGCCCAAACACCAGCTTCCATTTGCCCTTCACTTTTCTCCCCTTGGACTCTTCTGCGGCCCTCTTTTACTTGATGGGCAGACTTCTTCAAATAATTCCTCTTTTTCAGCTTTCTCTCACCATTGTGACCTGCATTACCAAAAATCAAGCTTGCTTTGTTACTATGTGCTGTGCTCTGTTCCTTCTCAGCCTGGAGAAGTCAAGTTCATGTGCTGCAGCTTCAGAACAAAGTGCTGCCCATGGAACCAGGGTTCTTCTGGGAAAGGGGACTGGTTGATTACCCTGCTTCATGAAGACTTGATGCCCATGGCCCAGTTGTAGAATCTCTCAGTATGATGGGAAATAGCTAATTTTAGCATCCCAGATGATGTAAGGAAAGACTTCTTGGAGACCCTGTTTTCTAGAAATGGCTTTTATTCAGAAGCAAGCTGCTCTGTGCTGCTGCAGTCTGTGAGACTTGGTGATCACCTGCATCACACATGGATTTCTTATTTTGGAAAACTTAATATAAAATAGAGCTGGTTTGTTCTGGGGTGCTGGAGGAGGAGCAGGAACATAGAGAGCCTCCCAGCCATCAGGATACAGACATTTTTCTGAGCAGAACTTGCACTGTTTGTCAATCCAGTTTCACCTAGGACCTAACCCACAGCTCCCATGGGAACAGCAAAAGGTCTTTCACTGTCTCGTGAGTGCTGGGTCACAGTCTGATACAGAGGATCAGTCCAGTGTACCTGCTGTGAGGACCAGGAGCACTCTGACAGCTGGAGGTGGCAGGATTTGTAGCTTTCATCTGTCTCAGCACAACAGCTGCCCTGCTCTTTAGGCAAAGGGCGTTGTGGATGCTCTTCACGTATAGAAACAGGTCAGCAGGGAGCAGGGTGTGATCACAGCCCCACAGAAGTCAGCAGCTAAACTCTCGCTGGCTTCCCCGTTACCCAGACTTTTCCTGGAGACCCGGTCAGTGAGAGATGAGAGCAGAAGAGGAGCTGCCTGGCTTTCAGCCCGGCTTTCTTTTCAGCATTGAGCAGAATTGGTGCTGTAGAGGCTGCACAAATTAGGTCTGTCTGCCAAGCACGTTGGGTAGGGAGAGGCTATCAGGATGTGTTTGAGGTGAAGGGGACACTGGTGGAGAGTTCAGGGCTGGAGAGGATGCCCCGAGCAGGTCGGAACAGAGACAGGAGAGCATTTCCACAGAAAAAGCAGGCTTAACTGGTCATTCTGTATGTACTGGTGCTGCAACAGCACCAAACAGAGCAGTTGGAAACAAAGCAGGAAATCCAGAGCAGCAGCTTTCCCAGTGCAGATCTCCCTAGAGCCATGTTGGGCTCCTTGTCCTTGGCACTGCAGCCATAGGATGTCGTAGCTGCAGGCTTGTCCTGGTTTCACTGAGACAGAATCCCAGGACAGCCATGGCAAGCAGTTTGGAGTCAACCAGGAGCTTAAGCTGGGAGGTGAAAAGGCTGGTGCAGATGCCCTGAGCTGGCTCACAGGTGTATCCTGTACCACTCGCTATAAAGGGGGAAGTCTGAGGAGTCTGGGGATTCTTCCTCCTTCTCTTTCTTTCTGCTGGGGGGTTCACTCATCATTCTGCTCCTGAGGCCTCTTTCCTGTGTATTGTCACTGCTGTACATTCGCTGGGCTGAGCATAACTGTATACTTTATATTTGCACTGGTATTAATTTGGCTGTTTCGTTAAATCTGTTCTCATTTCAACCCACAGGTCTCCTTTCCTTTTCCCTATTCCTTCTCAGGTGGGGAGGGGTTACTGAACACAGAACAACAGCTATTGTTTAGCCCCAGGTATGGGCTAAAGATAGACAAGGCTACACCTCCCTGACTGCCCTGAGCACGGGGACAACTGTGACTCTGTGGGTGGAGTGTGTGTAGCCCAGTTGCTTGGATCTGTGTTTTGTGCGATGCCAGAAGATGGGACCCGCAGTCAACATGCGATGACACAGCCTCACGAGCTGAACTTTTGGAAGAAAGAACAGAGGGCCCTCTTTGTTCCACACAGATCTGCAGGAGTAGGGAGAAGTCCTGCTCACACAGCCCTCACCTGGAAAATGAACGCTGCTCTCTGTCATCCAGGTGATGAAGTCCAAAAAGGAGCAGTTGCAGTGCCACAGGTTGTCACTGAGCCCCAGAAGCCTCAGGCTGGGCAGGTCCTGGACAATGCGGGTGTCCAGGAATGTTAAGCCTGTCCGGCTCACATCCAGGTGCCTCAGCCAGGTGTTGTTGGCGAAAGCATCCTTCTTGATGGACACGAGGTTGGGATTGTCTGAGATCTTCAGCACCACCAGGCTGAGGAGATGTGAGAAAGTGTTGAAGGTGACCTGTGTGAGGTTATTGAAACTGAGGTCCAGATAGACAAGCTTGGCCACACCAATGAAAGTGAAATCCAGGTCATTCCCCAGGAGGTTCTTCCTGCAGTCCAGATAGATCAAATCGGCTAAGAAGCTCAGCTCCACAGGCGGCAGGTACGAGATGCTGTTTACCGCTAGGATCAGCTGCCTGGTGTCCAGTGGGATGTCCACGGGGAACTCCTGCAACTGCTGCCCCGTGCAGTTCACCTCCAGGTACTGACAGCTACACCTGCTCAGGCAGTTGATCCTCTCCGATGCCATCCCCATCCCCAAAAGAAACATGAGGCTCAGAGGCCGCGGTCTGCCTGAAGACGACATGTTGTAGCACCTTCCAAGCCGCTCAGCTCTCTGGGAACTGCGAGCAGCCCTATGGAAGCTGCGTTCCCGTGCCAGCCATGCCCGGCTGCAAGGCTCCGGGGAACCGCTTTGTGTCCGTGACTCACTTGACTCCTTGGCTGAGCGCCCGGGCTGGAAACCGAGCCCGGTTTCTACAGCGGCAAGTGCGGAACGGTGGCAGCAGCGTCTCCATGTCGCGCTCGGTGCCAGCTGACACCTCTGAGGTCAGCGGCTTCGGGGACAGGGCCGTGACCTCGCTGGCCGAGCGGGAGCCGCTTTGGGCCGAGGGGAGATGCGGGGAAGGCGGTTTTGGCTGGTGGAGGTGGGGGATGGTGTTGAGAGCATCCCACCTGCGCCGGGCGGGGGCAGACAGGGGAAGCTTTGTCACAAGCCGTGTCGGGCTGCAAGGGCCGGTCACTTGCGCGGGTCGAGCGAGCGAGCCCCGTGCAACGCCTCTCTAGGGTGTCCCTGTCTCCTTTCGGGCGGCAGCTACGGGAGGCTCTTGCAGTAGGCGTTTTTAACCAGAACAGGCTTTTTTCCAACGCCGCCCCGGCTCCCTCTGCCGACCCCCCGTGGTATCGCACCTCCTGCACTGTCTCAGCGCGCCAAGCCTGCTGGCGGCCTTCCCGAGCCTTGGGCCGGGCACGGCGGGGCGCTAGGAGCCGGCGGAGCCCCGGGGGCCGTACCCCAGGGCCAGGCAGCAAGCGCGGCCACCCCGGCTCCCGCCCCGCGCCTCGGGCCGCCCCGCCCCTAACGGCCAACGGTCGGAGAGGGGCGTGGCCTCGGCAAGCCCCGCCCCCCTCCCGCCGGCGCGGTCGCGGATAGGCCGGCGGCGGGCTGTCGCGCGCGGGGGGGTGTGGCCGGGGGAGCCGCCCGCCAGATTCAAGCGGCGGCGGGCGAGGGGCGGTTGTTGCCCGGCGCCGGGATGGAGACGCTGACCTTCCCCCGCTACAGCCCCGACGACATCGTCAGCTACCTCCGCAGCCACGTCCTGACGGGCGCCGAGGCCCGGAATCTGGTCAAGGGCGATGTGTTCGGTAACTCCAAGGTGCGTGAGGCGGGGAGGGGGAGGCCGCGGCCTGCTCTTGGCGGGGCGGGGAGGGGAGATGCGCCGCGCTGGAGCCGGCAGCTTCCCGCCCTTGGCGGAGGCCTGAGGGCGCCGTAGCTGCTCGCACGGCGGTTGTTGTCCCGGCTGATCGCTCCCCCGGGCTGCGGGGTCTGTGGCCTGCAGCGGCGGCTCAGCAGGGAGGTGGGTGGTTTTCCCTGTGGGGCAGATTAGCCTCGTAGGGGTTGCAGGGATAAACTCGGGACTTCTCATCTCCTCGGCTCGAGAGAAGCTTGTTCAGGCCTCACCAGGCAGGGGGTGGGTTCATAAACAGACAGACCTGAAGTTGCACCGCCTGCCTTTCCCGGTTCTGTGGGAGCTGGGTTCAAATAACCTGCTGCATATGGCAGCTTACTTGATCAACTGATGGTTTTTAAATCAACCCTGTAAAAAGCAACCCCTCCCTGCTCTACTTTTTTTTCTCTTGTACCTGACCATTAATGTTAATGCAGCCATGCCGTGTCCTCAATGAAAAAGAAGCAGCTTTAGGATAGAATCGATGCCTTGGTGCGATTCCTTGTGTCACTGCGTAAGTGCTTGTGCCTGCTGGAGGAGGCTGACCCTGCTTCTTTAGGGGATGGTCTGTTTTAAGAAGCGAGATCAATCTGAAATGATGATGGAATAGCTCTGTAAATGAATATCTGCTTGGCACGTTGGGTATCTTTTGCCCCTCTGTTTTAAAAACGTGATGAAGGACACTCGGCTATGGGATTATAATTTCTGGGGCCTTTTTTAGATCTCGGTGTCACTTGGTTTGGAAACTGCTCAGTGAGCAGCAGTGTAATGAAAAGCAACATGTAGCTGTGGCAGTTAGGACTGGAGCTGTCTGAGCTGTTTGCTGTCTGTTATAACTGTATTATGAGATGGTAATGCTGAAACTGCAAACTCTTGGAAGATAAAACTTAAGTCTTGGTGGCTCAGTGAAAGCAGCCTTCATGTGTTAAAGGCAGAACTACTTTTATGGCCTAGTCTGGGAGCCCAGAATCAATCGTATGGAATACTGATTTACGTCATTTCTTCTTGCAGCTTGAAGTTTTACACATGATTTACATGAGAATCCTGCAGAAGGTCTACGGAATCCGCCTGGAGCATTTCTACATGGTACGTCTGTAGTGGCAGGTGTAATGAAACGTGAAAGCAAAAAAAAATACTGCACTTAAACTAAGCGTTGAAGTATCTCCCTCTCATCTTCTCACTAGCAAATGGCGAGTTGCTTACCGTTTTGTATCTTGTAATGGCATGACTGGGAGCTTAGAAATTCTGCTTCTCTTGCAGAAAACTTATGTATGAGATATTGTATACCCATGGGCGCTTGTGTTTAGGGAGGCAATTAGTCTGTTCACTTAGGCAGGAATGAGAGTGCAGTGCTGCAGTGCAGCCATCAGCATGGGTCATTTACCAGAGATAAATGAACCGGGGAGCATCTTCTGTGGGCTGTTGCTGAGGCCTTGCTGATTATGTCTGAGAAGTTGCTTTGATCATTGCTTCTGGTCTGGAAGTTGGCTCCAGCTCAAGATCCTTGTAGAAATAGTGATTCTGTGAGTGTGCTGCCACTTGCCCCCTCCCTCCCCCACACACCTCTCTCATGGAAAGGGCACTCCCTTCTCCACTAAGGAAAGGCTCTGTGGACAGCCCTCTCCTTCTGCAGTGAAGCTGTGAATTCTTTTCTTTGAGATGCTCTGGGTGTCAGAAATACCTGGGAGGGACTGGACAAGCTTGCAAAGGGACTCCATCTCTGGCCTTCAAAATATATACTGTCATCTTGGGTATCTGCCTTTGGCTGTGTTTGAAAGAGGGTCTCCTCCTAAATATTAGGCTGGTCTATAGGGAAAATAAGTATGGCTTTTAGTGCTTGAGCATCTCTACTTCTCCATTAACTGAGAGGAAGATAAGAAGTGCAGCTGGATGTTAACTGTTACCTTGTTGATTAACACTTAATTTATCTTCTGTATCTGTTAGATAAAAACTAATTCCTGGAAGTGAGAATGCATAGTATTGTCTTGTGCCATTTTTGGATAGACTGAAACTTTCTGCATTTTTGAACAAATAAAACCAGAGGGCTTTAAAATTCTGGAATTTGTAATGTTGCTGCTTTCATTATTATTGTCCTTCTATGTTTTGCCCAGCCAAAACTGACGCTTAAATTAGTCTGCTGATTAACTTGACAGCATTCTTCAGCCTCTAATGTGCTCCCTGTGAATGAGACCATCCTCAGTGTGTTTAACCTGCCTGAGTTATTTTATGTTGTGGAAGCAAACCTGTGGATTTTTGTTTGAGTATTCTGTACTTATGCATTACCTCTCTTTACTCTTTAGATGCCGGTCAACGTTGAAATAATGTATCCACAGATATTTGAAGGCTTTTTACCTGTTTGTAACTTGTATATTCACATGTAAGTAGAAGATGCTGCATCTGTTCAGTTGCTAGTCCATGTATAGGCTCAATTTACTAGAAGTAGTGGGACTTCACACCTTTTTGCTGGTGGTGGTTCCACTGCCTGTGGGCTCTGAGCACAGTGAAATTTGCAGATGAAAAAGGAACTGAAGTGTTCAGTAGAGTAAAATCCTCAGTAGGCAGCTATCTTGTCAAAATGAATGTGTTAACCCAATGATCCAGCTTCACCGTAGTGGAGCACAGATCTATACATTGCTACACCTAGAAGAGGGACTTTAAGTACCTGTTGTGTAAGCTTGCTGTCTGAATTCTGTGTAGATGTCTTTGTAAGGGGAGACTTTCCTAACAGTTAAGTGCAGGAGCTCCCTAATTAAGCTGAAAAGTTGTACTACAGGCAAATATTTTGTCTACAGAAGCCTTTTGAAATGCTGTAGGAATACAAATTTTTAGTGCGGATCTGTGTGTGGAGTCCTACTGTGTCAGTCTCCTGAGACTTGCTGTTGTCTTGTGCTTGCTGCACATATGCTGTGGGATGAGAGAGCAAGATCTCTTTTGTGCTAAATGGATATAGCACAAAACCTGAGTCGTAGTCACTGCAGATAAGGTTGTGTTTTGTTTTCCTTGCAGGGAGCGCTTACTTCCAGTGTGCCGGATTAATGATTTTCAAATTGCTGATGTTTTAAACCCAAGTAAGCAAATGCCTTGTAATCCTTGTGTTTCCTGGGGTGCTGGGTGTCACCTGACATCCAGGTGCTTTTTGTCATTTAGCATAGCCAGATGGGCATCCAGCTTCACATCCAGGCTTCCAGCTGCTCTTCTGACCCTTGCTGTGGCCCTCAGACAAGCTGGTTCTAATGAGCAGTTCTCTTATTCCTTATGTAGGCCAATCCAGTTAAATAGCACAGGGGAGTTTTGAATGCCATGAATCTGTTGAACTGTTGTTCTGGAGAGTGGCCTGCAACATACTGGAAATAGCATCAGAATAAATGGTAACAAAAATTGCCCTGGCAACTCTGGGATGCTATAGGATTTCTTATGCTGATGCCTATGTAGGAAGCGGTTGAATTTTTGCTTCACCCTTTTCATTACCCAGCTGCAGAGGTTCTGGTACAAAGCAAACTTAGAAAAGGTTGTTCTGAAGAACTCTCTCACTTGTGGCTCCGTCTTGATTACAATGGTCTTGAATGTCTTGAACATCTTTCACAAAGTTTGCTTGGAATAGAACCCAGAAGTCCCTGCAGTTCAAAGCGCTGTCTTCAGTTAGCTTGGTAGTTACAGTAAGGCTCTGTCTTCAGAGCTGTAGTTGAAGATTGACACTTTCTCCCTGTTTTAATGGGATGCTGTATTTTAAAAGTCTTCCCCTTAGGCACCCTTTTCATTTGTTAAATTGCACAGAATTTCTAAGACATCATAAGTTCATAGTTTGTTGCTAGGCTTTGTGGAGTCTGAAATCTTTGCTAGGCAAGCGAGAGAAGAACTGGGAAGAAGAAAAGGGACGCAGAATTTGGATTCTGTTTTGTAGTTTTTATCTCTTCTCCAAATTATGTTTTGCTCAGCTTTTTCAGAGCAATTGCACTCAGTGCAGGTGGAAACCAGAACAATGATGACTTGCAATTCCTATTTCAGAAACAAAGAGGACAGCTCGTTTCCTGAGTGGCATTCTCAACTTTGTGAATTTCAGAGAATTCCGACGTGAGGTCTACTTGGAGTTACAGCTGAACTATGTAAGACTGGGTGCTGTGTTACTCCACGTACCTACTGAAGTATAATTAATGTTAACCTACAACTGGGAGCATAAAGGTTGTGGCTTTTTAACTGTATGCTTAAATAATGCATTGGAATGTTAAAGGTAGCCAAGTAATAGAGGATGGTACCAGTTTAATATTACATAAAACTGGTGTGACTATGTTATAAGCATTCACAGCTACTGTAAGTGGTTTAGGAAAAACCTTTGCAAAGCCATTAAGGAAACATGTCAGTTTAGAAGAGTGGATGAGCTTGTCAATATTCTAAAGGTTTCTGTATGGCCATGACCAAGTTATTACTTAGGCTATTATATGAAGCTTTTTTTTTTTTCCCCAGTAGCTTGATAGTTTAGCCTGGTAAGTGAAGGTTTGGCACCTTGCATCATTTTGAGAAAAGATGGATGTACCAGTCAGTGGGCTGAAGCTAGAATTGCAGATGGCCTCTCCTGAATATTTCAGTAGTGCAGAGATGGTGCATTTCATATGAAATACTGATGATCAGGGCTCTAATAGAAGCCCTGAGAGAAACCAGATTCCTGTAAAATAATAAAGAACTATTCCTGGATATTTAATTTGCAGAAATTGGCTATGGAGAAACACCAACAACTGGAGATAGCGAATCGGGAGGCAGCACTGAAGCTGGATAAACTGAAGTGAGTATGAGAATTAAGCAAGCACTGTGTGATGCCCTACTTGACTTGTCTGTCTTTCAGTGTTGAGTGCACGTGATCTGGCCAGGCTGGATTGATGGGTCAAGGCCAATGGGATGAGATTCAAAAAGGCCAAGTGCCGGGTCCTGTGCTTGGGTCACAACAACCCCCTTCAATTCTCCAGGCTTGAGGAAACTGCCTAGTGGAAAAGGACCTGGGGGTGTTAGTTGACAGACAGCTGAAGATGAGCCAGTGTGTGCCCAGATGGCCAAGAAGGCCACCAGCATCCTGGCCTGTATCAGAAACAGTGTGGTCAGCAGGACTAGGGCAGGGATTGTTCCCCTGTACTCATCACCAGTGAGGCTGTACCTTGAATACTGGGTTCAGTTTTGGGCCCTTCACGCCAAGAAGGACATTGAAGGTCTGGAGGGTGTCCAGAGAGGGGCAATGAAGCTGATGAAGGGTCTGGAGCACAAGTCTTGAGGAGCAGCTGAGGGACTTGGGGTTGTTTAGTCTGGAGAAAAGCTCAGGGGAGACCTTCTTGCTCTCTACAACTTCCTGAAAGGAGGTTGGAGCCAGGTGGGGTCAGTCCCTTCTCCTAAGTAACAAGTGATGGGACAAGAGGAAATGGCCTCTAGTTGCACCAGTGGTGGTTTAGGTTGGACATTAGGAAAAGTTTTCTCACCAAAAAGGTTGTCAAGGCCTGTCCCAGGCTGCTCAGGGCAGTGGTGGAGTCCCCATCCCTGGAGGGATTTAAAAGCCCTGTAGATGCGGTGCTGAGGGACACGGTTTAGTGGTGCCCTGGCAGAGCTGGGTTAACGGTTGGACTCGATGATCTTAAAGGTCTTTTCCAACCTAAATGATTATTGCAGCCTTTCAGTATTTGAAGGGGGCCTATCAGAAAGGTGGAGAGAGTCTTCTTAGCAGGGCCTGTTGTGACAGGATAAGGGATGATGTTTTTAAACTAAATGAGGAGAGATTTAGACTAGACAGAGGCAGAAATGTTCTACGCTAAGGGTAGTGAAACACTGGCCCAGGAGAGAGAGGTGGTCAATGCACCATGCCTGGAAACATTCAATGATTGTGGATGGGATGCCTCAACAGGAGCAGAGTAGTTGAGCTGTGTGATTTGACCTTGATAACTACCTTTGGACATTTTAATTTGAGCATACTTGACTTCTCCTTTGGCCCTTGTCTGACTTTGTTGCTGGTTAGCTTCCATGAGAAAAAAGCCAGAAAAAGACAGAAAAATACAGTGATGTGTTGGGTTGTGCTTGGAGTTATAGAAGTAGCTCTGCTGGTGTTAGGCTGGAAGAAAGTTAGTTTTTAGTGAGAGGTCTATCTCTTCAATAGCTGTAGGAAGCCCATCTTTCACTTCCTAGATGGGTAAAGTTGTCTTCCTTAGTTATTTGACACACGCTTGCCCCATTCTCCGTTTCAGGCTGTTTAGTCCTACTGCCTGTGTCTTTGCACCATTAAGTTTTGGTTTTGCTTGTGGATAATAGGATGAGGAGATGGCTCATTTCCAAGATAGCTCTCAAAACAAGGAGTATTTCCTCTGATAGCTGCTGGTGGTGTGTGCTAGACAGGAGGTTCTCTAGCTAGCTGCAGGTCTACCCTAACACAAGCTGTTTCTATGGCAAGGGATATGCAGATTTCATAAATGAAAATCACAACAAAAATTGGTAGCAATGTTGTTCTTTTGTGCTTTGCTTAACATGATCTTTAAACTTAGTCCTCTTATTAAGTTTGTGCCACTTCTTCCCCAAATAATTCTTTAGATTATGCTTCAGCTGCAAAATCTTACTTTCCTTTGCTTGTAAGATGTCTAATTTGAGGCTGTCTTGTTCAGATCACTAAAGTTACTGATTGGACAGAGTGATTAGTTTATCTACTCTGTTGGCCTGACTACAATGATGCTGAAACTGTCCAATATCTTCACTTTTTGCTTAGCACTGTTCCAGTTGAACATCAAGCAGAGGTCAAGCAACTGACAGATAACATCCGAGAACTGGAACAACTGCTAAGGCAAGACTATCGTCGGAAACAAGTATGATCTTGATAGATCTTTCTCTGAAATGCTACTGTGGCTTCTGATCATGGGTGTTCCTTGCTTCTGTTGATTTTGTTTGCTTCCCACTACTACTGCAGAGGATAAAGGGGACTTCCCTGTGTTAGAACAAAGGTCACTGTAACACAGTGTCTTGTCTAACCCCTAGCACCAGCTCTTCAGTTTCACTGAATGTGAAACAGAGTTGAAATCAGACTTAGGGAATACAAAAGTGTATTCAGCTTTCTTTTTAAAATGTGTTGCTACAATTGCTTGGAAGATACCTGTGTTATCGTTCAGAAGTGTGCTGTGCATGTTTCCCTTTGTTTTCCACTGGAATTTGTAGAATCAGAACTGAGCCGTGTCAGGAAATGATGAGGCCTAAGAAGGGTCACTCAAGGGAATGCCTGGCAAAAAGAGTAGGGTTGGTTGCAGGGGTAACATTCCAGCAATGCCAACTTGCCTCTAAGGTCTCATGGGTAACCTTTTCAGCTGCTTGGGGGGGGGGGGGGAACCCAAAAAACAAAACCCAAAACTGTTGTTAAGGCTTTTTGTAGTGTCAATTCATGTCACTACTATTAATATTCTTAACCATGTGCTTGGCTTCTCTATTATTTGGGACCTTGTATTAATTTACTTTTATTTTCTCAAGAACAGTGCCTCTGGTGAAGAAAGCTGTGTGTGTATAATACTTCCAGGGTCAGTAAGAGTAGAGATAATCTGTCTTTGATCCCTGTTCCTAGTTACCCGCTGCTGGCTGCATCCCTAGTGCTCCAAGTGGTTTTCAGGACATTATTCTCCTTCTCTGTCTTTTAAATCTTACAGACTGCATTTTTGTCTGCTAGTTGTAACGCTCCAAAGAAACCATAAATGGGATTTCTCTTGTAGATAAATCTATGCTAAAAGGGTAAAGGAGGTAGCAGTTATAGAGAAGCTTATTTAAAATTTGTTGCTTTTTTTTTTTTTCCTAGACAGCTTTGCAAGAAGTGATTTCACAAAAGAAGTCAGATATGGCAGAAAGTACCCAAAAACTGGTAAGTACACCTGTGTGTCGGTGTAGGTTGTAGCTTGCATCCCAGATCAACTAATAGATCATCTCTCTTTCTAGGATCAAGTTATTCTTGGAGCTAGGTAGCCTTCAGGTGGCCATTATTAGTTGTTTAAAGAGCTGATTTGGCTTCATTTCTGCTCCCCATGGCAGCTTTACTGCAGTAGCTTGTCTTGTGCATTTAAAGCTAACAACTCTGCAATGTAAAGCTCTGTCTGTATTCAGGAAGCTCATCTCTAAAAGGGCAAGAAATCTGGGCTTCTTGGAAGTCATGGGCTAACCTGAAGTGTATAGAATGGCTAATGAGGAAGCCACTGATCTGGTGGGGCCAAACAGGAGGGTTTTGAGAGCTTGCACTGGAAACTTGTTCATCTTTTACCAGGTTGATAGAACTGGCTCTGAAACCTTGCAGGGAGGGCCCGAGTTGCCCTAGGTGAGGGGTTCTGAAGGAGAGAGCTGCTAGTAATATGTATGAGCTGGCAGGTGTTGTATGGAGAAATGCTGTTCTTGCTACTTAATCTTACATGCCTGTAAGCACATTTGGGGAGCAAAGTGGGCTGTTAACTGCTTTGTTTGGGAATGTTAATGCTGCTAGAGGAATTTAGTTTTAAAACAAACTTCCTAATGAATGCCTTAAAGCAGAAAAGCACTTCTCTAGTCATAAGATCCTGGCAAACCAGGCTTCACAATTCCTCTTTGCTCACCTAATTGCAAATATTGAAAGTGTGTTTGTCTTGTTAACTAGAATGAGCTTAAAGTGACAATGGCTACTTTGAAAGAAGAACAAGAGCAGCTGAAATCAAAAATTGTGGAGAGTCCAGAGGAACTGAAAAATTACAAAGAACTGATGAAAGAGACTGTTAAGAAACTCAAGAAGTCCAAGGTGAGGTCGTCTTCTGTCCACACAAGGAGGCATTCTGTTAGAAAAAGCACATGTTTTACTGTGCTGAACTGTCATCATCTAGAACAGCTTCTTGAATCACATGCACTTGTCAAAAATCAACAGAACAGTTGTTAGTCTGAAAGGAGATCCTAATTCGGGAGAAAAGTGAAGATTGGTTGAGGGGGTGTTTGGTGGTTTTTGTGTGTGGGGGGTTTTTTTTTGTGTGTGGTGTGTTTTTATTTGTGATTTTTTGGGGTTTTTGTGTGGGTTTGGGTTTTTTGTTGTTTTTGGTGGTGTGACTGGTGTATTTTGGGTTTTGTTGTTTTTTGGTGGTATGACTTTGGATTTTGGGTTTTGGTTTGTTGTTTTTTTGGTGGTGTGACTTTGGATTTTGGTGTTTTTTGGTTTGTTTTTTTGTGAAAAAAAAGGATTGCAGTCACTGCTGCTTTGTCCTCAATGAGTAACTGTTTATTTGCAAAGCTCAGCGTAGAACTCTTGAATCTATACTATACCTATCTGTTTGCTTTCAAGAGATGGCAATATTTTGGCAGCTCACCAATGTCCTTGGATTTAGAACACGTGCTTCACTGTGTCTCTGTTACCATTCATGGTTTCTGGAATTAATGTCTGTCTCCAGTGGATTGCTGAACACTGAGTTCCCTTCCTAGCATTTGGTTTGGTTTTGGTTTTACAGTGTTGTCCAGTCTGTAGGTGACTGTAGTTCATGATCACTCATGCATTAACAGAGCTTGCATAACTTTGTGTCCCTAGGCAGTTTTGTTCCAAAGGTGCAGGCTCTATTGCTTTAATTCCAGATACTGTTTTTATGATCCTTTATGTAACTCTTGTTGTACCAGTATAGAATTTCTTCACTGTACAGCTTGGGTTTTTTCCCATCCTGAAGGCTCTTGTAACAAGCTGGTTCAGTGGAAAACACTTGCATGCCACTTTTCCTGTGCTTTCCAAACAGGTGCATTTTTAACAAACTGAAGATCTCATTTCAGTAACTACTAAATATTATTTCTAGTGTATGTTAAACAACAAAGGAATGGGTACAGAGGTCAATATGCATTAATCCTATACAAAATAACTGCTGAACTCCAAAGCTGTATTATTAATAGTATTTTCTCTTTAAAGCAAGAAGTTATTGAGAAGTATGAGTGTTACAGAGACCTTGTAGAGATTCTGCCATCGTGCCAACTGGAGGTGCAGTTGTACCAAAAGAAGATGGAAAGACAGGGAGCAAATGTGGAGATGCTGGCCAATATATTATCGGAGGTTTGTATTATCTGAACTATATCTGCTTAAGGAGAGCTTAATGTTTAAGCAGAATAGGTGATCCTCAATAAATGTCTGCATTTTTAAAGTTCCCATCTCTCTTCTTCCCTCAAAAGAAAGAATTTGGAGAACTTCAAAGTCTTGTTCTTAAAAATGTAACTGCCGCTTTGCTGCGTGCCACTAGCTAATGTAGTATTGACCACTTTTAATAGTCAAAGCCTTTGTTGCCATAGAAACCTGACCTAAAATAGTTTGAACTGTCTTGGGGCTGCTGGTAGGAAATGATGGAAGAAGTGAGATCCAGTTTCTTCTGCCTAGAGAGCAGAAACTAAGAGCAAAAAATTACTACCTTGAGAAGAGCTATGTCTTAAGTTCCTTTAACTCGATTAGTATTACCAAGCCAGCCTTTCCCTGATGAAATGTTTGTCACAATGCAGTACTTTGCATTCTCCCCAAGCTGAGTAGCAAATAGCAATTGTTAGGAGTGTTTGAAAGATGGTATGCAGTCTTTTTGAGCATTTATAGAACACGTGTTCAAATTACCCTTAGCTAAGAGCTGGTGCAGAACTCAGAGTAACTTCTGAAAATCATTCAAAGTGGGATCTTGTCCATTTGGATTATATTTAAAGTCAGATAAAGATGAGGGAACTGGGATTTAACTGGGAGATTTAGTTAGCAGTCAGCTCTTCAGAAAGCAGGAAGCTAGTTCTAATCCTGACATGCTGTTTCAATTATTGGTTTTCCCCCCCCCACATTTAACTTCACTACTCACCTACTCTAGGTCAGAAATCTGGAGGACCAGCTTGAAAGTGCTCAGACAGAGCTGAAAAAGGGGAAGACAGATGAGATGTCCCTAAAGAGACTGGTCACTGCCAAACACGAGAAGCTGTCTACAGCTGAAATAAGGATAAAAAAGAAGCGTGAAGATGTCGAGCAATATAAGCACACTGTGTTTGAGTATGGATGAGTTGACATTTCTGCCTGATGCTACTTTATGTCTTCGTTATGTGCTACCGGAGCTCGTGTCTGGTACAAACGCGTAGCTTAGCGGGAAGAAGAAAATGAGCGATGTGGGATAGCTTTGTATGAAGACCAGTAATGCTGCAGGCAGGGACTTGGGGTCTCAAATCAATAATTGCAATGTGACTTGACAGCAATTCTTTTATTGGAGCACTAATTTAATTTATAATGCTTATTCTTGATTCTTTTATCTTCTTAAAGAGAATGTCACATTGGGATAATTTCCCAACTTATCAGACTTCAACAAAGCCCCATTTGCCTTTCATGAATTTTTCATAATTTCCCTTGCCACTTTTGCTCATTATCAAAGATGTTCGAGACCCATGGGGAAATGGGGCTCGTATCTCAGAGGAGTATTATCCTGACATGATGCTTCTAAAACAAAAGGAAAAGTGTCATTTGATCAAAGCCTCTTAGCCCATCTTCCTTCCTACCATATGCTGAAGGCAAGTAGTAAGGCAGTGTTTACAGCACAGCAGTCACTTCTGCAGCAGCAAACTGCAGCTTTGGAAGGTCGTGGCTTTACTGTGAGGTTCAAAGTGCCTAACTCTTACAGAGAAAGCTGCTTATATAACTCTGTAGTTGATAGGAAAGGGAATATGGAAAATTATTGGCTGGTTAGATTAACTGTGATGGAAGAGAGCCTTTTCCACATAGCTGACAGAGACAACTGAGATTTAGTCATGGTGTGGTAAGGCTTGTGTGGTGTGTAGAATGGCAGCAGGATTCCCAGGCTTCCTTTGCTCCTCATTTAGTCTATTGTACCAGGTAAAGCAGATTAATTAAAAGCCACTTTTCCTTCCAAATAAAGAATGAAAATAATATAATCTAATGCTCCTTTACATTAAAAGTTGCGGGTGATTTATCTGGTTTTAATGTGTTAGGTATTTCCCTCGAGTGATAAAATTAGATGCTTCGATAAGCAAGAGGGGAAGGGAGGTAAGCTTGGTTTCCAAACAGGAGTTTTTGCTGATGAACGTGAGAATGTCTCCTGACTCTTCCCTTGAGGCAGGGAGATGTAAGCAGGCTCTTGCTAAGTATGAGTGACTTCAGCCATTCTTTAGAGAAAGCAGCTGCTACGGTTCCAGCTGTAATTATTGTACAAATGTTTAGTATAAACTGGTAGGTGTTTTTTTGCTCTTAAAGTCAGAGTAGATCTGTTCCCACACTAACCCCTGGTGATTACCTGGCAGTTCATAGCTGGAGCTGTCTGATTTCACCTGTAAACTGGGGAAGTGTTTATTTGTTTGGGATGAAGGGAAATGGTGGACTGAAAGTTGCAGATAACCTACCTAGATGTGTGGGATTAGAGCTCTTATTTGTGGGGAAAAATTCTGGGTCTAAGAAAAAAGCATAAATGCCTGACTTTTAATTATGTGGAAGCATGAGGTGCAGCTCTATCACTTCTAACCTGCTCCAGTGGGTGGCCTTTGGGCAGGGCTCTCCCCTGACACCTGTACCCTGTTACACAAAGGCAGGAAGATGCAATGTCCAGCTGCCTGTTGGGTTGGTTCTACTGGAGTCACTTGAGTTGCCTTGATTGGCCATAACTGAGGATCTTCAACAGGCTCCTTTATCTCCACTTTGAATTTCACTTCTTGTACCTAAGTTGTTCTAGTTTAAGAATTAGACAAACTTCCAAGCAATTAAATTCTATACAACATTGCTTCTAGAAGCTGATGTTTTCGTGGTCATAAAATGCAAACTTTGTTTGTTTGGGGTTAAGTTTAATCTGGAATTAGTCAAATTGCTGGGTACTAACTTTTTTCTCACACTTTTAGATACTGTAACAGAGTACAGGAGAAGAGGGGTGCTGTGTATGATAAAGTGACAGCCATTCACAAGGAAATCCAGCAAACAAGGTTCAAAATTCAGCAGCTGCATGAGAATGCTGAAAAACAAGAAATGAAAGCCAAGGTGAGGTGTTGGGTTTTCCTTGTGTGGTTTGTTTCTTTTGTTTCTGGGTTTTTTTTGTTTCTTTCCCCTAAAGGAATCCTGTGTGATGTTCTCAAAATTAATTTATAATTTGGGCCATGTAGGTAAAGGAACACTTATTGACCCTAAAAATCGACTGAGCAGGTTTGGGTGGGTAATGGGAGGGAGAGCATTTCCTTCCTGTGGTTTTGCTGGGTTGCTAGGGCTTGTTCTCATCTCTGCAGGGTGTATAGGAGAAGGAGGCTTTGCAGACCTGAGAGAAAAGACTCTGTAATGGTGTGATTTGCTCAGTATTTTGGGAGGTGAAGTTACACTTGTCCTCCCACCTGTTCCTGTAGCAAATACTGCTCTAGTTCCATGATGTCCAATTTTGTATTGTAGCACTTCCAGCTCTAAGCAGTTGCATATTATTTCTTTTTTGTTTGTTGGGGTTGGTTTTGTTTGTTTGACTGGTCCCTGGGATCTGTCCTGTGAGGTGCTTTACATTCCTGTTGTAGTGATGGGCAGGGCTGTAATTCTCTCAACAGACTCCCTCAGATATAGGACCACTTACTGTCTCACAAACCCTTCCTTCCTAGGGTTTCAGGAAGGTGACTGTCTAGCCCAGCTTTGGAAAGAGGCAGAAATCCTGCTGGGCTGGGAGTGGGGGTTCCCAGTCTGCATGTAACATCTCATCCTATCTGTTCATTACTGAGGTTCTGTCTGTGCTGGGAGGACAGTGGTAGCAGTCACAGTGTCACATCAGGCACACACATGGAATGGGGCAGTAGCAGTGTGAATACTGGGCTAGTGCTGGTTGTTTCACCATTTTGGTGTTGTGACCACCAGAGTTACATCAGAATTGTAATACTGGGGTTTTGCTTGTGGCTGCTCTTACTCTTCTGATGTTTTGTAACTTCCCTGTGTTCTGTGAGTGCTGCTGCTTAAGCCAGGGATGAGGCACATTTGAAATCACTTGAGACCACCAGACCACTCTCACTTAAAGCTTTATGCTTTTTAAGGATTTAACCTTGCTGATGGATTTTTTTTTTTTTTCCCCCTCCCTTTATCTTCTCTTCATAGGAAATATACTTAAATCTGAAGGCTGGGTTGGAGAAGCATCATGACTCTCTCGTTAGCACTGCAAAGAGTTATGCAGCCTCAAGAGAAGATAAAATTGCTGAACTGAAGAAGGGGCTGCTTAGAGTTCAGCCTCCTGGAAGTGGTTCTTAGACCTGTCTTCACTTGTATTCAGCTTTCCTCGTGTTTATTCTCATATCTGAACTTAAGAGCTTGTGCTTTTCATGAGATGGATAACTATGCCAGGCAAAAGCCAGTTTTCTCAAAAACCACGTCGGAAGGCATTTAGCTTTCTAGACAGATCCTGATGTTGTGAGCTTACTAATGTGGATAAGAAAACACTGTTTAGCTTGTTTGTGTTGTTTCAGTCAGTATCTGATTTCAGTGATAATAATGTTCGAGAGAAGTCAGTAATAGGTGATATTCCACTGCCATTGTTTAATTAAGATTAAATCCTGATGGAGCAGTAGCATCTGTGTAAATGCCAACTTATGCTCATCAAGAATATTGGTGACTGTAAACACTGGAGAGTATCACTTCAGATGTTTGAACTCATTGTTTCTGCTCCGTGGGCTGTTGAACCTTCATCTGTTTTTATTAGAAAGTCTGGTTTTGGATGCTTAGTCCTATAACATATAAATGACATAGATGGTGTTTTGTACCTTAACTTGTGGTGGCACTCCGTTTACCACAGGCTGTAATTATTCCAGAAAATAAAATGTTCATTTTTTATAAATAGCTGATATAAAAGGATATATATCCCCACTTCTTATGTCTTCTTCCTCTCCTCTCTCCTAACTGGCTTGGCACGTAACGTTCTGATTTACAAATTTTGGTTTGTACATTTGTAGGAGTGAAATCTTTTTTTATATGAAGGGTGGGAAGATTCATGCCTAGGTGATATCTATCTGGTTTTGTTCAATTCTTCAACTTCTCTTATTAGCTAGAGGCATCAGCAAGTCACTCAGGAACAGCAGGTGATCATTGCTTCTAAAGCCCTTACTGAGGCATCAGACCCTTCTAACCTTTTGCTTTGATTTTGTTTCTTATGTTGCAACGTGTGAGACATTTCACTGAAAGTCCGTGTTAATCTGCAATTCTTAACCTAGTATATAGATCATAATTTTCCCATTTCCAGCAGGTATAGTCTGTGTGTTGTGTGTGTGTGTAGCACAGCTTCATGTGTTTAAGTGTACTCTCCATCCCACTAGTCCTGTAGTGTTGTGCAGCAGCATCTGCTGTAGAAAGCAGTCCAAGTCTAACTGCCAAAATCAATGATTTTTTTTTTTTTTCCCCAAGAGCTAAAGATTTTAAGTTCATGTAAGGCACAGGAAAATTCTTTGTGGGTTTCATACACTGGGCCACTCATGGGATGATTAGGGATGTTTTGGTTATTGTGCTTTGAAAGTGATTTTTTAATCATTATTTATTTTTATTTTTTTATTGTATCTCTCCTTTTGTGCTGTGTAGTAAAACATTAAGCTCTTCATGTGCAGGTGTCCCTTTGTCATAGCATGGATTCTAGCATGACACAAGACACTATCAACAGGAAGGTGTTGCTTGGACAGGCAGGACATGCTATGAAGTGCAGTCTGTGCAACATGGTGTGATAAATTTTAAGTATTTCCAGAGTTAAAATATCAAAATTCTTGAAGGCAGATGGCAAGGATTGTGTGGAGTTTTTCCTTTAGCTTTCTTGAGATCTCCCTGCTTCTCATATCAGTCTAGCCTATATCCCAGCTTGATACTGGAAGCCGAGCATTTCTCCTTTTAACTTCTCTTGAGAGTTTTGGGCTGTGGCTTATTATGTTGGGCTTTTTTTGATGATGCTAGAAAGATTCAAAGTGAGCTCATGTGAGTTGGTACTGTACAAATATAACAGTAATATCTGCTTTCTCATGAAGTCTGATTGGAGTTTGTGCTTTACAGCCTGCATGTTACAGCAGCTCTTGGGAAAGAGATTCCTAAAAGTTACAAACAGATGCTGCAAGGGATTACTCCAGCCAGCAGATGACCTAGATGGTCTAGGCTTACTGTCTTTCAGGAAACTGCATATAACAGTCAAGATTGAAAGCCTGGGAAGATCATGCTTGTGTAGTCCAGTAACCAGGAATTTGCAGGACAAAGGAAATGCTAGATTCTGGTTCCTGTTCTCAAGGGTTTTGGGTAGAAGAAAATGCTGCCATTCAGGCAGAAATACAACTACCTAAAATACCAATAAATAAAACATAACTCAAACTATATTTTTATCTAGAGATAATTGATTCTTAGGGGTGAGTCTGCTGCTGCTTTTCAAGAACTTCTGCTGATCTTGAACCACATGGCAAGGCAGTGAGGAGAGTTTTGGTGTGGGAGGATGGCTTTGCTAGGGTGATACAGCTCAGCTTCCCTCAAGAAGGCAGTGTTATTCAAAACGTTCTTGCTTGGTTTTGGTTTTGTTGGGTGTTTTTTTTATGTTAGTACTTCTGCCAAAGCCTAAACCAAAGAAAACTGCCAAACTCTTTTATTTTGAGACACTGGTGTGAAATCAGCAAATCATAGATGGACGTTGGTTGTGAAGCTGGTAGAAGAGAAGAGCCAGGCTAGACTTAGTGGCATGAGACATTCACAGCCTTCGCCTGTGGCGAAAAATGAGTAGCTGCTATACAAGTTGGCATAACACTATCTAAATATGGTGGGGCTCTTTTGTTTGTTTGTGGTTTTTAATTTCTTTTGCTTTTTCTTCATGTACTTCAGTTTTCCATGTACTACATAAAGCTTATAGCAAATTTACATTGTCGTGCTTAGGTTGCAATTAAGTCAAGTGGGAAACCAGGGCAAGATGTAGTTCTGATCTCTAGATGGGAAATGTAACATCTACTCCATCTTTGTGTAAATATCCTGTAAACTTGGCTCTACAACTCTGTTTGTCTGTGTGAGTAACCAAGTAATTTTGATGCCAATGCAGATTAATACAGAGCAGGGACTTGGTTTGTGCTCTTATTCAGCATGGCCTGGGTCTTACTAGAGCTTTTCTTTAGGCAACTGGCATAGATCAGGCAATAGTTTAGATCATCCAGAAGGTCAGTATGAATAGAAGTTACCACTCAAAAGGTCACTTCCCAGCAGGAGGAAGTTAAAGATGGATTGTCCGTCAGCTTGTCCATGACCTGTCCCCAAACTTTCTTCCTTAGAGCTGAGTAGTTTTAGCTTAGAATTGAAAAATAAAAAATGTGATGGGATGAAGTGGGTAGAGGAGAGGGCATGGAGCTTATCAGCAGAGTTGTCATATGCAGCTGCTGTACATTAATGCTGAGATGAAAATACCTCTTCTTACAAGCTCAGACATGTGAAGATGCAGAATATATGTATGGGCAGCACAGCTTGACCTTCCTGTTAGTTGTGAGTATCCTTCCTCTGCACACTATGCCATAAACTATTAAAAAGGAAGGCAAGTGTCTCCTACCCACAAGGATACGTTGTCGGAGAGAGGACAGGGCTTTGTTCCAGTTTTTTGAAGAATTTAAACCAACCTCAGTATCTTTGTAAGTAGAAAAAGTAGTAATGGGTAAGATGGGAAATGAGTGGACAGCTTAAATTATGGCCTGTTGCAGTATGTGAACATGGAACAAAACTTTCAGAGGCTGTGTGATGCCTCTTCCCCTACTTTAATGTCTTGCTCCTCGTTTCCTTGTGAAGGAATGAAGCCTCTTGTTTGCTGCCCTGTTGTGACCTACTCCACAGCCTTGCTGGAAAGATGATCTTCAGAACTCTCTCCTGAAGCTCTCTTGGCTTTGGGCAAAGTGAATAGGGCTGGGTTAGGTGAACAAGTTTTCTTGCTTGGTTTTGTTTTCTTGGTGGTTAGTTTGTTCTTTGGTTTTTTGTTTGGTTTTTTTTTCCTGTTTGTTATGTTGTTTTATTGTTGTTTATTTCTTTTTTGTTTGTTTTGTTTGTTTTTTGTTTTGACAGTGCTTCTTGGACAGTTCTGCCTTAGTTTTTGGAGGAGATAGGTGTGTTTGGCCACTTGGTGGGGCTGTTGGCACAGATCCTACTGGTGAATCCACGTTTCGTTTCTGCCACAGCTTTGAGGAAGCCAAAGGAAACTTGGTGAATCAGTGGCCCCAAAATAACAACTTTGCAGCTTGACATTCATATATTCTAAGACTAGCCAGGGCCAAGTAAACTAAAAGTTAGGGCTTTTTGTTAGGCTATGAATCCACTATATGGTGCTGATTCTCCAAAGCTCAGTGACAGACCCAGAGCTTAGTGACAGACATTTCCACCTAAGGATATGACCCTTTGTGCTTCTGGAGTATGAGCCAGACTCAGAGAGGAAATAGTCACTTCCCTGTAGCTTGTGCAGGTGATTGCTCTAGGAATGAGTGTGAAAGGCTCATAGATGTGGACCTGTGTGTTGAGATGAAGAGTGTGTGTGTAAATTAGGAGGTTGTGAGGTGCTGAACAGATGAACAGAATCTGTCTGATAAATGCTCCTGTGTGTTCAAGTCTTGTATCCAGAGGGCTGTTTTTCTTTTGGGAAGATTCTCTTGATGTTTCCATGGGACTTGTTAAGGATAGTATTAGAATAGAATAAAATAAATGGCTAGAGGCTACCTGGGAATAAAACCAAGGAAAACTGAGCTGAATATCCAAATTCTTTTTGCCTGCGAAGTGTCTCATTTTCCACAGCTAAAAAGGGAACACTCAGTTTCTTGAGACCTTCTAAATGGGGACAGCAATATGTGACCTTTTCATCAGGAACTATGGAAATACTCCCCAGCATTTCACGCTTTGTTGGGCTCCTGTGGCATTCAAGGGCCCCTCTTCATTTGTGGTATGTTTATTGCTAATGTGTCTATGAAAATGCTTGCAGAGTGTTGACTACGGTGGACTTCCTTGATGCCAGTGGATGCAAGAAGAGAAATGTATGCATCAGCATGGCTACAATACCTTTCTGTTTCTTCAGCTTCAAAAGATTTGGGTGGTCTCTTGCTGTCTTACAGTAGGATGACTCCAGAGTGGCAAAACCCAGCAGCAGTTCTTAAAAACTGCACTTAGGTCTTGCAAAGCAGAGATCAAGCTTTTATGTTGTGTGTGTCCATGACTTGACGGGGATCAGGTTGGGTTTGTTCCTCTCAATTTTTATCACCTCGTGTCACTTGTAGCTCCCATGGACCAAGATCAGGTTTGGCCCTTGCAGTGGTATGTGTTCTGTAATGGTCCCTGGTGGTCTCTGCACTCTAAAAAGAGGCCGTGTGACAGGTAGGGTGAGATGACCCTTCCAGGCTGTCGACACTGCCCATACGTGATTCCGTGCCAGTCTGTATCAGTACTGCTGGATTTCATCTGTTATCCTTGGACACATTCAGGCACTGATGAGGCCTATCTAACATAGGTCCAGAGAATCTCACTTTGTTCCTTGCTACGTTCCTTGCTTTGAAGTGGTTGGCTGACCCTGCTGCAAGTACAAAGCCCATTTGTAGGGGCTTGGAAAATTTGCAGCCGGAGCTGTTGCAGTTTGGAAGTAAACCCCTGCAATGCCTAGAGTGAGACAGGTCCTTGCAAGTATTAAAACACAATCCTTAGAGGTTCACGTTGCTGTCTCTGGGAGGAGGGACGTAGTAGATGTGCTTTTTCCCTAAATGAAGCCCAAGAAGGCTCAGGTTTATTACCATGAGGTTTTTCTCCCTTTTTCCCCCAAGCAGAGCAAGGTGCTTAGGAGCTGAGTTTCCTAACGGGTAGCAAATTACTCAGTACTTACTGCACAGGAAGAGTTTGGAGGCTGTGACAGTGATATTGCAAAAGGCAATGGACTGAAAAATACTTTAAAAGAGATGGGGACTTTAGGGGGGAGGAGTGGGGGGGGGGGGGGGGCTCGCAAGCTCAACTGCAGAGGCCTGGGAGAGGCCAGTGTTTGTAGAAAATGAACAAGCAAAAGGAGGGAAAAACCTGGGTTATGTTGAGGTTTCCATAGTAACACAATACTTTTCCTGGAAATATCAAATGATGAGATCTAATCTATCTGCTGTTTAACTCTTGAGTGGAAAGCCCTCTCCTCTCATCTTACCCACCATCTTTCACAGCACGCTCTCTAGTGATGGGTGTGCTGTCCCTATGCAGTGGTGATCTGCGTGGGCAAGGATGTTCCTGGGACCAGGCTGCTCCTGTTCTCTTCCCAAGCACATAGAAAAGGAAAAGCTCATGGGGCAGAGGCAGTGTCTGGTGGGCTTTGTGGAGGAATGACTTTACCAGTCGCGTTGATCTTGGGAAGCTGCTGTTTCCTGCAGATTCCAGAGAGGATGGGCTAAGCTGCTACTGAGAGCAGAGCTGCAGGTACACTGCTCAGATGGTCCATAGCCTGCAGGGTTTATTGCATAAGGATGTGTCCACCTTGGGAATGATGCAGCTTAGTGCCTGCTGTGGAAAACTTTCTGTGACTCCTTGGAGAGTTCATCAAAGCAGCCTGACTTAAAATTTTACCTAGAAGTCTGTCCTTTGAAGGCAGATTTAGGGAATGGGAGTTGTTGATAGCAGGGAAGGTTTCTTGTGGAGGAAGGTGGAAGGGTGGCAGTTTATACCTGAAAACAAGCACAACTGAGAGAGTGGTCAGCGTGACAAAAGTTCATGAAATTATAATGGTCTCAAATCAATGTAGAAAGGGGTGACCTTCCTTCATTGTGGAGACAAGCCCCGAGTGGATGTGAAAGACCCCATCCCGGTACAATGGAAAGAGATTCTGTTCCCTGCTTTCTGCCCATGGCAGCAACACCCTTTGCTCCATCCCCCTTCTTGCCCTTACAGCAAGAGCTGTGGAACCATGCTGCTGTTGGAGGGGAGAGCTGTCTGCGGTGGGGGTGGTGGTGGAAGATGAAGAATTTCACCCCCCTCAGTTGTATCTGAGATCCCCTGCAGGGTAACAAGCTACAAGGAGGGGGGTGGCAAGAGAAGGCGGGTATCCCAAACGATGCTGTGTATATTGCTATTATATATTTATAACTGCATTTAGGGCAGAAGTGTTCTTAACCTTTAAAGGAGTGAAATTTGGAAATCAGTTTGCAAGATGCTGCTGTTTTACCTCTTCGTAGCACAGCATATGAGCTGAGGGCATGTGAATATCTGGAGAGACTTTTACCTAATCCTAGGACCGCTTGTCCCTTCTGCATTTCTGTCTGTGGAAGCTGGAGTGCTGGTGATGCTTTGTCACATCTTACAGCCTTTGGTTTCACCACAGGTCTTAAGGCTTAGGATGCTGGGTGAACTGCCGTGGTCTGTGGTGTGGAGTCTCCACGTGGCGTGGGCTGTTCTCAGTCTCTTCTGTCAGAGACCTGTTGCCTGGCTGGCTGTAAGCTCTGTGAAGGGAGTTCAGCAGCTTGTGTGATCTCCCTGGTGCTGAGATCCTTTGTGGCTTCGAGGGTAGAGCCCACGGAGTATGATGTACAGGATGACACAGGATTTCTGCATTTAGATGTAGTGTGTTACAGCCTTGTTACGGGCTCAGCTGTGGCCAGCCCCTGACAGAGTCAGCAAAAGCAATATTCTGTTTTAATAGGTGGGCTTCACTTTTTTTCTAGTGCTTTGAGTGTTGTTGTGTTATTAACCTGTTCATGCTTATTGAGCCCTGAAGATTTGTGGAGAGACAACAACCATTGTTATGGTATTTAGAAGAAAACCAGTACAGAGGATTTCAAAGAACAGTGATCTAGGGAGGTGCCAATAAATAGGCAGCACTGCTTTAATATCTCTTTAACAAACCATCCCTAGTCTTCAAACATTTGTTATATATCCTCCTATTTCTCCTGACAGCCACCTGTTCAACTTCTGACCTGTTTGTAAAAAGCTGCACACCATCTATCAGAGGGATACACGCACTTACAAACTCCTGTTCTGTGGGCATTAAGTAAATTATTTCTTTAGGATCATATGGCAGATCTATAATTAATTAAACCCTCCATGATATTAACGCAAAATAATTTAGCCTTTCTAAAAAGGTAAATGTAATTTGCCGATCTGGTATTTGGAAGAATGCTTTCCCCAAAATCAATTCCTTTAGTTTCCAGAGAATAGAAATGAGAAGCAATCTCATTTTAATTATATCTCTTTATTGCTAACAAAGGAATGATTTATGCAATTAAATTAACTGGCTAGAAAATTATTCTCAGCTGGGCTGTCCTAATTCTTTGCTTTCTGAATTGCAGGCTCTTACACTTCTCTATGTAGATTAATTTTTCTGATATGCAAACAATGCTCCTTGTGTTCATTTTTAACATTTTTTTATTCACAGCTCCCCTTTTCTTACTGTCAATGACATGAGTAATATTTGTGCACTGCTGGGCTCTGATTCAGGCCTTTTTATGTAGAAAGATTGGAAAAAAAAAAAAGTCTTTTCTTTTGAATCTCATTATTGCCAGTGCAGAAGAAGGTTTTGAAGTTTCCTTATCTATTGCTGAGAAACAGCAGCGGGAACATGGAGGGACTGCAAAGATGTCAAAGGATGCAAACTTTTGAAGGAAAATGTATCGGCATTGAGGAGACAGATGAATTTGCAGCTAGTGTTAAGAAAGCGTTTTTCATGCATTCCTCTTAAACCCCTGTCTCCTTGCAGCCCAGCTAAAAGCTGAAATGCAAGGGGGGAAAAATAAACCCCAAACCAGACTTAATAGGCAAGGAATTTGGAATTTTCTTTCTGCCTGGGATTACTTTGCAGTGGCTGGCCAGAATGTTAGCTAGTGATATTTGGGCTGAGGGGAAAATTACCATGTAACAACACATTGTGAGCGTGTGCCAACGCAGTCTGACATCTTCTGAATGGGGCATTGGTGTAATCTCCTGGTTTAAACCAGCAGTGAACATATTGCCGAGCACGTGTTAGCTCTGTCTGAGCTGTCCTGCCCTGTATCAGCAGAGATGTGTCAGCTGGTCAGTGTTTGCTGTGTTGGCACTTTCACGCTGCTGTCAGATGGTTCTGAAATGAAAAAAAACAAAAAAAAAAGGCATTTTTGTCTGGGTTGATACTCAGTGCTGTGGGTGTGGAAAGATCTCTGCTGTTGGGATTGTGAAGGCTTTTAAGCTGCCAGATAGGAAGGGTCAAGTTATGAATATTTGGATGGGACAAGAAGGTGCTCTGAGCCTATTTCCTCCAAGGAGAGTCTTCCTTCTGGGCTGGGTAGCTGCTGGGGTAGTTAGTGCAATGCCTCTTGGCTGCACTTGGTGTTATCCTTGAGGACACCACTGTAAAAGCAGCACAGACTGAATTTGCTTAGAAAGCAGGATTGCAGTTATCGGAAGAACCTTTCCTAAAGAACAGTTGCCCTTAGCTTGCTGTCAGAGTGATGTTTTTGTGTGTGTTTGTTTGTTTATTTATTCCCCCCTTCTTCTAGTCCTGCAAGCTCTCTGCACTGAATGGTGTAGTTCTCCTCCGTGAATACCTTGGCTCAGACAGGAAAGCACATCTTACAGTGCCTGAGGAGGATGCCATTGGGGATGAGTTTGTGAGCAGGCTTTGAGCTCAAAATGATCTAGACTGAAGGAATGGTTAGAAATCAATAAGACAAAATTCATGACAAGTGTTACCTTTAGGGAGGAAACAGCTGATTAAAAATATGAGAAACAACTGCCTAGGAAAGCAGTACTGTGGGGAAGGATTTGGGTTGATAGTGAATCACAGCTGAGTCAGTGATGCTCCTTTAAAAAGGAATCTTGTTCCTGGAAGTATTAATGGGAGTGCCACGTGCAAGTTGTGGGGTCAGAGGAGAGATATGACTACTCTTTGCTATTTGGTGAAGTCTAGGCTGGCAGAATGTCTCCAGTTTTGCATGCTGCATTTCAAAAGCCCCAGATGGGAAAGACCTGGGAAATCATGAGCTGTGGGATAAGTCATGACAAGTCTTACAGAAGCAGAAACCCAAACTTTGCTTACAACGAGGGAGAGTTAAGCTGATAGCAGGAAAACCTTAACCATCAGCTTCAGTGGTCACCTATCAGCCTGCCAGAAAAAAAAAAACCCTCAACCCACTGCATGTGTCCTTTGGTTCCCTAACTCCACCTGTTTTTGTTCTTAACTTGGCAAAACTGACCTTTATCCTACCCTGAGTTTGCCCTGTGTTCCTACAGAGAGTTTCACACCTCTTCCTCATCTTCACTTAGCTCCTGTTCCCTGCTACCTCCTTCATTCTACTTTTGCTAGTGAATTCCAGTGGAGGCTGGTACTGGAAGTTGCTTCCAGTGATGACTAAGGGAAAGGCTTCACTTCTCAGTGCCAGAAATCCCCCCTTCCTTTTGGGACAAGCTGTGCATGTAAACATTACAAGTAACAGAGCAAGCAAACAGTTGTGCTCATAGTGGAAGGGAATAAAAGATGAGGAAGGGATATAAAAAAACCCAAGACAAGAAACAACAACCAACAACAAACACACACAAAAAAACTCCAAACAAAAACCAAACCAAAGCCCCCAAACAACCAACAAAAGCAAAACCGAAAGCTGCTTCTTTCCTGCAGTTGATGGCAAGGTGATGCTTCACTGGCATCTCCAACCAGTTCTCTCCTGATGGAACCTCGAGAAAGTTTTTAATGAGAGGCAGCATAAGTTGCAAAAAAAGCAGGACAGTGCTTTGTTTAAACTTTTTGAAATAAAGAAGGTGAATGCTGTGGTACCAGGAGGTGTCCAGTCACGGGTACATCTCCGTGGAACCACTATGGGAAGGGAGGGAGACCCAGAGCAGAGCCCTCAAACTTCCAACATGTTAGGAAATACAGAGTTTAAAGTGCGCTTCTTAGAAGCCCAGAGGCATAATAGTGACCCTGTCAATGGAAGTGATGTTTTCAAGGGTCAGCTCCAGGAGAAACTCTGCTGCAAGCTGAATTCTGGGCTTCTTTTCTATCTCTTCACAAAGGAATTAAGAGTTCCCTGCAGATCCTCTAATAGAATTAGTCCCCTCTCCATGGGCCATTTCCCAAACGTACCAGGATTTAATTTCACACGGAGTGATATCCAGAGGAAAAGCTGGTTTTGGTAGTAGAGGAGATCTTTCCTCCTGTAAAGTAGATCTCTGTTACAGGTGGCCCTTCTCCCTGTGAGAAAATCGCTGCCTCTGTGCCTCACTTGTTGAACCATCCTACAGAGGTGTCTGCCTGGGAATGTCATTCCTCCCTTGGATAAGGTTTAGTGCTTTGTGAAGCTACTGTAGATGTGATCTCTGCGTGTGCTTCTCTTCCAAATAAGCTGCTGCTGAGATATTGGCAAAACAAATGGAATTATCCTGGCATAAGGAAGGTGTAGACCAGAGAGTTGTGTGGTTGGGACTATGGGCTCTCTGGAAAACTAGGTGGAATTTGAGGACTTTGTCCATGGTTTCCTTAAAGTAGGAGAAAAATCATTAGAAAGCTCCATTTTGCTCTTGCTTCTTTTTTTACTCTTTGCTGTTATGTTTTGCCTGGAATTTTTTTTTTAAACTCTCTAATGTCTTCTACTTTTATTTCTGCTCAGGCTCTTGTGAAGCAGGACCATGCTAGGTGGACTTGCTAACATCAGAGTGGTGTTTGAGTAAGAACAATCTTCATGTTTCTTTGTTTAAACTTTCTGAAATAAAGAAGGTGAATGCTGTGGTACCAGAAGATGTCCAGTCACAGGTACATCTCCGTGGAACCACTATGGGAAGGGAGGTGTACCATGGTGTACCATCAAAAAATCAAATCGATATCTCAATAAATGCTAAAAGAACAGTTGATATTTTAAACAACAATGATACTTTGGTTGGTATCAGATTCTAGATGTCTGAGTGCTAAAATCAGAAGTTAAAATACTCTGGCTCGCTCCACAGAGATGCAAGTACTGCCAAGCTTTCTGTTGGCCTTGTATCTTCATTTCTTCTGACTGTTTTCATTTCTAGTCTTTCTTATCTCCCAGTCAATTGCTGAGAGATCGCTCCTAGCTATATCTTACGAGCAGCAGAAGAAATGAAGCAATGTAAAATATAGATAATATATACTGCACAATGCTGTATGTAATTAGACCATATAGTTGTGCGTGTATGTGTTCTCCATCCCATTGCTTTTCGGAGAGAAATGCTGTGTAACAAAAAGCTCAGGGGTTTTGTGCTGTGGCCTTTTAAAATACATTTTGTTATTCTTGTCGTCTTGAAGCTGGGTGATCTTAAGGTCCCTTCCAACCTGGACCACTCTCCGTTTCGATGAAGATCTGTACGGCCACTGGCTCCAATTTGGCAACAGCTGCACTGCGTGAAGTTGCTTTTGTAGGGAAAATCAAAACTGAAACCAGCTCACTGAAGGTATCTACCTCTGAATCTTGTAAGGTTGCTGTCAAACTGCTGGACTCTGAGAGCTGACCCTGCCCTCCAGCTTACAGACCTGTCCGGGCTGTATGGGTGTTCTCCACCTACCTGCTGAGGCTGCTCCATCCCATCATACAGGCTGTTAGTAAGGCCATTAAGCAACACTGGTCCCAGTCTCCATTCCTTAGGGATGCCACCAGTAACAGGCTGTCTGTTGGACAGAGTTCCACTCATCACCAGGCCCAGCCAGTTTTCTGCCCACCGTATTTCTTATTTCTGCCCACCCTGAATTTTCCTCTTCATTCCCCCTCCCTTTTGATCCAGATTAACTCCTTCTGCAGGAATCTTAGTGTCTAGGGCTGTCTTGGCTAAGAATTGGCCACTCCATTGATTCTAAAGGGCTTTTAAAATTTTAAATATGCAAATAATAATAATTATTGCTGGTAATAATGAATAATGGGAGCAGCATGGGATTTCTTTTTTTTTTTTTTTTGATTTCTCTGTCCTCTGCAGATGCCACTTTAATGCAAATCAAACTTTGTGGATTGTGTTACCTATTGAAAAATAGTTTCAATTAGAAATTCAATTACACTGTCTTGGGGGGATGGAACTGACAGTTTCTTTGAATTTTGCACGTTATAGAGGGCTCCAAAGTACCATAAATCTGCTAATTGATTTCTGTACCTGTAATGTTTGATTAGGTGTATTTTATTGTCTTCTTGGTTTTAATTAACCCCAGGCTTGTCAAAATGCTTCCACTGACAAAGGATATATGATGAACTGAGATAAACTCTATTAACAGAGGCTGACTTTTGTCAGTAATTGCTATCATGCATAAGAGTTATTAGAAATTAGCACACACAAAAAGAAACTGTATTTTTGGTAACAACTTTTATGGGCTGCTATAAATCTGTTGATTGCCCCCTACATGCAGGAGATAAGCAACTGTGAATGACAAGGGGTCTGAAGGAAAATCAGTCATTTGCTAGATGTCTTATAAATATTAAGAGTGACAAAATGGGAAGACTTATGAAGTCTAAGTGCTGAAAATGGAATGGATGCTAATGCACTGAAACTTGTTCCCAGTGGAGATTGTGAGGGCTGTGGAGACAAGGGCATGGCCACCTCGGGAAGTTCTGGGTTTTAGCAAAGCAGGACACGTTACCTTGGCTGTGGAGCTCTGAGAGACTAGGGTGGCACTGAACTTTCTGCTTCTCAGCCCTCGGTGAGAATCCAAGTCTGGGCTGTTACAACTCGGTGCATGTCCGTGGCCTTCGAGGGCAGGCACCCGGCAGGGTCACATCAATAGTGCCTGGGGACAGAGGCAAGCAGGGGGATTGATGAGCTGATGATGCGCTGGTTTTACTCTATAAGCAATTGCAGAGGTTGGAGGCGAGGTATTTTTGCAGAGCACAGAGGTGCTGGGAGATGCTGCAATGCTGTTTGCATGGTCTGCTGTTAGAAAGGCTTTCTCTGGGCATAAACACAGTGACAAACCCCAGACAAAACAGGAAAGAAGGGTTAATAGCCTTGTTTTTACCCATGTATCCACCTGTAAGGACTTGGTTTATATAAGATCTTTAGTAACATATATAAACATAGAAGTCTGTGCAGAAGTATTTCTGGCTAAACTGCAAACTTTGTCCATTGCAGATCTCTGCCCTTGTTTGGTCTCTTGCCCCCCTGGGTTTGTCTGGAATGGGGTGCTGATGCAGGTGTAGCCCTAGAAACACAACCCCTATACTATGGTGAATATAAAGAGATGTAATGAAGCCCTACAAAGTTGCAACAGAATGAGACAAACTTTCTGCAACATAGTTGTTATGATTACTTCCGAGAAACCTTTATAACCTTCATATTTTGTATTGGTAAGGCAATGTTTGTATTTTCATTTTGGTTTAAACTACATCTGGGGAGAGCACATAGACTCCTCAGGAGCTGTAGAGACCTCGTCTGTTTTCTGCCAGCTTCTGACCGAGCTTTGGACACTCTTGGCTGCAGCAATTTTAAAATTGCTTAATAGATCTTCTATTTTACTCAAACCAGTTCCAATTAACTTGATTATTTCTTATTAATCTGTAGCTGAGAGGATATTTTTCAGCTGACCTTTATTTTCTTTGCTGCTTTTTCTATGAATGGTCACAATGACTTAACAGCATAGTTGTGTGAGTGTGCCTGGGGAAGGGAGCAGCAGAGAGGATCCTTCCTGGGCAGTCCTAAAAGCTGTTAGAACAAGAAACCCCACTGTGCTTGAATCCCAGTTCCTGGGGACCATTCCCATGCAGGACACACAGGGAGGGTATTCTGCAGCATGCCTGGTTCCTGAGGACCACGTGTCTTCAAGTGAGTTGCTAGAATGAGAACTGTGTCACCGTTTTCTGCAGCCCACCAGAAGCTCTTAGTGCTGGAACCCTGGCATGGCATAGGTGGGATTTCCTATGGGATTCTCCTCTCTCAGCTGCTGTGAGAGCGGGGGACTCTAGGAGCTGAGATTTGTGATCTGGTTCGATGCTCTGTGGACTATAAGAAGAGTCTTAGACATCCCATAACTTGTGATGTGGGAATGTGAATTGAGACCAGCAGATGAGAGGAGCTGAGATGGATCATTTTGTCTTGGTATACTGGGAGTGGTCTTGCAGGCTGAACAGGTCAGTCTGGCTTGCTGTGTGTGGTACTGGAGACACGTCACAGTGCCACAGCTCTCCCACCACGCTTGTTGATTCCCCCAGCCTTCAAGGGGCAGTTGTATGTTTAGTAGCTTCTCCCTTCTTTCTGTTTGCCTTGGTTACATGGCTCTGTTTAAGAGTTTCCATGCAAATCTCGTCTGTGCGTGTGAGAGTGCACATATATCTATATTCCCTCTTGGGGTATGCTGAAAACAATACATTTAGAAACCAGGTGTCCTTGTCTCTCTTGGCATCTGGTTAAATATCATCCAAGTAGGAGAAGGTAAATCCTAGGATGCTTTAACAACTGCTGGGGCTGTGAAGCCCTCGGCTCCATCTGATGGGATTTGAAGGTCACGGTGGTTGCCCACGTGTGAAAGATGTGTCCTTATTCCCCATAGATAAAACAGACCGAAATGATCTATTTTAAACTGTCCGTCCTGAACTGAGCTGTTGAGAGGACCTGTGCTTCAGGCTGCTGAGACCAGAGGTCGCTGTTTAACTGGAAATGGAGACCCCCTCTCTTCTCCAGAGCCACCTTCTCTCTATTGTGTCCAGCTCTTAACCTGCTCTGTGATACCTTAGCCTTCCTTTTTCCTCACAAAAAGACTCTTCTCTCAAAAACACAAAACCAGGCTTCTGAAACAGAGAGGCTGAAGAGATGTAGCTACAGGGGAATGTAGGACAGTGTGTCTGAGCTCTTCTTCACAGTTCACTCTGGCCCTACACACCTCCCAACATCTCCTGTAAATACCCTTTAGTGTGAACCTGCAGCTCCTCCATTTCTTTCATTCCTGGTCCCTGGCATAGCCTTGTTCATAGCAGACATCTCTTCTTCAGCTCTGGTGACTGCCTGTGAAAGGAGAAAGGTACATGGCACTGAGCAGCAGAGTAGCAGCCAAGGCGGTGTGACAGTGATGGTGGAAGGATGAGAAGGCCATGGACTTGTAGGACACGTGATCTTCCTTCTTTTTGCAGGTCTGGAGGAATGAGACCAGTCGTACTTTGGGTAGCAAGGCCCTCCTGAGAGTGAGATGCTACAGGAGGGGAGCACATACAGGAGTGTACACAGTGTTTGTGTTTAGGTGGCCGTTCTTCATCACACAAGTGACCTGAACTGACTGTGCATGAGCAGGAGATTCGGTGACGCTCAGAACCCCCCTTGTATATAAGCTCTGCAGGTAAGTCCATCTCAGCCATAGTCTGCTGCAAGAGCAATGTGTCAGGCATGCTTTGTTACGTGACAAGTGGTGCTTGTGCGAGCCCTGGTTAAAACTTAGTCCAAGTAGCAGCACTGCAGAGAAACCCTTTGGAAGGCTCATCAAGCCCCTTCTGGCTGTTGTGGAGGTTAAACCACTGCTGCTGTGCCCAAGGACACTCCTGCAGAGGGGTGTCATCCTCTCCTGGACAGACCTCTGGTCGTGGACATAGAGCTGAGCCACTGAGCCCAGCTAATCCTGGCCTGGCTGTGAGGATGTCTGCACCAAGCCCATTCCCAGGAGAGGAGAACTGGCTGAAAAATCTCAGCTCCTTCGATGAATCTCCCTAAAATCCCATAGGTCACAATCTGTTGAAAGTTGCACAGGTGAATTAGCATCTTATGTCAGCATTCCTTACTGCTTGAAAGCACCTTGGCTTCTAACTTCACTGCTTCTCTCTAGAGAAAAAGCCAATGGGAGCTTCCAGCAAAGACAACGGATGCTCGTGCCTCCTCCCTTCGGCAGAATGATCAGGAATGGCCAGGCTTACAAAGATGGGACATCCACGGCAGCAGCAGCCTGGGAAGTGAACACGCCGTGTTTCACATCACTCGGCTAATTCCGTATTCACAGCAGACTGAGATCCAGTGGCGTGGTCTCAATTGGTTTATTATAGTCAATACTTATTATTAATAGATACGAAACAGACAAGATCTGAGCCTTTTGATGCCCTAAATTGATATAGATCTGCTCGCTCCCCGCAACTACAGTCTATTCTCAGCAGAGCCACAAATCCTTAGTTAAAACTTCAGTCTCTTACCTATTCCTGTAAACTTACTGTGGATATTTTTTGTCTTGGCAGAGATGGGTCTTCTGCTAGTCCTGCTGTTCCCGTGGGGAGTAAGCTATCCAGCAGAAGGCACTACTTGGCCAGAAAGATCATCATGGTGAGGTTATTTTGGCCAATGCCATGCAGCTAACCGAGCCAGTCGCAGGGGTGTAGCTGTCACGTTGAGCACTACCGGTATTTGGGTGGGCTCGAGTTGTGTGCCTCTTTCCTTGGGGAGCAGAATGCTTCATTCAAAGCAGTGGGAGTGTAGGAAGCACTGTGGTGTCTAAATAACTTGCAACGTCCTGTAATGTTACTGCGCAAAAGGTCTGAGTTAATGATGCAGTTGATTTACAAGTCAACTTCATGACAATAGAAATTAATATTCACTGATGAGCCAAACTGAGAGACCTTGGATTATTTTATTTACCCCCCCCCCAATGGTTTTCTGTCAACTCTGAGTGAGTTGATATACCTGTGTATGGATCAGAGGGTATCTGGGGATAAGTAGCATTTGATTAACTTGTGGGCTGTCCTGGAAAAACAGAGCACAAGAAATCTTGTGTGAAACTGCCTGAGTACTGTGCTGTTCTGAAAATATCACCTAGTACCAGTGAATGAGGAGATGGAAAAGGAGACTCCTGATCAAATGTGGCTTTGTTTAGGGGTGTAAAAAAGTATGTGAGGCCAGATTCTGCTCTTTTTTTCTTGTGATTTATATCTAGTTGAGTTGCACCATTGTAAAATCACAGCGAGAGAAAACCTGTAGTTATTAGGGGAAGAAGGCAGCGTTTTTCTTTAACTGATTTGTAGTTAAAAACAGGCTGGCTGAGTGAAAGCTGCTGGCTGTGGCAAGTGCCCTCCCTGCAGCAGGAGGCTGTATGGAAGGGGCCTCTGTCGAAGGGTACTGATAGTCAGAAGTGGCTACTTAAACTGTGTGTCTAGCCCAAAGAAGTGTAGTGTCAATCACCCACCCGCTACACGGATGGGTGACATCTGCTACATGGATGGTCTAGGGGTGAACTTGTAGAGTAGGGTTAGTGGTTGGATATGATGATCCCAAGGGTCTTTTTCAACCTAAATGATTCTGTGATTCCGTGTTGGCTGCCTGAGAGCAGTTCCCTGACACCTGCAGGAATGGCTTTGGACATCTCTGCTTTTAAGGGTTTTTTCCTTCCCCAGGCTGGTCTGAGCTGAACTGAGCAATGTCCTGTTCTGTGCCTGAGGTCAGGGTCTCATGAACAGTTTCCTCATCAACCCTGGGTCACGTGGGAGATGAGCCCCATCAATATACCATCCTTCTTCCCTCCTTGCATTGAACATGCAGTTCTCAGAGAAAACAAGGAAATGACCGTGTCTGATCCCTGTTCTGCTGCTCAGCGTTAGCAAGGGCTGGGTGCAGGTGACTTGTCAAAAGGGCAGATGATAGAGCATCTATCTCAAAAGAGCAGCTCCTGGCCCTGCTTTCTGCTCTCCAAGATCCATAAGGTCTGTAACATTCCTAGTCCATCCTCCTCCTGTAGCTTCTCTCTTGCAGAGCTGGTACTTAGCAAAACTCCTCTAATAGCCTTTATGGTCTTAACCCAATTTCCTTCAAACCTGCCATATGCTGTGAGCTTTGGGAGGGATTAAGAATATGAGAAGGCTGCTCTTTTAAAATCCCACGGAAAGGAGGAAATGTGGCATTTTGAGTGCCTGCAGGCAAGGAACAGAGGAATCCCATCGCTTCTGGTTTGGGGCTGAAAAAAACTTATATCCTTACCAAACTTAAGACTGCCTCCTTCAGCAGGCATTTTTCCTAATCAGAGGAAACGTGAGGGAAGTCTCACTCGCTGTTTTGTCGTCATATTGGGTGACCTTCTGAGATGTCTCTAAAACTTGTGAAGAAATGAGACCGCATAGAGGGTGATGCACTCCAAAGAAGACCCAGGTGCTGAAGAGATAGAGGCGAGTCTCCTGATGAGTAACCACTTCCCTCCACGTCAGCATGAGTTCTATCCCAGATGTTGGGGAGATGTTTTGCAGGGTGGTGAGCCAGCCAGGTGCTCTCTTCTGAATACCTGTTGTGGCATGTGATGGGATGTAATATTTAATTTGGGAGTTAAGCTACCTGATACTAAGGATGGCTCTTCAGACTGGGAGAGATAGATTTCAGATACTTGGTCAGAAATGACCTCCTGGAAGCCATGCTGGGAAACTGGTGGTCCTCTAGTTAGGCTTGGAGGAGGGTCTACACATGATAGGCTCAGCCTTTTCAGGTTTTGTAGAGTAGTGCTGAATTCCATGGTCTGTAATGGAGCAGGGCACCCTCCTTTCCAGATGGCTCAGTGCTAATGTGTGCTGGTCCTCAGCAGAGATCAGCATGTGAGGCTCTGGTGCCTGCCACCTGGAGTTAAGTCCTGCCTGGATCGGGATAGGGAGCAGTGCCTTGTGGCCAGAATGCTTCCATCTGGGTGAGAAAGATGTCTCTGTAGCTAAGGGTAAACCTTATGCAATGAAGCTGAAATCCCAGGTGGATTTCTTACATATGCATAGAGGGTCTGTGCGTGGTGCATGAACAGATTAAAGCTGGAAGCATTTTTTCCACCTGGAAGCTGATCTTTGCTCCTGTGGTTTCCATAGCCCTGTGCAGCTTGTGTTGCATCGCAGCGCTAGGGTAACAAGTGAGGTGGAGCCTTTCTCCTGCTTTGGATGTCTACAATATGAGTTCTTTTGGCATTTAGAGAGTACCTGAGATACTTTCTTGCAAGCTGTGGTTGAAGGACAAAGTGCAGTGACGGAAACAGTTCTGAGAAGCAAGATCCAGAGGTCAATCAGTGAATGAGCAGGGAAAAGAAAATGGAGGTTGAAAAAGAGTCAAAGATATTTACAGCCTGCATGGCCTTCCCTCTCCTAGTGCTTTACTTTTAATGGCTTGCTGCTTTTACTTCTCTTTGTTTAATGAATATGTTGCTGAGTTATTGGAAGCACAAACTGCATCCAAAAGCAGGACACTCGGGGTTTATTATATTCATATAACTCAAAACCAGACAAATTGATTTTTTTTTTCCTCTGTTGTTTTCATCCCTCTTTTCTTCTCCACCTCACCTTTAAATCTTGCAGTGGGTTTAGTGGTAGTGACAAGTGTGAGACTGACAGCACAGGAGATGGAGAAACTGCGTTTGGGTGACGACCCCAGCCATGGCTGGGGAGAGCATCCTCTCCTCCTCACCAGATGCTTGCTTCACCTCCACCCTCCTCTCCCTGGGGCAGGGGCAATCCTTGGCTGCCTGCATTATACACTGGTCTCCACTGCTGCTGGAATGGCTTTGAGGAGCTGGGCCTGTCTTTTCCATCTACTTCCCTGCATGGCTTCATGTCAGTGCAATCACCTGCTCTCCTATGACCTGAGAGTGGAAGTTGTAGAGAGATCCTCAGTCATCAGAGCAGAGTGTGAACTCTGCAAAGACTGCTGGACCTGGAGCCCTTTGGGTGGCTTCAGCTCCCCTTGCTGCAGGAAATGAGTAGCCCCTGGGAAGAAACACATGAAATAGTTGTTCTGGGTGGTGTTTTTATCGAAGCATTTCTGGGAGTCTCCACTGTCAGTCTTGGTCGAGGTGATCCTTGCTGTGAAGTGAACTCTTCTCCTATGAAGGAAGGCTGAGATTCAGCCTGGAGAAGAGAAGGCTCCGGGGAGACCTTATTTCAGACTTTCAGTACTTAAAAGTGGCCTGCAAGAAAGACAGGGACAGACTTTTTAGCAGGGCCTGTTGTGACAGGACACGGGGTGATGGTTTTCAACTAGAAGAGGGGAAATTGAGACTGGAGAGGAGGAAGAAATGTTTTGTGGTAAGAGTGGTGAGACCCTGGCCCAGGTGAATGCCCCATCCCTGGAACCATTCCAGATGAGGTTGGATGGTGCTCTCAGACCTGCTCTAGTTGCAGATGTCCCTGCTCACTGCAGGGGGGGTTGCACTAGATGGCCTTTAGAGGGCCCTTGCACTCCAAACCAGTCTGATTCCAAGTGGCAGAGGGGGTGTATTTGGTGGCCTCTCCCCTTTCTGAGACAGCCTGTATAGACCTGTTGTCTGCCTGCCCTCTCCCAGGGGTATTCCCTTTGCTGGCACAGAGGTGGACACAGCAGCAAAGTGTAGGGCAGTTCTTGGAGCCACGTTAGCTGCTGGACCCTGGGACACTGTTCCCGCAGCTACCTGACCTGTCTGAGGGGAGTGGAGCACCAGTGGGCTTCAGAGACACCCCTGCCCTGTCCTCCCAGGATGGGAAAGGGACAGAGGAGGAAAAAACCAGAGGGTTGGGAGATCTCTGCTCCTGGAGAGAAATAAAAGACCCCACCCTCAGTATGAAACAACAAGAGGTTTTATCTCAGCCCTGGTTAATGAGAGTGTTTTGATCTACAATTGTTGACTGCAGAAAGAGCCTCTCTGATAAAGGGGGAAGGGATGTCCTGGGGGAGAGGGTCGCTGAATATGCATGGCCCCGGGTCTCTTTGTTTAGCTGATATCTGACTATATTTATTCTTCTAGATTACACATTCTGACTGCGGAACAAAGGGCTGGCAGGAGCTGCTCTCTTGTGCTTAATAATTTGAGTGAATTTACATTTCAATGCAGCCCTGCGCCACTTCCCACCCCCCATGGAAAGAGCAGAATTTCCCTGTTGCAGGGAGGCGGGGGGGAAAAGAAAACTCCCACCCCAGTGGCCGGGCTGGGAGATTTATTGATGTTCTTCTCTGAATTTATTCCTCGCGAGCCCGCTACGCGTGTGCCCACCCGCCCCGACGCTGAGATGTTTTCTTCCCTGCCACCCCACTCCATGGCTTGCTCAGATATCACCGCTTGCCCCACCTTCCTGCTGAGCGCTGTGATTTCATCCTCAAGTAATTAACCAGCAGCAGCACAGAACGTACCTGCCTCGGCAGAAGCGTGAAAACGCAGCTACACCTAATGGGAACTGGACGGAAAGATTTCCAGCTTGAGTGACACCCAGGGAGCTGCCAAGTGACAAAAAGATGGAGTTAGCCGGTGCCAAAGCTCCCCAGGCGTGCTCCGGTTTCTGTGCAATGTCCTTTTTTTGGGCCCTAAAAGTGCAAAAAAAAAAAAATCATTTGCTGAGTCAGAGTTAGAGTCGTGAGGGGTCTGGAGGTGGCAGTTTCTCACTTGTCTGCCTGATCAGGCTTGCATCCCTGCCCGTAGCGGTGGGTTTTTGACTGTGCTTTGGCTCCTCTTTGGCTTGCCGGATGAATTTTCCCCGTTCTGCATCCCCAAGCTTAACTATGAGAATGGTTTTTGTGCCCATGCAATAGGATCCTTGCCTTGTGCACACGAGTGTCCGGTGTTAGCTGGCACCCAGTGCTTACTGAGCCACGGCCATGCAGTTTAATGTTAGGACAGCTGCAGCCTTAGTCTCTTGCTGCCGAATGCTACCCTTGCAGACACAGGGACTTTGTAACGCTGATAACCCCGGTGTGCTACACCCCGTTTGGGTCTCTTACTTCTGCTGCTCTGCATTAGCCCGTTGTGACAAACGTTGTATTACAGGAACAGGGTCTCACTGCTATTGCAGAGGACTTCTCTGCTTGTCTTGAGCCCCTTAAGAGATGGATTGTACATTGACTTTGCTGGAAAAAAAGCCCATGAGCTTTCCTCTCTGGTATTGCAGGACCATTTGCCCATCTTTACTCAACCCACTACTCTGTGGGTTGGGTAGTACCTTTCTCTCATTTGTTTCTCTTCCCTCTAGTCCCACGTCATCTCACGTGGCGCAGAATGAGATGGGCTCCTGCTCCCAACTGAAGAAGCAGGACATAATGGAAGGAGCAGCCTCAGACATGCCTGGGTCAAGCAGACACCTCTTCCACAACCTGCCCTGGCTCTTTGGGCAGCCAGGGAACAGGTACTTTTGTTCTGAATCCTTTTCTTGCAATCTTTTCCCTTCTTTGGAGTCTGAAGACTTGTGTGCAGCATGGGGGAGACGAGAGTTCTTGAGCTGAGCTGTGGAGTGCCTCCATGTGCCAAGGAAGCCCACTTACAGCTAGGATGGACGTAGCATCGCTTTTAAGATGTTCAGTTCAGGTCTTCTTTCTAACCTGAACTGCAGAACTTGGACATGGGTTTTTATAGCCACGTTTCTCCAGTTCTGTGAGCTCTCTGGTGAGCTCTCTGTGGATGTGGTTCCTTACACTGTTCACAGCAGCAGGGCTGAATTCTTGCCCCTGCAGAAATCAGTGCAATGATGATAACATGACCACTTGTCCAGCTTATAAAGTAAGAGCTTCTGTGTGTTGCTGCTGCTGTTGCTGCTACTCCTTCTAGATGTAGCTGTTCAGCATTACAGACTGCAGGATATAATGCCCAGGGAACATGATCAGGATGTTGTGCTGTGTCCTGCTCAAACAAAACAGGCAATTTCCCACCCCGTGGAGCTTTCAAGCTTCAGTCTAAAGGGTGAAATGCTGAGCGGTTGTCAGAAATTCTGTCTGCCACGCTTGCTGGAACAGGTAGCTGTGTTCATTTTAATGGATAAATATATACGTTCATTATTTTTCCTTCATTTTTGCATTGTGTACGTGCATAAATGTGGGGACATACATATGTATGTTCCGTATCACACACACATACGCAATCTGTAATATACATGAACACAATGCGGCATTAAATCAGGGCTTTTCGCTTCTCTTAATTACCTAATTATATCGATTTTTACATTCTGTACATCTTGGTTTTATCTGAACTTTACAGAAGGTGTAAGCAATACACATCTTGTCACATCCCATTTTCACACTAGCGCTGTTGCTGTATGAACCATTGCTAGAAATAAAACACGACTAGAATAGTCAGCCATCTGTCTGGAAAGCACATGCGGTCCCAGATGGCAGTTTCTCTCCCGCTCGCTGGTAGCAAAGTCCTCTGTCTAAGGAACACAGCAGAAACGTGTAACAATTCAGCGGGGATGTGTACAACGTGCAGCCCTCCCCCAGGCTGGGGCTGAGGGCCCTCCAGCGATGGAAGAGGAGGGAAACTTTGAGCACGGAGTCTATCCCTAAGGGGGGCAGGTGTTCACCTCCTGATGAGCAGAGAGATCAGTATCCAGAGCTAGCTGACTCCACAGCAAGCCCCGTTGCCTCGCAGCTCCATATCAATGAGGTTCTGTCTGTGCATGAATATTCCTTTGCAAGGCTGTGGTGGGAAGCAGACAGAGTCAGCAGGACCTTAGCTGGTGAAGCTGGAAGGAGGTGAAAGCCCATGAGCTTTCCTTTCTGGTACTGCAGGACCATTTACCCATCTTTACTGGAGAACTGGGTGCTGGGTTTGCAGACAGCTTGGCCACCGAGAACCGACACTGGCCAACCTCAAAGGACCTTGGCCTACCTTCACAACCAGTTTCCCTCAAGGAAGGAGTTGCTCTGTGTTGGTCAGAACAATTGCAGCGTGGGGTTGCTGCTTGCTCTTAGCAGCACTTTGGAGAAGATGGCACAGGGATGTCTTTCCTGACAGTGAAGGTGAATGGCTGACGAAGCACATCTAGGTAGCAAAGCAGTCATTTATTCTGGGCTTGGTCTCCGAGGGTTGCTTTCACTGAACCAAATGAGCAGAAAAAGCCCCCAAAATGGGAAAATCACCAAAGTCTGGGAGGGACTCGGCAAGAATGCAGCTTCATCATCCTTTGAACTCTTCGTCTCTTCATGCAGTTTTGAGTCTGGCCTGGGGGAGGAAGGAAGGATAAGAGAACAGGTTTCTACAGAACTGAGGAATACAGTAGAAACCATCACAAAAAGAATGACAATACTCTGTGCCTTTGGGAGAGGGACCCAGAGCTGTGGCTCTCACTCGTGCTCTCAGAAGAGCTGAACAGCGGTCCTCTGAAACAGCACTGAATTTCCTTATCTCCTGATCATTTTGCTTTGCAAAAACATCTCCTTTGTGGGTTCCTGTTTTCTGGAATGCATTTGAAGCCTGTCTCCGTTCCCAGAAAAGTCTTTACACCATCTACTGACTTTTGAACCTCATAATGCCTGTCCCCATTTGCTGCTTTTCCACTGGGAGACTCCCATGGATGTGGTGTTGCACTGCAGAGTTTGGCACGCGTCCTTTTGTCCGGGGCAAAGCTGCTGTGTTGGTTCTGAAACCTTCAGAAGACAGCAGAGTTTTTCTCCAAAACCTGTCCTGTGCTGGGATGCTGTGTGCCCGGAGGAGATCGACTAGCTGCCTGCTCTCAGTGCTGAGTGAGGGCTGGCAAGGAGCCCTGTCGCTGCAGCGGTACAGCGACGATGGGGTGTGCAGAAGGTGTGACCAGTGCCATGGTTACACCTAAAAAACTCTTAACAAACTATTTCCCTTTACAGGGTCTTTGTGGGACCACCAGAAGTGTCTACCCTGTGTAGCCACAGAAGACTGCAGCAACCGGAGCTGCTGGTTCCCTCTGCACTCACGCTGCCAGGAGGAAAGATAAAGTGCATCAAGAAAAGGTCCTGCCCAGGCTGGGCAAAGGGTCAGATTGTTTTGGAGGCAGGAGAAAAACAGCCACTCCTTCCCTCCTCTCGAAAACAATTGTGCCTTGGCCCAGCCTTTGCCAAATGGAATTAGAAAGCCTTGCTGAGCACTGGGAGCTGGCGAGAGCCATCACCCGGCCAATTCATCATAATGGGAGCCTGGTATCTAATAAGCAGGTAGTAAATGTGCTAAGTGTCCACCTTCAACGTGCCTCCCCACAGAGGCAGACCCTGGGCTGCAGCTCCTGACCAGACCTCACCCTGCCTGATAAGCAGATGATGTCAGGCCTGCTGGAATGATAGCTGTCTGGCTTTTCTCTCCTGGCCAGGGGCATGGCAGCCGGGAGCAGGAGCTCTGCAGGGCAAGGTGCAGGGTGGAGGAAAGCAGGTTAAGGCATAAAAGCCTCATCCCGTGTAAACTGGCCCCCGAGGCAGTGGGACCTGTCTGATTTCCACAGGTCACGCAGCAGGTTGTGATAGGGAATGGATTGAGCTTCACTTTGTCGTGGAAAAACTTCACATCTTTTGGTGGAGGTGCTAAAATTGTGATCTTTCCAGTTTTGCTTGAAGTGCATGAGGTGATGGGCAAAGGACAGCTGGAGGGAGATGCTTAGGAAGTGCAAGAGGATGTTGAATAAAGAAGGATAGAGTGATGCTGTGAGAAACCAGCTGTGGGGCACACTGGTACTGGGAGGGCCTGGGCTGAGGTGTGGGGGTCAGAGAAGCTCTGGTGAAGCCTGTGTCCCAGGGAATTGCCCGTGCCACCCCTCCTGTTGTGCTGCAGTGAATGGCTGTTCTTCCCGGGGAATGTGGGCAGGGAGAGGTGAGCCTGGAGGAGGTCACAAGCTCAGAGGAACAGATTCTCCTCTGACCTCAGGGAAACGTGGATCCCAAGTGGAAGTCAGCAGAGGCTCATGGACTTGCAAGGGCTTTTGATGGCATCGGGTAGCAGGGGCTGGGCCACCAGAGCCATCTCTCTGGCGGGACTGGGAACAATCCTGGCTGGATGAGAATGCAGGAAAGGCAACAAGAACTTCTTTACATCCTCAAAGTGAGAAGGACATGCCAAGACATGAGCTATGGTTGACATCTCCCTGCGCTGTCAGTCTTCCATCCTTGCTGGGGCTCTTCCCAGGGCACTCCCCAGCACATGGGGGGTGCTGCTGGTCCTGCCCATCCCGGCTCCGAGGAGGTCGTTATTGGCAGGGCCTCGCTCAGCAGAGCAGGGAAGCCCATCACTATTTGTCACCGAGCGTCAGGGCCTTGGAGGTGAATCAGATGCACTGTATTAATAGATCTAATCATTGCAAGCCTTGGTCGTGCCGTATGTAGCAATCTGTTTCCTGGCTGTCAGCGTGCTGGCTGCTGGCAGGAGGGAGAGACGGAGGAAGAAGCATCGCCCGTCCTCAGCTCCTCGGGGCAAGACCTTGAAGGTGGCTGAACGGAGCTTCTTTGCACGCGTCGGGTGGGTGAAATCTCCTGGCAGGGACAGAATAGAACCAGGCTGACTTTGGTTTCTGGAGAACTCCTCATGGTTTCAGGACAGGGGTTTCTCATTTTCTTGGGTATCCTTGAAAAAGAGGTCTGCTTCTTCTTTGAGCTTGCTGGCAGCCCCTTGTTTTGCATCTGTCTTCCTTGCTATTGCTGGTAGTTTGTGTCACTACCAGAGCTCTCAGACCAGCCGGAGATGAATAGGAGAGCACTTGCTAGCATCATATTAAGTGAGTCTTATGCTGAGAGCCCTTGTGCTATTGATTGTAACAGTAACTTCAGCCGGAATATGGGAAGCACTTACTTGAAGTCTAAAAAATGAGAAGAAAGCAGAACTCTGGGTGATTGGATTGACTTCATTTCCAGCGGATTACACTGTAATAATTGCGTATGTCCAGTCTGCTTTCATTACTTGTCCCTCTAATAAAAGTACCAGGAATGCTTTCAAATTTCAATATGTAGGATTACAGGGCTTGCTTGGAGCAAACACCAGAGTACACTGGACAGGAGCAATATGAGAGACTTTATCTTAATAACTGGCAGAAGATACCCACTCACCATGCTGCCTGCCCCATTCACATCCTTTTCTTTGCTTTCCTTCCTCTGAAAAAAAAAAGGAAACAAAAATGCCAATTACTGACTGAGAACATGAATTTTTCATTGACCTCCTGTAATTCCCCACAAAGCTGAGGAGCCTGGAAGGTAATGAAATGAGATTTCTTCAAAGAACAAATGAACTAGAGAAGCTGACTGCCTGAACCAAAAGCCCGATGAGATGAGGGCATTATCACGGGCCTGTCTTTGGGGTGAGGGAAGGACAGAGATGCTCTGGGGCCAGGAAGGATAAGAGAAGGTGGCCAGAGGCTCATTACACATCTTTGCTTTTCCTCCCAGCTCAGGGGTAGCCCTCTCTCTAACCAACTGCTGAGACTATGGGATGGTGTGGGATGCCCTGAGGGGTTGGGGCAACTTTAGCAAGAGTGTGTGGGACTGTTGTCACACTTCTTTTTTTTTTTTTCTCCTGATGTGCAGCCTTCCACTATTGCCCTTGGTGAGGGGTGATGTATCCTCAGTGCACCCAGGACGAGGGTGTTTGGACTGTCAAGTGCTTTGGCTTGTTTTCCAGAGCTCTTTGCAGTGGGACCCTGCTTGCTCATGGCCCCAGGCTTGCTGGGGTCTTGTGGCCATACTGGGGCTTCCTAGGACTTCTGTTGTTTTTAATATGCTGTTTTGAAATAAAAACCTGCTCTCCAACTCATAATTTTATTTATTTATATAAAGGCTAGCCCATCTCAAACCCCCC
>JANVCC010000034.1:5780877-5823992 GCA_025345505.1 Todiramphus chloris collaris
TTTTTTTTTTTTTCCCTTCATCCTTCCAGTGGCAAATTTGCTTTACTTAACGCTAAGTGGGGATCATTTCTTGTGATTACTGAAAAATGCATCATAACTTTTGATTACGCTGCTATTAAGGATGCAGAATGGCAATTGCTGCTGTTTGCAGAGAGAGAGGAAACGCTGCTGGAAGAGCTGGTGTAACCCTTTACTATGCTGAGGGCTGTGGAGAAGGTGTAACTGCTGTTGGTCTGGTAGGGCAGGGCCTAGGGGTTACATTCAGGCTGTGGGTGCAAGTGAGCATGAATGCAGATGGCCTTCGAGGGATGAAGTTGGGGCTAGAGCATCACTGAACTGCCACGGCTTCCCAGGAGTCTGCCTTTTGCAGGGGTTAATGATCTCTTTCAACGGGAACACCTTGGGAGGATGGGCTGTACTTTGGAAGAAGGAAATGTTTTTGGGGATGGAGAGGGAATGCCCTCAGCAGCTGGATAAAGGACACACATCCCATGGTTGGAGAGACCCTTCAGGGGGACGCAGTTTTCGGGCAGGGGGATTTGGATTTACAGTGGGGCAATGTGGAGAATGGTGTAAACAGCCTGGGAGATGCAGCAGGAGAGGGGTTGTGGAGTGCTTAAAGACATTGCCTACAGTGCTGGGGAAACTGAGGCAGGGAGGATGAATTGCTTTACATCACATTGTGTTTTCATGCGGGGATTTCTTGTGTTTAGGGAGCACTTGCTCTGCCATAGGGAGCAGTTGTGCTCCCATGTGTGTGAAGATCCCCAGGGTCTGACTGGAGCCCAGGGAGGTGATGGAGTATCTGAAGTGCTGCGTTGGAACCAGTCAGCCCTGCTCCTGGGGCAGCTGGGCTGCGGAGCAGCAGCAAAGGCTTGAGCTTAAGATAAGTACCAGTGAAGCTGATGAGCATGCTGGAGGCAATGCCCTCCTGGATGGGGAAAACACTGAAAGAGCCTTTTCCTGGCGTAGGAAAGGTGTGATTGATGCTGTACTCCTGCTACTCAGCATGGTGGGCTATAAACAGAGCACGTGTGGACTGGTGTAAACCCATGTGTGTCCAGCGTTGTGCAGGTTTTGGGCAGTTACCTGACTTGAGGGTTGAGAAAAGGAAGGTTTTGCATGGTCACCCTACACACAGCTCATCAGAGGGGCCACCAGGAGCCAGGCAGGGAGTTTTGGGGGCTGATCGCTTAAGACGCTTGCTTTTCCCCAGCCCCTTGCCAAAGAATCTCACTTCACAATTTTTACTGCCCCTTTTGTAGCTCTCCCAAGGCAGCACCAGCTCTGCTCTAGCTCCCTTTTCCCACTGCGAACTACGTTTCCCAGAGTTCCTACTAAGAAAGGACTGAAGGGCTGTAAGAGGCAGCGCTGAACTGCCTCTGCCCAGACACCGCAGGAACCGCTGGAAGCGAGGCTGCGCTTAATTAAATAATAAGCAGAGAAGAGAGGCAACAGCAGACATTTTACAACAGGTTTGGAAGATGAAGCTCCCTTCAGAAGAAGGGAAGGAACCCTTTCTTTCCTCTGCAGTCCTTGCTGCTGTGGGGAACGCTGCGGCCAGCTGCAAACAGCTGGTTCTGTCTGATGCCTCGGAGCAGCAGAGATGTCAGTGGGAGTGAAAGCACAGGCTGTGTCTGTGAGTAAACCCATACTCAGGAAGAGGTTTTTTCTGCCCTAGCAATACTCACCTCTGAGCCTCCTAAACCCAGGAGCAGTGTTTTGCTAACACCGCAGGACTATGAAAAGTTAGAGGTGCATCCAGGACAGAAACGTGTGGAATGATGGGATGCAGCCATCAGCCTGCAGAGCTGCGAAGGAGGCAATGTTAACAGCTACGGCTATCGATGAGACAGCCAGTGCCCTCCACGGAGAATTACGAGTTCTGCTTTGTTTTCTTCCTCCTCTCTGTGCCCCAAACCGAGCTGGAGAGCAGAACGGACTTGGCTGGCCTAACCAGTGAAATCTGCTTATGGGAAGGGGCCTGCTTTAGAAAGCCTTGGCAGTGGTGTGAATTGTATTCCTTGGCTACAGAGCTCTTGAGGGATCATACCTTTACCAGCTCACCGCTGTGTCCATCCCCAGTTGAAGGGCACCCAACCCAGTCAGCTGCCACCTCTAGCATGTGGACATAGTAGGGGTTGGCTTTGGCTTGGGAGAAGGGACATCGTCACGGCCAGAAGCTGTGGCTTAGCAATGCACCAAAGGTCACCCAGTCTCGGCGTTCCCAAAAGCACACGCATGCATGGACATACACATATTTATGCATACGTGTGTGTATATGTATATATAAAACACACATATATATTTTTTTTTTTTTTGCTGGCAGCTGAGATAAAAGGGATATAATGAAAATGTAAACGAAAAACTTTACAGCAGGCATGGCCTGACAGAGGGAAGATTGATATCCCATGATGCTTTGTCTTGATGAGACAATGAAAAATAACCACCACGGCAGCTGTGTCAATATCAGACTTGGTAATGCACCACTAGCTGTGGGTTTTTATTTAATCCGCTTTGCTTTAAGATGATAACGGTTGTTACTTTTCAATGCCTGTCTGTCAGCACCCTGGCATTGCAATATTCCTCCGCAGCTTTGCGAGCGGGTTTCATTTATTTTAAAATACCATTTCACACACTGCTGACTTTTAACAGTGTTCCATGTGAGTTTGGGAGATTGAATAGTGACAGAAACAACACTTTTTATGAGAATACAGAATATTAAAAATGGGGCACAATATACAGATGGCAGTTTTCACTACAGCTTGTTCCTCCCCCCCCCCAAGCCTGCTTCTGCTACTCAGCTTCCCACTGAATGCATTTGTAGTAACACCATAAATGTCACTTTCGCTGACTGCCTTTTGGCATTTTATTTAAATGGGAATTGGGCTCTTGCTGCCGCCGCTGCATCGGGCTCCCGTTTTGCAGGAGTGCCGCTGCGCGCACTCCTCTTGCATCCGACCCTTCTCCGTCGGCTCGGAGCTGGGGGGCTGCCAGAAGAGCATCCCTGGCTGCAGCAGAGTGCTGGTGTCTGCAGCGGGGTCTATGCGTCCGTGTAGCTCTGGGAGGACTGGGGAGGTCACTGAAAAGCCATCCGAGGGTGGTTTCTGCTTGGTGAAATAGTTTTTTTGGGGTTTTTGTTTTTTCTTTCTGCTTGGCTTCTCTAAGACTCTCATCTTGCCAGTGAAATGCAAAATCATTTGCTGCTGCGATAGCACCAAGAGGCAGATGATGTCTGGAGTTAGGAACTCTTGGGTTTAACTCCTGGGCTTCTTTTGGCTGCTTTCTGCCTAAAATCTGGCTATTTGCTTCAGCTTAGTTGCTGTGGTGCTGAAGAAGCTCTGTCCCCTCCAGTTTTCCTGGGGCAAATAGCAGTGAAGGCTTCCTACAAGGTGATGCAGTCACACAACGCATCCCTCTGCACCAGCAGCCTGGCTGGTGCTCCTGTTGCCCTGTCCATCTCAGAAACCTCAAAAACTTGGTGTATGAAGAACCGTGGTGAGTGACAGTCCGTGGCAGTCCTGATCTGTTTCCTGACACAGGGCTGGAGGCAGCTGCTGCTCTGCAAGTGCTTTCCTGGGGAACCATGTAGGCTGAAAAGTAACAGGGAAGGGGGTAAACTGAGGACTTGCTTTGGTTTGTCCTCCAAAACACCCTGTGTCTCAAGGTGATGGGGGGTGACCAGTGACCTCCTGAAGGAGTTGTAGGGGGTGATGGTGGCAGAGCCAGGAATCTTGCAGCCTGATGGACAGAATAATGTTTTTTTGTTTGAAAATGGAAATATTTATTTTGCTTAGCATGGGGAAAGAAGATTATGCAAAATAATTTTGGGGTCTTCGTTTGTCATTTTGAGGCGGTGGCTGGTTGCAGGGAAATACTTCTTTGTTTCCTACCCATATACCCTGTAGAGGTCCTTGACATCACTAAATGCTTCATAAAGTTATTTTAGTGTTTTGGAAAGTGATAGATGTAGGATTTTTACTTCCATCTCTGTAAAATGCTTTTATTTTAATCTTTGAGCTCATTGTGCAGGAATACAAGGACATTATAGAAAATATAATGACCTGAAACAGTATTGTTCCATCCTCCTTGTAATATTTTTGCTACTACAGATTCTTTTACTGCAGGACTAAGTGCACCTGCATACCCTGAGCCCTTCTGGGAGGCTGGAAATTTGTCCCTTTCTGTTCCACCGGGACAAAGCTGCTATTTCTGGCTTTGTAGGTTGCAATGGCATCGACTCTCAAGTGGTGATATTTTAATGTACATAAAGCTGTTTTCCAGTGCAGGCTGAATCTTTTCCCCTCTTGGCCCCCAGGGAGCATGTAGCAGGGGGTGGGAGGAGCAGGATGAGCCATTACTGAACAGGTTGACTTTTTAAAGAAAATGTGAGCTGTTTGAAAATGCTCCTACTTGTGCAATGTTCCAGGCAATCCTGGGAGATGGATGAGCAGCGAGAGTGCAGGTGAGGCAGGCAGAGGCACGGGAGAAAATGTTGCTTTCATGTCTCTGTCCCAACAGGAATAATTTCCACATAAATGGCACCTATCTGTTATTTAACGCTTAAATCATCAAAGTGTCCATCAGCACGGGGCTCTTTTGTGCTAGGTGCTCCACAAATATAAAAGTTGTGCGCATGAGGAAGCGTGGACGTGGTTTATGGCTCCTGTTTTGGGGCAAGGAGACGGCGCAGGTGACCCCTTCAAAGCCCTTATGCTCCATTATCTATTCATCATCTATTATAACTCTTCCTTGGTGCACAAAGTTGATCCTACATTTCATCGTGTGGGAGCCTGGCGCACACAAATCAGATCTATGGTCTAGTTTCCTAGAGTTAACTTAGGGAAGCTAAACTTTCCTCCGTGTGCCCGGGTAAAAATCACTCAGCTGCACTTGTGTACATGTTGTAAGTCAATAGCAATACTCTATTTGCATGATCCATCAGAAGAAAAATAGTGTACTGATCCTTTCTGGGCTCTTGGACACAAGGCAAGATGGATAACAGGGAAAACAGTCTTCATTATAAGACTGATGCCAGCTCTGCATCGTTTGGCCCTACTCTAGCATTTCCTAAAAATTTAGCCTTCCTGTTTCCCAGAGTCAGTGTTTGCATAGTGCAAATAGTTTGCCAGCGTGAATTTAGCAGTTCCTCAGCCTTGCCTGGCATGGCTGTGCCAGGGGATATTGCTGAACTCCAGCGTGCCACGTGTACTGTACGACTTGCACCTCACAGCTCAGCGAAGCAGCTCCTTGAACAAGCAGAATGGATTAATTAGCCTGAAATGAAGAAAGAAGGTTCCTTAACACCTCCCTCCCTCTAAACATTTGTTTTCTGTGGGGCTGGGCAATGATGCTTCATGTGAGACAAATGGGGAAGCGAGCTGGGTAAGGGGATGTTGTTAAGGCTGAGTGAGTTATGGTGACGGGTCACATCTGTCTCAGCTGTGCCCCTAAGGAATGTGTCTTTCTAGTGATGCTTTGGAAACCTGTGGAAGGTTGAGAAGAGCTGTGAGCAAATTGTTGGTTGGAAGGGTGGGATTAGACCCTTCTCTGGCAGTTTCCATGCATAGTTGTTTGCCAGGTGAAGGAATGGTAGGTCACACTGCAACAGATCCCCAGCCCCAAAGGGTTGGCAGATCCCCTGCCCGACGTGGTCCTTCTGCGGTATCTCAGCATTCCACAGGAAACTCCACGCTGTCACAGCTGTACCATGTGGACAAAGACAACCTGCAAGAGCCCTGAGCCATCTGCAGGGGTTGCAACCTCTCTGTGCAGAGAATACCCCTGGGAGTTGCCAGAACTTCCATCTCCTGTGGCAATACTCTCGCAATTCCGGACAGCAATATCAGTACCTGGTAACTCTTGTGGCAGTTGCTGTTTCAGAGGCTATTAAGCTTGCAGATGCCCAGTTCTTTGTCCAAGTTAGCACCTAATCTTTCACATGACAGTATCTTTCCAGCTATACCCACCTGCAGTCTGAGCCAAAATCAGATTTGCTTCCTGTTAAAACTGCCGAGCTGGAGAATTACACCGTGTCAGCAGGGGAGGGGGGAGTGAGGTTTTTGGTAAGATGATGGAGATGAGGATACAAAATGGCACCATTAAAGCTTTGTCAGGGGATCTTAGGAGGGATAATGTCTAACTACATCCAAAAAAACCCCACCAAAATGGAGATAATGGACGTTTCTGCGAAAGCAAATGATAGATGACTTTTGAGTGTGCTGGAATTTTCCCTGGGTAATGGACTACTTGCTCGGGTGTCATCTTTTAAGTTCATTAGTTTTGTCCCACCCTCCACTCAGTATTTTAATATATATATTCTAAAACACTACTTGCATTATATTTCTATCCTCGTGGTTCAAAATATTGGCTAGGACAGCTTTAGTTACCCTTGTATTATCTCTTGCTTGAGATCTGAGTATTAATATGATTTGGAGGATGAAATACGGGCTCACATATTTCCCCGTGCTGCTCACTGTAGAGCTAGGAAATTACTAACTTGACACCTTCCGTTTTTCTCTACGTTTTCAGTTGTGTGATGCTCCCTGCCAAACAGGGGTGAGTTATAGATGGGAACTGTTGGGGTTTTAATCTTGGATGCTGTGCGCTGTAGGAAGAGTTTTCAAAGGGATCCGATCCTGTATTTTTGATCAGAGTTTTGCTGTTGAAGTAGGGTTGTGTTGGAGAAATACACACACATTCCCCTGGCTATCCTTAGACCTCTAAACCTCTAAGTGTCCTTTTCTCTCCAGATATTCCCTTTTGAATTCTTTCTTTCTCTTATGCTCCACAATCCTCCAGTTGCATCCCCTCCCACTGCCCGAGGCAGCCCGCTGGGAACCACAGCAGTGGTCCTGGGAGGAAGTGTCCGTTGTTTGCTCCACGCACAAAGCGTGGGGATGGAGAGATGGGGTGGCACTGCAAGGACATTAAGCAGTGGAAGATTGCAAATGCTTCCTGAGTGGGAATGATTTCTCCTCTCCTTTGTGGTGTTTTGTTTTGTTTCTTTTCTAGCTTGACTATTTTCAGATTACTTAAAAAAAAATGAAATAAAAAAGAAAATCCCAGGATACTTTAGTTTTATACTCCCACTTGATCTCTTCATCACTCATGAATCCTGCTTTTTCTCATTGTGTTTTTGCCATCTATTTTGATTTCTATTAATGTGAAGAATTTCTAAATGGTAATAGCAAGGTCTTTTTTTTTTTTCTTGTATGCCTCTATCTGTATTGGAGCACAACTTGCAAAATGTGGTGCAAAAATACCCTCATATTTTCTAGTTATGCTATATCTGTCATTTGCTGTGGTGACCCTCTGACCAAATAATATCCTCGGCCACTTAGATATCCTCATTATAACCATTAGGTTAAGTGCAGAGGACAAAATGTATATACTGTACCTTAACTTTCTAATCACAATGGAGAGTTTAGATTTGTACTCTTTTTCTTTTAATGACAGGCAATTCAGTTTCCTGGATGAGGTAGTTAATTGGTTCTTTATTGTCAATTGCCTCAGCAAAGCTTTTTTACTTTTTCTTAGTGGAAAGCTCTCATCCTCTCCTTTCAGTGTTATCTATTTTTTTGTAGAGAAAACATAGAGAGAAAAACCAGCAAAATACATGTTTTGGGTTTTTTTTTTGTGGGGGTTATGGTCTAAAAATCATTTTTCCAGTGCAATGAAAACTCCTAACAAGCAAGCTTGTGTAAATGAATCTGAAACTCCAGCTGAGCTGTGACTCATGACTCTAAGTCCTAAGGTGAGGAGAGGGGCCATTGGGGGTGATACGGAAGAGTCGGATTTAAGGAAAAACTCATTTGAGTTTTTTTCCCATTTGTTTATCTGCTGGTTTCAAGGACTTCACAGCCGCAGAGGTTAGAAGTTTAGATTATCCTTTAGCACAACTATTACGATTCTTGTGTCATCACTTGCCACCAGCAGCTGAAAGTTAGAATATTTTTAGGAGCTTTTTCCCAAGACAAAGCAATCATGAGGATTTGGGAATATTGAATTGGAAGCCTGTCTCTTTGGAAGCGTTGGGGAACTGCCCGTTTCATGGCTTTGACCGGATTGCCAGGTGAGTAAGAGGGCTCAGATGTTTGTATACATGGAGTAACTACAAAGTGAGCTGTTTCCTACTAAAATGCAAACTACAGAGTCACACTGTATGCTTAGATGTGAAGTATGGTGTATTGGTTGTCTAAGAAAAATACTGTAAGCAGGGCAACCTGCAGTCAGATGTGTTGAACGTGGTCTAACACTGCTGCACAGCTGAGGGATTGAAGGCAGGCACGAGCATGCCAGTTAGTTAGCACAATCCCAGCTTAATGTTTGAACACCAACCTTGTAACTGGAAGTTGCCAAAAATCCCTCTGATTTTCTTTGGGCAGAGGAGGAAGGTTTCAAGTGTTGAAGTTTCTGTTTGATTGAGAAGGTGACGCTGGGGACACTGGTTTGTTAGGGACTGCTGAGGGCAGAGTGGAGGTTGTTTTCCTTTCTAATCAAATTGAAGCTGTCCAAGTCTATCTCTGAGCTGTGGGCTCCAACCTTGAGAAGCTTATCCCTTGGGAGGTCACTCATTTTGGGGAGGATGGAGGCCATGACTTCTCTCTCCTGGGTGACAGGGTGGAAAGGTCATGCACAGAACAGGGAGAAAAGTGTTTCTTCTGCCAGGTTAGCATTTGGTGTGTAAGCACCCAGTGCTCACCTAACCACGGGTGTTTATTGGTGGTGAATCTACCCCTTGGAAGTCTGTTCCTGTATGAACTTTCTGGCAAGAGCTGCATATGGGTTTGAGTTCCTGCAGACACAGAAGCCGTGGTGATAATTTGAGGAGTTCTCAGAAAAATCAACTCAAGCCTTGAAAGGACTTGGTTTACTTGAGTCTAAGTACTGGTGCTGCCTATGTAATGAAGTCCTTATAATAAGTTTGTCTTGGGACTTGTTGATTAAAGTTGTGTTAGAATAAAGCGACGATGGAATTGGTGTAAGACAGGGAAAATCACTGCATGGTGTTATTTTACAGAAAAATAAAGTAGGATGAAGTCTATTGTAGAACAGCAGTGTCCTGGGGCAGGTTTTGAGGTGAGCAGTGTGTGATGAGAGGAGCAGGCGGGGAAGAAACCTTGGAGGGAGCCAAAAACTTTAGCAGAAGGAGCCTGCCTGGTTGGGCTGCCAGCGGCAGTGGAGCTCCCTGATCGTCCTTGTGCCCCTGATGTGCAGGGGAACCTGATGTCCTCCCCGTAGCTGTGGGCAGGTCTGAGCCTCACAAGGAAGCAGCTATGACATGCAGAGGACCTGCCTTCCACCCAGACTGCTTCCTTCATGGCCTCTGTAGGAACTTCTGTAAGCCCAAGGTGGAGAAGCTGGTTCGCAGTCGTTCTCAGCCCCACGGGGAGCTATGAACACTGATGGTAGCTGTGCTTACTGCACGTTATTCCTTAGCTCTGCACTTACACAGCACCACTAAGCACCTGCTAATGCTCTGGAGGATTTTAAACCATCCATAGCTTGATTAAATGCAAACTGAGACAGATATGCAGAGGAAGTGTGGCTGTAGTTACATGAAATCTGCACGCCTGTAGCTAGATGTGGGTGACCCTAAGCGGGTGTTCTGTAACCAATTGAGCTCTGGTGATAACATCATTTGCTACCCCTGATTGGCATTGCTGGAGCTGGGTAGGGCACATGCTCCCTCCAAGCATTAAAAATTTCCTTGCTGCTTTAGAGAGTTTAAACAAAAGCAAGGGATGTGTTACCTGATCATGGGCAAGTCCATCTGATTTACAGCTGTGCGGGCAAGAGCAGAGCCACTTACACTTGGAGAGCAATTTATGGAAGGAGCACAACACCAGTGAAACAGCTTTGGACTCTGCAAGGTGCTGATGAAATGCTTCCTTTGCACTCTTTTTTTTTTTTTTTTCCACTGGGATCTGCTCCCATAGCTACTGTGTAAGTTGTTTCAAAATCCTACTGGCTTTGTTGAAGCTTAGGACAAGGTATGCGCAAAGGGCTGGTGGCCCCAGGCTCACAGGGAAAGGGGTTGTTTCACTGGAAATGCCCAGCTGCTGGGTTCAGCTTGCCCCTGGGCTCTGCTGAGGTGGCAGGTACCGGTGAGGCTGGGCTGGAGGTGTTCCTTCCTGGGAAGAGGCCATCTGAATTGCATGTGAGGGCCAAGGCGAGAGAAGAGCATCGTTCTAAGTAAATTGTCAGCCGCCTTTCTGTGTGTCCTCCCCTCGCTTCTGCTTTCTCCTCACCGACATATCAGCGATGTTTATTAAGAGATGACAAGTCTATCAGGCCTCATAAGCAGCCTTTCACAAGGAGGAGATCTTATATCCAGAGAGCATCATCAATCTTGTCTCTGCTCTGCTCTTCTGAGCAGCTGATAGCGAACAAGGCTCCATCCTCTCCCCCCCTCCTTCCCATCCCTTCCCCTCTCCTCCCCTCCACCAACCCTCTGCAGCACAGCAGGAGCCAGTGAAAGAGAGATTTGATTTGCATAAAGCGTTTCTGGTATAAAGAGAGGGAAGAAGTGGAGAGAAACCCAGCTTCTCTTCCAGCATTGCTCTGGGAAGGCTTCCCCCCACTGCCTGGGTCGGGGCTGATCCAAGGGTGCGCGCTGTGATGCACCCCAATCTGCTGCCCAGGCAGAAGGGTGGTTAATTCTGGGGGGACCAGCACTGAGAGCAGGGTCAGCAGATAAAGGTACAGACTAAAAATCCCCCTCCCTAGCTGAGGCTGATGCTGTGCCAGTGGGGGCAAGGGGTAGGAAGGAGGCTGTGGTCCAGCTGTGCCCTTGTAAGCACGTATCACCCCTGGCCAAGGAAGGGCCATGCAGAGCTCTTGGGGCAGAGTGTTACAGCTCAGCAGTCTCTGCTGAAAGCTGTGGCTGTAACTGGGGCTGTGGGTTGGTAGAAAAGGTATCCTGGGCAGGGCAAGTGGGTAGAGCAGATGTGCTGTCCTTTAGTAGTCAACAGGAAGGGTCAAATCCAGGAAATGATGTGCAAGGGGTCAGAAATCCCACCTCGGAGCAGGAATCATCACTTTTGTTTCTATTTTACAAAATTCATGTTATGTTATAAATATTTTTTCACGTTCTCCCCATTTCACACTTGTGGTGAGCTGATGTGCTGGAAAACCAAGGTTACTTTTTCTTCCTGACCAGATTAAGTTTTCAGGTCTTTTTTCATCCTTCCCGTTTCCCACTTCCTTTTGGTTTTTTAATTTCTCCTTTTACAAATTCCCTTTCTCACCTCTGCTTTTATCTAAAGATCCTGACTGTTTAGGACTAGATTTTGTGGGCATTCATGAACAGTAAAGGTACGTTAAGAAAAGCCACCAGTTCCTCTTTGTAACCTTCCTTCTGCAGCTCTGCTCGTGCTGGCAACGCTTAGTTCTCTAGGGAGAAGACCTGGATTTCCTTTGGGGAGCTTCTTAGATAGCAGTGAGCTTATTCAACAAAGATTCTTACTCCCTGCTGTTTCCAAAAGTTCTGCAGTGGTGTTTATGTCAGAGGCAGGGGAGGCATCTGTCGGGAGGCGAGTTTCAGTTTGTGGCAGCCCTGTATGTCCTCAGCTCCCTTCCTCCTCTTGCAAGAGACATCTCCAAAAATCACCTTTCTCAAATAAATATAATCCCCCAGCCGAGGATTTAGGCTACCAGGCTTGCGAGGGTGGGACCAACATTGACACGCTGTGGTGAAAAATGCTGCTAAAAGTTGCATATCTGATGCGCTTTCCCTTTTTTTTAAACTAAAAACTGTAGGCAGTGCCCTAGATAAAATCGGGATGCACCTCGCCAAGTTCTGCACAGACAGACAGTGTCTGTCTGAAGATGGATCGGGAAAGCTGGCAATTTCAAAGAGCTCCCATTAAAACTTTATGACGAGGAATTGAACACAAACCTCACGGAATATTCACAGCATTAAAACTAACCCTGTGTGAAATTCCCCACCGATCCGCCTAGGAGGACGTGTACTTCCAGAGGAGGAGGAGGCAGGAGTTTATGCTCCATTTTAAGACTCTTCCAGCACAGCCCCGACCAGGATGGCAGCAGAAGCTGCTTGTGTTAACAGGTCCTCATGGGACGTGTGGTGGAGAGAAATATGAGGCTTTCTTGGAGGCATTTGAAGCCTGATCTCACTCCCTTGAGCTCGGTGGGAAATCTGTTAGCGACTCAAGCGTGGCAAGAGCTGGGAGGGTACAGGGAAGACTGTACAACTGGGCGTATGTACCCCATGTGTTGATGCTTGGACCCCAAACTGCCAGACTAATTTGGCTTGTATTGAAAGAAATGGCTGAGATAAAAAGTTGGGAAGAGGAGAGGAGGAGGCAGAAAATGTTTCCTGACTGAAAAAAAGGCCTGTTAGAAAGGAAATGCTCTGCCATGGTAATTTTTTAGGTATGAAGGGTAGCACCGTGAGAAACTGCGTGTTGCAAGTTCTCCCTCACCCTCGCCCCTCTGTTTTGGAATTCAAATGTCTTCATGGTTCACGTGTCTTCACCTGGAGTAAATGGGCACAGGGCTTTCCGTACACCCGTACACGACTTGGCCATTTATGTGTCTCTTCCTGATCCTTATTCAAAACATTTATTTCCCTGGACCAGACCCTTGCTAGGAGGGGACTGAGGTGGCTGGAACAGATCACTTTTTGCTGTCAGTGTCTGTAGTTCACGTCCAGCTGGCTGTTTGTCTGTCAAACAGCCTTGGTGGCTCAGCTCCCCCCTTGGACAGCAATCCATCGCGGGGGTTTCACACCCTCCGTGTGCAGGCATGGCCAGGGAGATGGGCAACGTCAGCAGCTTGGGAGAATCACCAGCCTGTGCTGATGAGGGGATAGAGACAGAGCTCAAATCACTGCTGCTGCAAGCCCTTCAGCAGGGTGCTGCTGTGCCCTCATGTTTCCCTTGCTAGAACTGGGGGTCCGATGTGTGTAGGGGTCATCACTGGGAACGTGTTGAAGGCAGCTGACGTAAAACTGGGGAAGGACAAGGCTGGGCTGTGAGCAGGGTGGTGGGAAGGAAGGAGGTGCCATGTGCACAGACACAAACAGGAGTGCTGGTTAGATGCAGAGGCCAGAACTGCAAGGCTTGGTGGTGCAAGATGATCCAGCATCTGTCTGTACAGCAGCAGTCACTCTCTGGTCGGGGCCTGAGCTGGGGAACTGCTCCTCCTCTATCTGGGGTGATAATGGGTCAGTGTGGCATTTGATACACGTGTCGTTGGGCAGAGGTTTGTCTGCCAGTTAAAAGCTGTTTCATTGGTCCCATGGCACAGGAGGGTCCATCCCGCACTATGCAAGTTGTCTTAGCCTGTGGACCTTCCCATCTCCTTGCTGCTGTGAGCTGCTTTCCTTCACATCTGCATGGCAGGAGGTTGTCCTGCATTCTGGGAGGAGGCTCTGTGAGCCAGGGTACCCACGTGCAGCTGGGACCCACGTAGGCAAGGTCTGAGGAGCATGTGTGGCTGCTTCTAAAGCTGTTTTCCAGCTGCTGTGGGGAATCCTACTTTTTGTCTTAACGAGGAAGGGGTAAGGGTTTGCTCCATCACTTTGTTAGCTCTGAAACACACGTGGAGATGGGAGAAAGCCTCTTCCCGTATTAGAAATGCCCCAGCAATGAGCAAGCCAACTTCCTGGATGCCTTTTACTCAGTCTCTGATGTTTGAGCACAGCACTGGGGCTCCGGCTTCAAACACCAGTGTGGCTGTGGTTGTGCCATGGCTGATGGACCCTTCAGCTATTAATGAGCTTGCGGGAGCAACTCTTCTCTCCTCCGAAACGCTGTGCCTCACGTCTGACCACGGAGAGGAGCAGCTGGAGCCTCCAGGAGAGCCCGTAATGAGGCCAGGATCTCCAGCACGGGGCCTGCTTTCTGTCAGCTCTTGGAGGAGACCGCGGGTAATTACCTCTCCTGTCTGCTTTTCTCCGCTGCCGGCTTCGCTTCAGGTTCAAACACTCGCTGACAGGGAGAAGGGTTTTCAGATGCATAATTTAAAATTCTGATGGCATGTTGTCAGGTCAACATGCTGCAACATGGGAAGAAATTTTACATCATAAGGACTCCAGTGTCACTCCTGGCTACGCTGCTCAGCTGGCACATTTCTACCTGTTTGAAGGGTACACGATGGGTGGATTTCGGGCTGCCTTTGGGTTTCCCTGCAGCGGGGTTGTAGCTGTGCATTGCCTCTTCTTGTCAGATCTTATGAGGTCTGTGGTTGCCTCTTCAGTCTGGTCTCGTGTTGGGGATCATGCGGGATGCTTGAGTTTATCCTTCTGTGCTGGGCTGGATGAGCTGGAAATGGCAGGAGCATCTTGGAAGCAATAAGGTTGAGAGAAAAGAAATCCAGGCAAAAAATCTCTATATATTGCTGTAACCCTTCTGTTACCTTATGTTAGCACCTTTACAGCAGGGAAACCTTTTTATAAGGGTTCAATATGATGTGGGAGGTTGTTTTTGTTTGGTTTTGGTTGGGTTTTTTGTTGTTGTTGTTGTTGTTTTTTTTTTTTTTTTTTTTTGTGCCCAGCCTTGTCTTAGAGTTAAATCTGTGCTTTAATTGGCCTCTGTCTACTGTCTGTGGTTCCAGAGTTGGGTAAGGTACCCTTTGTCGTGCAGAGTAGCATCACGTGGGAGGGGCATTACCTTGTCATCAGAGAGAAGGATCCTGGTGGTAATCTCTTCACCTGCTTTTGGGAGGACTCGGGAAGGATGCTTTGCCCCATAAACTTCATCTTGCTCTCCTCAAGGCAGTTCAGTTTCCAGCACAGCCTTGCTGGAAAACAAGCTTAATCAAATAGCAGGGTCTGTCCCTGCTGTGGACTGAAAGCAATGTTCCCTGTTGTGTTGATGGACTAAGGAGCTTTCTTTGGGATAAGTGTGTCTTCTGGCCTGGAAGGGAGCAGCTCCTGGCTGTCCCAGTGTGAGGTGAGCTGAGCAGACCTCGGTAAAGGAATGACATAGACCTTCTGCAGAGAGGGGAGAGTCTTGGTGTAAACCAATGCTGAAGTGGCTGAAACAGATGACTATTTTAAGCTTGGGGAGCAGGATGGGCCTCTGCTGCCCACGAGCCAAGTGCAAGTGGGCGATAAAGGGAGGAAGCGGTGGGGAAAGGAGAGTGCAAACGTTCAGCTCCTGCCTTGGTGCTTCCCCTGCTTCCTGGCTTTTCTTCAGGACTATTATCCTTCCAGCCAGGAGATGGCTCTGGAGCACGCTGTGGAGCTGGGCACAGCTCAGCGTGCAGGAGCCAAAGCGACCGGGGAGGATCTGCGACCGTCACCAGTTGGCGATGAAAGGCAGATGGCCTTTCTTCTAGCTTCCAGACGGGATGCGTGCGTGTCCTCTGACACACATATGCAGAGGCAGCTTCGATGCCTTTCCAAATGCTTCTGACACTGTGTGCTCTGACGCAATGTTTAGGAAGCGGGGAACATGCTCCTGGTGCTGGTAACAAGCTTGGCTCGGGCTGTCCTTTGGGAGCGGGGATGACTCCAAAGGCAGCGTCGTACCAGATGTAGAGCGTTCTCAAGAGCTCCAGACCTGCAGAGAAAGTTGTTGTGAGAGGCAGCCGTTCTGAGCTGTGTTTGTGCTTGCCACGGCCCCTGGGGAGGATGTAGGATGAGAGGGGCAAAGCAAGGGAAAGCCTTGACAGAAGCAGCACAGAGCAGTACAGCTGCTATCTAGGGAGATACTAGTGTCCCAGGCTTTGGAGTGTGTGCCAAAACTAATGCCTGGGCCACACGGGGCTGTCCAGTCTAAATCACTTGCTCTCTGTCATTAAAGTCTCTAATAAATGACTTTCTCTCTTGAGCACTCTGCAGAGGAACACCTGGGAAATGGAAAACTCTGGGCCTTAGTCTTAGAGAACAAGATCATGGTAGGCCCAGTGCCCTCCTCATGGTTGAAGCTTTGGGATGCCCTGGAAGCAGGGAATCCCTGCTTTTCTGTTAGTACTGTGGTATGGCTCCTAGTGGTCTTCTCTACGCTGAAGTCTGTTGCCTTGGCAAAACAAATCCACAAAGCCCACCAGGCACACATCTTGGATACGTGCACCCAGATATGCCATCACTGGCTGTGGTCTGCAAGAAATTTAGAGAGGTCAGCTCTGGAAATCTAATTTACTCTGCACTTTGATCTTCTCTAGGAACTCAGAGAGGAGCTGGAGGGGCCTGTGATTTCAAAAACGGTAATTTGCGTTGTTTGAAGGGCAAGCTGAGCAGGCCAGGGCTCCTCAAAGGACGTTTGAGGTGGGTTTAGAGAAGAAACAGTCTAAGATCTCACTGGGGCCACAGCAGAGCTGTGTGCACTTCAGTTTATTTCATGGAAGTACTACCTGGACTGTGCTTGGAAGACTAGAAGAACCATAGATCCTAGCAGTGGTGCAGTTTCCCTCATCCCATGGGGAGAGAGGGCTATTAGGTGAGAAGCTTGATCCCATGGAAAAAGGAGAAGGATGTTGTAGGAGACACGGCAAGGCCAGAAGGAAGCATGGAAGCTTGAGACTGAGGTGTGCTGCCAAGAGCTGAGCTATCAAGGATTTTGAAGTCTCCCGAAACCCATTGATTCCAGCGACCTACGAATGTCAAGGCAGACCTTGGTACTTGCTTATCCAGGAAGCAAACTCTCCTGACCCTTGTGCTGGGTTGAGTGGGAGGGGAGACTTTAAGGACATGTCCCTGACACTCACTTGGCAGGGCTGCTGTCCTGCCCCCACAGGGTCTGGCCAACTCATGCGTCCCTACGTGAGGTGGTTCCTGGCTCTTACGTCCTGCAGCCTCAGCTTAGCTGCGAGATGCTGTTGGTGCTGGTGCCTGTGTGTCTCCTCTGACAGTGGTGCTGGGTCAGGGCAGTGCCTTGGGGGAACCAGGTTTACTGGCAGAATAGTTGCTGGTTCGGATGGAGGAGAGGTGTGCTCAGCGTTGCTGTCGGCTGGTCGTGGGGAACCTCTGTGCTGTGGCACCAGTGTCCTGATTCCCAGCTGCAATGTTAAGCTGCAGCGATTATCGCGTGATTTGTGTGTGCCCTGGGCACGGGGATGGCCAGAAATCTTTGGGTCTATGTTGGATGGCTGTGTCATCAACAGAGCACAGTGTGATCCTTCAGGCGAGGTGTATGAGACTTCTGCAGGCTGAAGAGACAACCTGTGGCAAGCAGAGGAGGGCAGAGCGTGCTCACTTAAAGCACGCTGTCATGGAAATGCATGCACAGTGCTCTCACTGAAGCTATGGGAGCCTTCTGCACTAGCTCAGGGCTTGCCATACTGCACACAGAGACTCTCCTGCCCAGGAGGTGGTCTGGCAAGGCTTTGTCTCTTTACCCCCAGTGGCCCAGCTGTGCTGGCAGTGGTACAAGCCAGACATTGGGTCCCCTTTCCAGTGTCTGGGATTAATGGGGAGCCTCGCACTGACTTTGTGGGCTTGGAGAGAAGTTCAAAACGATTTGCCCGTTGACCTGCAGAAGTCTGCAGCAGGACCAAGGACTGCAGCTGAACCTCAGCTTTCTCTGCTGATCACCCATCTGCAGCCCGTCTCATCTGGCTGTGAACCAGGGCCTGCAAATGGGCCCTGCAGTGAGCTACTGAACGTTTGCTCTTCGTATTCTATTTACGGAAGCAAGAGTTGAAGGAAGAGTATGGACTTGAATTCAGCTCTAGAGTCTCTGCTGCTTACTGACTTGTACTTTGCCAGTGCTGTGTGGAGTGGAGAAGGAGGGTTGTTTCAGCACTACTGGTCCTAGTCTTCAATCTGGGAGAAGACATACCCCTAACTCCAGGCCCTTGCTTGCTAAATGAGTTGGATCTAGAGCTTAGAGCTGTTTTAGTTTTCACTGAGGTCTATAGGGTGAGACCTACTTCTGCGGTCTGAGATAAGTTGCAGGTACTGAACTGAAAAATCCAAACTTGTTGCCCTATTTTCTAAGTGTGCAGTGGAGCCTGTCTGATTTCTGCTTGTCTATGGCTTCGTTTGGAGCTGGAGAGAAAGAGAAGAGATTCCCCAGGCTCCATGTGAGGTGAGACTGTAATTCAGTCTGGGTTGCTGGACGTGGAGTCCGTTGTGGGCTGTTGGAGGAATATGTGCCCTGCTAGGGTTAAATGCTTACATGAAATCAATATAAGTTTTATTGCCACCACATGATTTCAGCTGGAACTCTGCCACCCGTAATAGAAGCTGTGTTAGGTCTCCCCCCTCGAACTACAGGACAGATATATTAGTCTAGACAACTGAAAAATAGTGGTATATTGGGAGGCTGCGTTTTCATTATGTAAATGGAGCTCTACAGGAGGATTAATTGATTATTCAGTTACTGTGGATCTGTCTTGGATGGCCTGGCAAGATGAGAGAACCTGATGGAAGCTGTCCAGTGATGCTATAGGGTAGCACAAAGGAGTCCTTGAGCATCCCCTGCTCCCCTCTTAGGCAAGGCACAGCATAGGCACATTGCATGTTGCTCTCCCTACAGGGAGACTTGCTTCCCAGAATGGTGTAGGTCTCTTTATGCTTTATGAATGGTGACAATATCTTGGTACAGGCAACAAAGACTTGCAAGGGGTAGCCAGAAACAACCTATTTCAGCCTACAGCCATGCTGTTTGGAAGGACTCGCCTGTTGCTTAGGTCTTGCTGATGGCAGCTGGAGACCAAACAGAGGGCACATTGCTGCAAGTGCTGGGTGTGGTGTGAGATAAATCCACATCTGGAGATTCACCCTGCATGTGACCTATACAGAAAGGGGGGAGACAATAATTTGAAAGGTCATTTGAGGGAAGGAGGGCACTGTGATGAGGACAGGCCTGAAGATGCATTTCACAGGCAGCCTGAGAGGAGACCTAGTGGACACTGTGACACTCCAGGTGAGTGCAGGACCATTTAGGCATCAAGGTTGGTGTCCACAGCTGACTATTTTGGAGCAGGAATCAGCTGCCAATGGGAATGTCCACCGAGGGAATGGTGCTGCTGTTCTGCTCTCCCCTCTACATTGCATCTAGATGTGGTGTTTTGAGAGGAAGAAAAGGATAGCTTTCCTGTACATGTGCTGAGGTCTCCACTGCTACCTGCATCAGGCAGGGTGGCCATGGGTGGGAACAGCCCTCGAGCAGCTCTGCTCTATCCCTATGGTCCTGGAGGGTAGGGTCTCTTTGGAGGTAAGCAAGCAGGGCTACCACATCTTTGTAACTAGCTATGTCCCTCCTGGCCAGGATAACACATTACAGCACAGAATTTTCGGAATTGGAACTACCTGCAGTGCCCTCCGCAGTGGTGGGAAATAGATCTGCACAGTCTGCTGGGCTCAGGTTGCTGGAGGAAGAAAGGACAGCTGTGGTGAGATGGATGTGCTCACTTTCTGCTGCCCCACTGCATGGGATATAATTGCTTTATCTTTTTCTCTTCTTCCAAAACCATTCTGATACTGCTGCCCAGATCAAATTTTGTGAAGAACATTTTAAAACAAACCTTAGCCTTTGGCTAGAAATACATCACCTGTGGAAAGTTTTACAAACAGTCCTGACATTTGGAGACTGGGTGTGGAAAAGCTGTGATATTGGACAAATGGAAATTTAGATCCTGTTTCTGATGGGTGGGTGCAGATACTGGAACTGAGGGCAATGGATCCTCAGATTTGGGTGGGGAACAATGTTTTGGGAGTTGAAAAAGGTCCTAGTGTTGAAAGTGCAGTGTTTTCAGGAAGGCCTGGTTATACTGGTGGAAGAGGAAAACTTCCCTCTATTTCCATGCCTGTAAAATGGGGAGGAAAAAGTACATCCATCTCTCTCTTTAAACAGAAAGTCTGCAGTTTCTTACAATCATGCTGAGAACAGGGCAAGAAACTGGAGACCAAAGGAAGGACCACAAGAGATGACATCCTCCATTTATTTTTAATCAGAAGAGAATAAATGGTGGTCAACCCCCCCCCCCCCCCCCTTCACATGGGTGACAGAATTGCACTAGGCTACTACGGTAAGAGGTGCGAGATGGCTTTTTACATGCGTGTCGTGAGGTTGCGAAGCCAGCAGAGGAGACTGATTGTTAGACAGGCAGGTCTTTAGGTCAAGGCTTCCACCGAAGCTGGAATTTATATCGTTTATTCCATTCATCTGTGCCGATGGCAGTGCAGTGCCTGCCCTGTGCTGCTGACATGTCTTGTGCATCACTGGTGGCTTCTCCGGTTCTCCTGTTTGTCGGAGTCACCGAATACCAGTAATTTAAGTGCAGTGCAGGACTTTGCAGACGTGAGGCTTGCTTGCAAGACGGTGATGCATTTCCACGTCCTGTCTCATGGATTCCCGAACAAAGATGTTTACAGGAAAAAAAAAAAAAAAAAAGCACTAATGCTATGCTAGGAGGGAAGAAGCATAATGTATTCTTCAAATGTTTGTATGTCAGCAAAATGCCTGCAAACCATTCAATAGATTAATCCTGTAGCTGGCCTAAAAGGAATGGATTTCTAGCCATAACTGAGATTGGGAAAAATTGATTTCCATGTTCTTGTTGACTGAATAAGATAAAAACAACTGCCTTGGCACTCATTACTAGGCCAAGAATTCAGATCTCTGCCGCCAAACTGCAGAGTCGGGTAGAACACTGGAACCAGCCCAGCCCAAGGCCTGATGAAAAGGGACTTTTCAGGAGCAAATCTTAAATGTTTCCCATTGCAGAAATGGGGCTTGCAGCAGGGCAGGGCTGCTAGAATACCTGGTGGTTTTGTGAAGGTGTATGGCTGGATGCTTTGGTCTTTCAGCCAGAACTAGGAAGGCACTTCTGGTAATCAAAAACGTGAGAATGGGGAGAGGACCTTGGCTAATCTTTCTACATCAGAGAGCTGCTGCTAGAGATGAAGTGTGCCTTGCCACCTGGAGCCTGGATATTAATTTGAGGTCTTGAACAATGTCTTTAAACTCTTTGGGGTAACTACTGCTCTTTGTCAGTCAGTGGTCCATCGCTTTTGGGTTTGGAAGAAGGAAATAGCAGGTGGTCTGTGTTATTGAGGAAAGGGCTTGAGTGCATGCCATCCAGCGGACTTCTCTGAAGTTGTTTCCTCTAGCTCTAGATAGACAAATTTCATTTCCAAAGGCAGTTCAAAAGAAGAAATGTAAAATGTGTTCAGGTTTCAGGGAGGATATTTGCTAATTTTACTGTTAAGCAGCTCTTAGCAAGGGAAATAAGGAGCTTAGGCCATGACTGCATTCGAAATACTCATTGTTTTCCCCACCTCTGAGAAAAGACAGTAGAAAAGATGGGAGAAAACACTGGCCAGGACAGGAGCTGACATCTGCAGATGGGACAGCCGTGACACACTCTCTGCAGCCCCATCCGTGTTCCCCATGCATGGGCAGTCTCCAGCTGTGCTGGCCTGTTCATTCCCAACTTCTTCCAGGCTGGATGAGCTGGAGTTTCCTACTGGGGTGCTGTGTAGGAGAGCTCATCTCTGGCTCGGGGAGAGATGTGGGCAGCCGTGGTGCCTGGATGGTTCTGGCTCAGTGGGATGCAGTTGGTATTGTCACATGAAGGAACTCCTGTATTCAACTGAAGCGCAGAGCAAGAAGAGACATGTGGAAATACTTTACTCATTTGGGGTGAACAAAAGAGAAGATGCACTAAACAGGATCTTTTTGGTTAAGTCTAGTATCCAGTGCATCGATTCTGATTGATGTCTCCAAACGTGACCAGGGTGTAGGGCAACATGTTCAGCTTGGCCTAATTATTTTTCCTGCTTTTGTCTTGATTTAAGTACGGTTGGAACAGCCTACAAAAGTTGGTCCAACCATCTCTGCCAACACTCAGGACCAAGGGGCATCTTCTAGGCTTTATTATTACACCATTTCAGGAGCCTTCCTTTACCCCTGGGGCTGGTTCCCTTTGGAGCACCCTCCTGCAGGAAGCAGAGAAGGTAAGGAATACAAAAAACACCGCTTGAAGTCCTGCAAATCCAGACAAATGCCTCTTAGGTCCCCAGTCTCTCGTGTTGTGGATTAGACCCACATGAAATAGTAAAACCCTATCCTAAAATTCCTCAGGCAAACTGGGCATCGCGGCCGTTTTTGACTGACTGCAAACAGATCGCTTGATAACTCTCAGCCTTATTGACATAACTCTAAAAATACGCTGCAAAGTGTAAATAATAAATGTGTAGTATCTGCACTGGAGCAAGTAAACACCGCCTGATGTTGTCTGATATTTCACTGGCAAGGTGTCCTCAGCGATGCTCCAGCAGAATAATTTTCCAAACGAGTGACTCGCGTGACAGGCGGATGTGCTGAGCTAATGCAGCCGCGCACGGAGCCGGTTCTGGGCGAGGAGGCTCCCGGGGCCGGGGTGGCTCGTCGCTGGGGACGGTGGCGAGCGGACCCACGGCGGGACCCTCCCGCTGGCACTCGGCAGGGAGGCGCGAGAAAGCGCCCGGCGAGCTCGCCGTGGGCACGCTGACACGGGTACGTTGCTAAAAGCTTTTTTTTTTTTCCGGTGTGGTGTGGATAGATCAGCTGCTGAGGCTTGAGTGACACACCGATTAATAATTCATGCTGGCAGTATTGACTGGTGGGAGCTAATCTGAGAACGCCTCGGTAAAAGCCGGCGGTAGGTTTTGCCCTGGGTGAAGAAGCTGTCTTCCTGCTCAGGTGCTGGGGTTAGGCAGCAAAGACGGTCTCCTGATGGCAAGGTGGCTGCTGGGGTGCAGCCAAATCCTTTCCAGGCTGGCAACCCTGGCAGCCAAGACTGTGCTCCTTGTTACCTAGAGTGTGATCCCATTCACCTGGTCTGGAGATCCAGACTGTTACAGACCAGCTTTTACCATAGCTCATAACTTGCAGACGGACTCTTGTGCCTTCTGTCCCAGAGATGATAGGCTCCTTCTGTGATGGGATGGTCTCTAGATCGACTCTGCAGTTGCTGCTCTGTCACATCATTGTTTTTAAGGCACAGACTGTGGTCTTCCCAGGGGGGTCGCAAAGCAGGAAAACATACACAGGCTGACCTTGGCTGACCAATCTACAGAAGGACCCAGAGGGATCTTAGGAGCTTGTCTAGAAACGTGACCCTGGTGGAGTCACAGCCACCAAGAAGTGGATGTGGTTTCCAGGAACTGAGGAATCACAGTCTGCATAAATGTGGATTTTAAAGGCATGCTGCCGTGATCCTGGGTGGGAGAGTGCCACCCTCATGCTGTATGTTCTGCCAGCTTGTCAGAGGTCTTCCTTCCTTGACCATATGGAGACAACAGAAAGTCTCTGAAGTTTCTCCTATACAGAAACAGTCTGTGATGTCTGTGCTCACAAGTGGCAGACAAAGGAGACCAGCGATGCGTGTCCAGGATTCCTAGGGAAACTACTCTTAGCTACAGCAGTCCCAGAGCCCCACCAAGATCTGCCTTTCCTCTCCCTCTCTAGTGCACAGTGCAGCATTGCACTGACTTTTCCAAATAAGATGTAAAGCTGAGCTGATGGGCTTTTGCAAGCAAAGCTCTTGTTAACAGAGCAGAGATGTTAACCTTGGATGCCTGCCCAAATTGAAATGGATATAATCTCTAAATGGCTCATACCAAAATGAAATCCACTTACAAGGGAATGTTTGTTCCTCTCTCCCCTGCAGTGTTGATGTGTCGAGCACAGAGGGGACAGCAAGTTGCAGGTTGGGTGTATTTTGTGTTGAATGTAGTAGGGACCAAACCAGTCCCTTCTGCTTTCTGGATGGATGGTCCTGGAGAGAGGGCTAAGGAAAGAGCAGAGAGATGAGGTCTCGCTGCCATGGTCACACTTGGACCTCGATGGTCTTGGAAGGCTTCATGCTGAGAGGCAGGACAAGGGGCATTGTCATGCCACGGTGCAGCAGGCACAGGGCAGTCAACGTAGCATTGTGCTGGGTAGCAGAGCTAAGTGTACGTGTGTAATAAGCTGGAACAAGCCGGGTGTCTGAAATAGCAGCACAAACCCTTGCTGCTGTGCTCAGAGGACTAAGTGTGCTTGATGCTGGGAGATGTGCTGTAGCAATGCAGGATCTTCATCCATCTTGGTCATCCGGCAGGACCAGACCAAGTTCTGGGAAAGATGCTTGCAGCTTCAGCTTCACCAAACACTTCCTCTGGCTAATGCAGACGTTGCTTTGGAGATGCTGAGAGGTTTTCAACACCCCCCCACCCCCCCCCTTAAAAAGAGCATATGTTCTCACTACTAACGAGCAGGTTTGCAAAGAGTCTATTTTTAAGATGATTACAGGGTATCAGTAGCTGTTCCAATGTCAACTGTCGGTTTTGTTTCCTTGTCGGCAGTAAACTGTTGGCAGGTTTGTGCACCAGAGGTTTACTCCTTCCCAGCTGTAATTGCACAGCGCAGAAATTATCACTTGCTCTGTGCATGCCTCTGCTGGTTTCTCCCTCTGAGCCTGCTGTTCACAAGCAGCTCCTCCAAGCACTTTCTTCCCGGTGAAGAGCCGTGTCGTGGCATCTCCTGCTGGCAAAAAGCAAGGCCTGGGTAGCTCTAAACAGCAGAGATGAGACTAAATGTGGCATTTTAATACATGTGTACTGGATATTGGTGCATCCCACTTTGCTGCATGGAGGAGGAGGCCAGAACCCCCCTCCTCCCCCAGTAAGCCAAATGCAGACTGTGTTTTGCAGGACGCTTTCCCCACGTGCTGTAGAAAATTCTACTGATGGCCCCAGCTGGGATCTTCAGGGTGTTGAGCATGGCAGGTCTGGTGGCTGGGTCTCCGGAGAGCTGGTGCCCTTCAGCTTGTGCCCGCGTCTGGCACATGGCTCAGTCCTTCTGCACCTTGGATCCCCTGGTTGACCGTCAGGCAGCACATCACAGCCCATCTCCACCGGCCTTTGCTCCATGTGGCCACGGAGGATTTGAAGTCTTCTGATGCTCTTGTGAAGGAGGATGTGAAGTCCTGCTACAGCAAAAGCTGTGTTTGCTAGAGGGCACTGGAGTGCCAGCTCGCGCCGTGCTTTTGTCCTGCTCCTGCACTGCTAAACCAAAGGGGACTTCTGGAGGAGGAAGCAAATAGGATCCTTTATTGAGAATTGAGGAAATCGCTTTGTAAATGGTTATATCCTTTCAGGGTTTTTTTTTTTTGTTTTTTAAGAGTTTAAATAAACCCATGATTTGTGACTGCAGCTCTCACACAGAGGTGATGGGAGAGTGCAGTGGGAAGTGTCAGCTGATGGGAGGAAGGCTCGGAAGTCCCTTTCTTTACCCCTCAGGGCACATCCTGTAGGAAACAGCCGCTTCAAGTATACTGGTTCCTTTTCCCTTGACACCGTGGGCTGCTGGCATCGTGATGATGCCTGGGTGTGAAAGTCTGCTCCCTGTCCTTCAGTGCAAGTCCTTGGCACACCTCTGGGTTCAGACTCAGCTTTCTCCCCCACCCTGGAAGTTTCCAAGTGCCACCGAACCGATGGGAGAGAAACAATTGTTGTGTTTCCCAGGCTGACACCTCCTGCTGAGCAGCCTTCCCTGCAGGAACGGCAGTCCTCTCGCGTTACTCTGGGGACACGATGCCTCGGTGCTGATGGGACCAGACAGGATCCGTCACTGTGCTGATGTGTCTTCTCCACAAAAAATCCTAAATGACACCAACGTCTGAGACACAAGGAACAAAGAACAAACAAACAAAAATATCTGTTCATTTCGCTCCCCTCTGGTCATCTGTCATCCAAATCTGGAGTGGGAACTGTGGCCTTCACTAGTTGGGGAGGACTTGGGTTTGGAGGTTCTGATGGGGACAAGAAATCGGTTGGGCTCACGTGGAAGAAGCTAACAAGTCTTGCAAGCCAGAAGTCTGCTTCTGCCGAACTGTATTTCTGGACTACCTGTTCCTGGTTTTAGCTTGTTTGTAGAGTACAGGATCCTCTGACTGGTACTGTAACCTGCACCTTGCAGCATGACAAAGAGGGGATGGGACGGGGCTCGGCGTTGCTTGTGCTGCAGCATAGGGCCACAGAAGGGGCGGCATCGGAAAGACCTTGCCAAGGTCGTGTGAGTGTCTCACTGCCCCAAGGTAAGATCAACTCTACCTATGTCATTTCTGGACTAATCTGTTTTTAAAGACCCTTGGGGATAGGGGTTGCTCAACCTCTTCCAGGGTTTCTAACAAGAATAATGTAACAGGCATAGAAAGTGTGCTGGTTTTTTTCTTTCTGCTCCCGTCTGACCTGATCTTCCTTACCTCAGTTTTTAGCCTGTTGTTTGTATTCTCTGGATGAAAAAAAAAAAAACCTTTCCCTTCCCATTTCTGACAGGCTATTTGAAAGCTGCTCTTGGATCAACGAAGACCAACTGGGATGGCTGTGCTCTGCGTGCGGCAGATGTCACTTCTGGGCTCGCTCTCTCCAAAGAGTCCATTTCTGTCTCAAAACAAAGGGGCCAAAAGCAAAGCACCAGACTTATGGTGACAATCAGCCCTTTATGGTGAGAGCTGGAGATGCTCTTGCTTGAACAAGATGGATGGGGAACCTCACCCAGCTGCGGGTGCTGACATTAAGCCTTCAAGGCATTGTGGCCCTAGTGCTTGAGAACAGTGTCTCTTGTTCAACTGGGCAAGGAGATTTCTCCCAGATGTGTTCTCTGGTTTGCAATTGGCTGGCAGGGTTTTCCCCTTTCTTTACAAAGACAGCTGCTATTTCCTAGCTTCAGCAGCGAAGGTATTTTAAAGGCGGGTGGGTTTGTGCTTGTGAAACAGTCTGAGGTTTCATAGGATTTAAGATTGACTTACTGTTTGTGTCCTGAATGCGCTCAGAAAATTCTTTGCTCTGCCTGGAGGCCATTTCATACTTAAAACGTTGGCTTGACTCTTCCTTTGTATAAGTTTTCCAAGCTGAGATGCGCGTTCTGTAACGACCTTTGTGATAGCAGCAGTTTGGGACCTGCCCTGATCAGGTTTGAGTGGCAGCACTTTGAAGTGTGCTGGAGCTACCTGTTTTGGAGAGAAGAGAGGAGAGATGGCCAGGACAACCTGAAGAACATCGCTGTGGGAAATGGCAGTCCATCTAACCGAGGTAAGACGACAGATTAGAACAGGACAGCCAGCCTAGAAACATACAAATTATGTAAGGACAGCTGGACTAAAACCTTGCAAAATAAAGTCTTTCTGGCCTTGTAGGCTGTCCTCGGGCAAATTATTTTCTGTGGACCTCACAGAAGAGTTGTGAAGAGCTGTCAGCAAAAAAATTCACAACTTCTATTAACCTCAGGAAACAAAACATCCCAGTCTTTCGCAATGCCCTAATCTAAGTAGCTGAAGCTCTGGAAATAAAGCCTTAAAAATAAGTAACCTGTAGCTTTGTCTAATTACATAATAACGCCACCACCTTTCCTGCCACTGGCAGATGAAGCAGGCTGGAAGCTAGGAGTACTGTTGTGGTGACAGCAGAGCTTGTGATGAAAGCACTGGCTCTTGTCCCTGGGCAGCCCCACTTAAGAAAGAAATACATCTGCAGGCACCAAGTCTCCTGCCTGCTACTGGGACTGCTTGCTGGTGATGACATCTCAAATATGTTTTAATAACCAGCGGCTGTTAATAAGCACTAGCTTAGATGCATCTCTTTAAATTTAAACAGGATTAGATAAGGTAGGGAGATTATTAAATACCCAAATGAACATTAAGCAGATATATTGGAGGCTTAACAACTCTGCAGCAGATTGTTAAATTGCTCTAAATATTTCCCTACTAGTCTGGGGGTATTTAATTAAAACAACCCCTCTAGTCTTCTGTAATGTGCCTAGCAGGCCTACGAGCCCTGCACGGGGCAGGACCCTAATTGGCAGCGTTACCATAAAGCTGAGCTGTGCTCCAGGACAATTAAAAAAAACCCCCCCCCAACCCCCCCCCCACCCCTCCATCCCACCCCACAAACCACCCCAAGCCCCTCTAATTAGTGTGAGAAATGACGACAAAACAACTCCGAGTGTCTCCAGTGACAGGTGCACAAATAACAAGGCTGATGAAAGATTTTGCAATTAAGATTGTGCTATGAAGATTAATGGGAGATTTTCATAAACTGATGTAAGATTGCCTATAGCCCAGTCGCCTCCACGTAGCTCCATCTCCTTCTCTCCAGCCCTTCCCCTTCTCTTACTTCTCAGATTTCCTTCACCCGTATTTTCCACGTCTGTGTGGGGTTTTTTTTTGTCCCCAGCACTTTTTTTCAGGTTTCTGATGTTTCCTAGCATTTTTCCTTCTCTTGCTTAGGCTGGTGGTGTCCAAGTTGTGGGTTTCATCTCCACTTCAACTTCCTGGCTGGGGCTGGAAGTAGGGGTGTCTGTGTGGGACGTCTGTGTGGTTGTTACTCCATCTCAGGCTGTGTTTGCAGAGGGAAGGGCAGTGGACAACCTGCTGGTCCTTCTGAAGCTGGTCATGGTGTTGCTGCATTGCGGAAGAGGTGCTAGAACATGGCAAACTGTCTTTCCAGACTGTTTTTCCAAGATGGTGACTTTGCTACCACTGCACTCAGCAATCGCTTCTTCACTTTCCCATTTATTTATTTTTGGCTGGGTTTTTTTTTTGAGCTGTTGGACTAATTTCCCCAGCAGTGATGGATCATGATCTCAGAGGGATTAACGCTCTACTGGGGACGGGCATACGGTGTCTGGTCGACCTTTATTAGCACCCTGAGGATCCAGCTGCAAAGCATACGCCTGGCTCTAGAGCCACGTGCGCCTGTGGCTTTCCGAGGCCCATGGCTCACATTGCCTCTGCCTCTTCCCAGCAATGTCTCCCTTGAGCGTGCCAGTGATCCTATTAACCCAGATTAAATGCGATGCAACCACCGCTTGGTAGGAAGCATTAAACTGGCAGAGAAGTAAACTGAGAGCTGGACCAGACACCTCTTCCCACGCTCCCTTCAAAGAGGGGGGGAGATTTGCACCTATCGCCAAACCCACTCCTTTCCCAGAGACGTTTGCCTGTTGCTGCTGTCATTGCTACTTCATTACTCCTAATTGCCTGCTACTCTCGATATCTTCAAGGCAGGCAAATACACAGGGAATTTACATTTTTAATCTAGTGAAAGCAATGATTGGACGCGCAGTCTCTGGTCACTGGTTTTCTTCCCCTCTCAGTTGCTGCCATACACCAGGTTTGCTGTCTGGCTTTGCAATCCTACTTACTGTTTCGCTTACTGCCTGCTCCCCTGCCCTCGGTTTCCCTTCCTGACCTTGTCCTCAGCCCCACTAGGGGCTTTTTTGCTGTGACTTTCCCACAAGACCCCAGAGGGCTTTGTTAGGACAGTGGGTCACAGGCTCTGGGGGTGACATTAGGGACATTAATCCTGCCTGTCTGGAATGGGCTCTTCCTTGCTGCTCTCTTGTTTTCTTACCACGTGCCTGTCTAACGATGTGTTAGAAGAGATGCCTGCCCAAACCTGCAGCCCTGCTTCCCCCAGGGCCCTCTCACCAGCCGCTGCCCCCAAGGCTGCCCAGGACTCTCAGAGCTAGGGATGTATAATCCCATGCAGAGGGATTTCAGAATGGTTACACCTGGGCCCCCCAAGACCAGTCCAACCACTTCCAGGCTGTACTGGTTGTTAACTCTGCTGGGGAAATGTGTAAGCAAGATGACAGTGAGTTGCTGTTTGCCTCTCCTCTGTTTCCCCATGCCTCTCTCCATAGCAAAGAGGCTGTAAATTCTTTTTTTTCCTGCAGTTCTTGAACAGTCTTTAAATGAGAATTGGTGCAGGGCCAGCTTCTTGTTTCAGCTTCTTCTCTGTGCGCTCCAAGCTCTGACACCCTTTCTGTAGGGTCCATTTAAAAACCTCTCCCGGCAAAAAGGCAGGAGGATTTTAGTCTTTTAAGGAAGAGGCACTGACTGGCGGTGACGCAGAAATGTGGGTTTTCCTGAGCGTGGTATCTGTCTGATGATATTCCACTCACCAAAGCGAACAAGCAGAAATTAGGCCTTTCTGTCTCTTGTCCATGAGCCTTTTTGACTTGGTATCTCGTCGTCTCTCCTCTCCTTTTAATTGCTCAGTTGTTGTCCTATTAGTGTCAGTGCTTGGCGCAACACAGGGGTTGTAGCTGAAATGCTCTGGCTGGTGTTACGTGGGGTGTCAGCCTGGATAAATACAGTGGTTCTTCCTCTCCTCACAAATCTCCTTTTCCATCCCCTCCTCACCGTCAGGATGCTGACAAAAGTCAGCTAAAAAGTTAGTGCCTCTGCAGACTTCAAATGGAGGTAGACTGTCCTCCCAGGTCTTGGCTTGCTGGTCCGTGCAACCCCTCTCAACCTGTTCCCACTGTGACTGGTTCTTTGGGGCTCAACATAACTATTTCTGGTTGAGCTCCAGAGCTGAGATTATTCTGGAAACCAGATAAAATGAGTAATCAAGCTGACTCGTGAAATGATACTCCTTGGTCTGGAGTAATCAGGGTCTTGTAGAGTTGGAAAATGCTTTGAGAACTTTCAGAGCAGAGGCGCTTCTGTGGCTGTGTCTTACTGGGTGTGTAGATCTGCAGGACTTCTGAAGGTACAACCTATCACCCATCGCACCCTGACCTCCTGGTCTTGTACGTTAGCCTCATTTCTGTATGGTGATCTCGAGTGCCAGGCAGCAAGCTGACTGGCTGCTTGTCTGCCTCTGGTGGGTTTTTTTTTTTCCCAGCTAACGGTCCTGATGGTTGCACTGATTCTTGGTTCCAGCAAATTAACCCTTTGGTGGAAGTCTCTGCCTTGTTAGCTTCTTTTCTGGGCTACTAACAACTCCCTAGAGGCTATTGCTTTGCAGTGATCCAGAGAAGCCAGGTAGCCAGCATTTTCCTCTCTGCTGTTGGCTTCCTGGTGATGGTGGGTATGTAGGGCAAGGACGGGAAGACATCAGGGTTCAGATCTACTTTATGGGTTGCGCTATCCCTCGCTGCTGCAGTCTGCTGGGACAAGGGAGCAGAACATGCTGCATATGAGGTTGGCTCCGGAAAACTGTTCTTGCCAATGGCTGCACAAAAATGCTTTTCTGCTCTCTGGAAGAAGCACAGAAGCCAAACTGAGCCTGCCAAGGACCAAGTCCTATTGTCCTGGTCACCTGTGGTTCTGACGTGACCTCTGTCTATTTGTCCTGGAGAGCACGGAGCAATGTGTGGTTGAGCATTCCTGTTGTGTAGAAAGGTGGGGGCTATGCACATGGATGTGCACCGACCCAAACAACCCCTGCAATTAGTGCCAAACAGGTCTAAGCAGAGACTGGAGCCCACTGTGGTTAAGACATGTCAGGAGGTGCAGCAGCAGAGCCCTGGGGGCTCCTTTGCCCAGTCTCCAGTTTGGATGAGATCGAGGTCCTGAGGAGTAAGCAGGATATGGCCCTGCCATTAAAGATGCTTTCAAACAAGCAAACACGTAGGTGGGAAGGGGATTTGTGTTGCAGGGCAGATTTAATTCCTGGTATTTTATAACTGGAGTGCCTGACTCTTACAGATGTGGTTTTACTATCCCCTCCCATCTTAATAGCTATTTTATAAATATTATTATGAAGAAGTCCTGGTGGTAATGCTAAAGGGAAGCTGGGCTTTGTTTTAGCTGAATAGCGTTTGCTTCCAGCTTGGGATAAGGGCTGTAATGCTGCGGAATGAAGCTGAGCTGGAACAAAAGGGAATCTATTCATTAACTTAAATCGTAGTAATTTTAGCATGAGCCAAGAGGAGCCTGGTGAATCTAACGCTCTATTTTCCCACATCCTTCCTAGCAAGTGCCTTTCTTTCTAGCTGCGGTTTGAGAGCTGACTCACTTCTAGACTAGACCAAAATCTGGGGTGAATATTTTTATGGTTTTTTTTCTTTATGATTAGAGTTGATGCTGTTACAACAATTGCAGTGGGAAGAGAAATGATTGTCATTGTCGATTTTGATGTATAAAAGCGGAAGTTAAGTTGTCCACTTACCAATTTCTTGGTTACCAGGTTTATTTTTTCGCTATGCCTAGTCCCAGGTCTCTGTAGATGCTGCCGCCCATCCGGAGTAGGAATCACAGCCAAGACCTGGATTGCTCGATCCCTGCGACATTAGTGACTTTTTTTCCTAGGGACGTGCCCTCGCTTTTTGTAGGACTCCTCATTTTGTGGTGGGGGGAGAGAAGTCAAGCTGAGACCCAGGGGAGGAGAGGTACAAGTAACAGTTTGCAGCAGATTGAAAAGGACCTGCTATTGCCAAGGCAGGTGAGGAACCGTGGCCCCTGGACTCTTGCAGTGTGGCAAGGCTTAGTAAGAGACCCTGGACCTTTCCACTACCATGGGACAAAGCCAGAGCAACACTTCCCTTGGCAGCATTTTGTTGTTGGAGACTGTGGTTTTCTGGTTGGTTTTTGGTCTGTTTTGTGTTTGTATTTTTTTTTTTTTTAAATTTTATTTCAGAAGCAGCTACAATTAGAAAGATGAGTGGACAGAGGAACATCTCAGAGGAAGAGGAGGGGGTCAGAGGACTAGAGGGTTGTGGATGCAGGATGTCACAGGTATCTCTGCTTCCCACTCGCTTCTGCATCTCAGCTTCCCAGTCTGTAAAATGGGGGCAAGGAAGTTGATAACTTACATAAGAGCTACTGGCACGCGGCATTTTGTAAAGGCTCCGAAAAAAACCTTCTGGATGGCAAAGCACAATGGGAGCACAGACAGCCTCATCACTCAGACAGCAAACTCCTACGTGTGAAAACGTGAGCTGGGAGTTTGACGTGTCTGCTACCCAAATGCTAGCAGGTGATGAGCAGATGGGGCCGCCGGGCGCTCGTCTGAGGTCTGCCTGAGCAGAAGGTGGAGGGGGAGCCGGGATCTGAGCGCCGGGGCTTTTTTTTATGTGTGTGTGTGTTGTCGATAGATGACACGTGGTTCTCACCAAAGATGTAAAAATAGAAGCCGTTGGCTTACACGGAGCTGTGGCATGGCACTGCTTTATCTGGGAGTTTGGATGTCACGCTCTCCTGGTTATTTATAGGTGGCAAGCAAAGCCTGGGAGAAGGACGAGAGAAAGAAAACATGGGAAATGTTTCCTGTGGTGGTTTTGAGCCATGGAGTTGCCCTCTGGCCTGCAGCGAGTGGGAGCCCTAGGTCTTCTAACTGTTCCTCATCAGTCCTACAAGGACTGACACAGGAAGGGGAGTCCATCTTCAGAAGGGCTGTTATTTCTGATCCATATGCGCGACCTGCCATGGAGACGACGTGGATTAAACACAAGAGGAAGAGACGGGGTGTAGATTGAAGTTGTTTATGAAGAGCTGTGCAAAGGACAGAGCCAGCAAACAGCTAAACTGGTGTGTTGCATTTTGGGAGTGGAGATCTGCTTCTCTGATGGGTAAACCAGCAGAGCAGTACGTGTACCAGAAGGTTATGTCTTGCTGCAGTCTGGAGTCCCTTATATGACAGCCTCTTGCTTCATCCTGCATGGTCCCTGGTCCCAGACATCTTGTACTATGCAATCTCCCATACTCCTGTTATTCTTGAAATCCCAACTATATGCCCCAATGTAGCTCTCATGGAGGAAGGGAATTGGGTATTAAAAGCCTCAAAGCACAGAACCCCAAAATCTGGTTCCCACCACAGACTCCTCTCCTGAAGCTTTGGAGCTCTGCATGTGTCTGTACTTTTGCCCCTCCACCCCAGTGCAACCTCAGGAGAAGCTCGGGGACAGAATGGCCAAGCTGTTGGGTGCATGGGAGCACGAGGACAGGCAGACGAGAGCCAGTGGTGTGGAGGGAGCTAGAGCGTGCCAGCTCTGCTCATGGATCCATCTGTGAGCTTTCTGGGAGGTAAACCGAGAGGTGCAGATGGGTGGAGAGGATCAATGGCTTCTGTGATCTTGGTGATCTTGGCTACTGTCTTGTTGCTTCACCCTGCTCAGCTCCTCTGACACAGGCGAAACCAAGGCAAGAGGGTGAATCTGAGACTCCAGACACCCTCCTGCCTGTAAACCTGGAGGAACACCCTGTGCTTCCTTGGGAAAGTATCCAGCCTGTCCCTGCCCACGTAGGGCTGGGAACAAAAAAACCAGGGTCCCCTCTGGACTTCCCGCTGGGATCATCCCTACCCATCTCCTTCCTCACAGCAGCAAGCCATGGCAGTCTGTGAGAAATAGGTGCCCGTGGGTCTCCGGTGCTGGTGTTAATGTGGTGGGGAGAGGGTCCAGACCACCTGATGGTGGCTCGGAATCGGAGGCAAATGATTACAGCAGAAGAGGTCATATGCCGTAGTAATCCCGAAAAGAAACATTATGATTCATCATTCCTGATGTAATGTCATCTGTTTAATAAAGCCGTAATTCACTCTGCGCTCCTTTTTAATGGGGCTATTTAAGTAATGGCGTTGGGTTTTCTCTTTCCCAACCTTCCTCCACTCCCATACTAAGTAGGGTTTGGACCGAGCACTTGAAAAGAGCTATTGGAGCTGAAGACTTTTTTTTTATATTTACAATATCTCCAGGCCGTAGCTGAATGGGGTATTATTTATGTCAAATCACTACTTACCCTGAAATATGGGGAGAAGGAAAGCCAACAGCTGGATATGGTAATGAGTAAATAAACCATGTGTCTCTTTAATGATAGGGACATGAATTTGTGCCGCATGGGGAAATGGCCGGTGATAAGATGTCTTTGACTAGGTCTGACCACAGAACAAGGGCACCCCAAAATTTATGTTGCTGGAGGGCTCCCTTGGCAGCTTGCTTGGTGTAATGGTTTGGGGTTGGCTTTGATGCCTGTTCTCGGCGGGGATGTTGTCCATGTGCAGACACAGTAGCATTTGCTACCTCCAGCTTGGCGGCACAGTGTGATTCTTCCCGCAAAAACCTTGGTCTGGAAGTTGTGCTTTCTGTAGATGTCTTAGACACTTGGGGTTCTTTAAAAGAAAAATACAGAAGAGTCATTTGGGGAAGAAGTGGTGGGAACAGGAGTGTCTGTGTCCCCAGTCCAGGGGGAGAAGGTATAATTGTTCTTATGGTCTGTTTGGTTTTTGTCAGTTATTTTCTGTCTGTGAGGAAAAGCAAGTCTGGGGATGTACCTTTTGAATGCAGCTGTTTCACCACCTACAAGCGACATCAGGGGTCTCTCTTTGCTAGTGCAGACTTGCAGCAGTGTTCCTGTCTCTGGGGTTGTCCTACAAGGTCAAATCCGGTGAGTGGATGATGAATGCAAATGGTTAAAGGACAGGGGAGATACCAAAGGGAATCACCTGAGGAAAGCAGAAGGCTGAGGACTGTGGTGAAGTAGGTACGTCAAGGTCGAACTACTTTGTGCATTCAGTCTCCTGTGCGAGGGGGAAAAAAGGTGTCGTTTGGTGGCAAACCAGGGTTTGTGTGAAGTTGGTGTTGGGTAAAACTTGGGACTACAGCCCTTATCCTGCAGTTAAGTTCCATACACCTGGACATATGCAGAGGCTGTGGGAGTTCTCATGGCTGAGCAGGGATCTCTGTGCTGTGGTGTGCACAGACGCAGGACAGAAGGTCCCTGTCTCAAAGAGCCGATGCACCACTGGGTGAACATTGATACGTGGCCAAGCAGGCCCGTTTCTCTTGAAGTCAGTTGTTTGCCTGGCTCTCTGTGCCTGTAAGAAAAATAAGAACTGCCAAATTGGATGGATCATATCTGATATAGTAAACTCCTCTTGACAGTGGCCAAGAGCAGATGCTTTGGGAGCGTACGAGAGATGGGCATTTATGGATAGATCTTTCCCACTATATCTACCTGGCTTTTGGCAGCCCTCCATGTAAGGACTGCCCTAAATAAAGGAGTTTCTTAATGTCAAAAGAGAGTTGGTTTTCTGCATGAGAATTATTTAACCTTTTGAAATTCATTCGTATGTGTTCACTGTGCGTACGGTTTATTGAAAAACCAAGTCATCCCTACCCTCTGCCATAGTCCTTTCTGAAAGAGAACCAGAACTGTGACTTGTTACAGCTCTTACGATGCTTTCATTTGGTTTGAAAGGGCTATTAAAAATATTGCACCGTGCCACCCTTAGATTGCTTAGTAGGGAGCCACGCATGAAGGTCAAAAGGTTCTTCTTTGGGAATGCGCTGTCTTTTCCAGATATTTTTTGCTTAATTCAGAAAGTGAGGTCACTGATTTTAAGGAGTCCCAAATTAAAATAACTTCAGGACCTGTACAGTTTCTGTGCCTAGCTGCACTTTGTATTTTTCCTTAAGCTTTTTAGATAAGCAACAGGGAGTTTCCAAATATCCCTCCTGTTATCATACCAGGAGCAACATAGGAAACTTGGGGAAAAAAAAAAAAAAAAGAAAATCAAATCCCAACCCATAAGCACCTTAAAATACCCTATGCTCAAAGCAGTTTCTACTTTTGTCTCATCCGGTGGTAATTTATCACAGTAGAACTAGGCGGATGCGGGAGCCCGCCCTCTGCTCTTTGGAGGAGCCAGGAAAAGCAGAGGGATGGGAAGGTGGGTCCTGTCCGGAGGAGAATGGTGGTAGGTGTTATGGGGGTCGTCAGGCTTCCTGCAGGCCTCTCCGTCATGTCTTACAGGCCAAGTCTCCCATGCAGCTCCTGCTAGGAGCTCCTGCTGGAGCTCCATCCTGTTTGGACCATGATGCTACATGGACCGGAACTGAAGGTCAATGGATGTCGTGAGAGGACACCTGGACTCTTTCTCAGCCTGGGGAGGTGAGACAATACCTGGCGATTAAATCATTAGTGAGGTATCATGCGCCATGGCTGGGGACATGGCATTTGGGACAGGTCCTGGATTTAATATCCCTTTCCTCCCCTTCTTTCCTCACACTGGATGTTGCCTACAGAATGGCGGCGATGGCTTTCTTCTGCCTGTTAAAGGGTTTTAGATCCAACATGGTCAATGGCTGAGAACTTGGTGAGGGCATCGTTGCCCATGTCCTGTAGATGTTCAGTATATTCTTTGCTTTTGGTGTAACTCAGCGTAACTTGGTCTGAACACCTGCAGTCTTGTCAAATGCCACCTAATTCCACCCATGGTCTTGGTTTGGGCTCAGTGGAGCAGAGGGCTGGTCTTCATTACTCCAGCCCTGCATAAGCAGCTGCTAAGGCTGAATATTTTTTCTGCAGTGAGAGGAAATTGTTTCTGCCTGCCTTTTATGTCTGCACTGTCACCTGAGGAGCCCTCTCTGCAAGCTACCAGGGCTGCGCTCAGATTGCTTGGAGTGGGAACTGAAACCACCATGTCTCTCCTAAAACACATACCAAAAAAATCACATTTAACAAGTGCTGTCGAGAATGTGAAATCTGTGGGTAAATCATAACTTCATCCTTGGGGTCAGCAGAGAAGGATTAAACCTGCCACTTACCAGTGTTCAAAGCAATAAAAAGGGCCTGTAAAGAAAAGCCCTTTGTTGCCAGGCAAAGCCACGAGTGCAGAATTGCTCCACTCCTGGGGCCTCCTGCTTTCCTGGGAAGCAGGGAAGGGGTTAAGTCTGGAGCCGAGCGCTCAGCTTGCTCTGTATTATGTCCAGGTGGCATGACGTGTGAACAGACGAAAGATAAAAATCGCAGAGGATAAAATCACAGAGGAAATGGCTCTGTCTGAGCCCGGATCACGACGCCTTGCGCTGACCCCACAACCTGAGCTTCATCAGTCAAGTTGTCCTTCCCTTGACTTCTCACCTCATGCTCTGCTGCTGCTGCTACTCCATAAAAGAGGAGGCTGGTGGGAGGAGGGGAAAGGCTGCTCAGCCCGATGACTAAGAGGGTCTGAGGACACGGGTCAAGTTCTTTCTGCTGGAGTCTGGAAGGGAAAGCTGAGTACTCTACCAGACCCTGCTATAAACCCATCTTCCCCATAAAAGGACCGAACGAGTAACTGGGAGGCAAGCACAGTCCTCGTCTTGCCTTAGCTGGGGATGGGGGTGGTGGTGGAGCAGAGCCAGGCTGCCCCGGCTGTCAGAGACCCTCGCTGCTTGGCGAGAAGAGAAGTAGCAGCGTTGTAGGGCCCTGAGGCTTTGTTTTTGAATCTCCAAGATCCACAACGTGTGTGTCGGTTGGTCCCTTTGCATCCACCTTGGGCAGCTTGGCAGCTGCGTTAGCTCTGCTGCCCAGAGGTGAGGGAAAAGACCAAGCTACCTCGTGTACAGATGTTGCTGCTGCACCCTCCGTGCCTGGTCACCTTCAAAAGAGAAAGTCTTTGAGGGCTTTCATCTGATCTGTGGGCATCTCTGAGGGAAATGAAACCCTTCAGCCTCCTTCTTCATCTGAGACAGGTGGCATTAGCGACAGAAATAGCGTGTCCCTGTTCCAGAGCCAGGAATCCACAGCTGTGGGGAGAGGCATTCTCCAAGCTGGATCGTGGCTCGCTCTCAAAGGAGCCATGTTCACTGCAAGAGGCTGGAGGATGCTGGAATTTGCTTCCTTTGTCTGGTCCAAATGAGCCTAGTTTTGGGGAAGGCCTTCTGGGCACGCTGCATAAGACATCTGTTTTACAGGGTGTTTAGGACAAGGCTCAGCTCAGGCTTCCCAGAACTGGGAAAGGCTGGGAAGTGGTTCCCAGTGGTAGCTGGCTGAGTTCCCCTGCCATAATTACCTTTTGCAGCCCTGGGATTTGGGTGTGTAACCAATGACACTGTGCTAGGGCAGTAAGAAGTGGAAGGGAATTTTTAGGTGAATGGATGCTAACCTGCTGTGCATTTTATTTTATTTTATTTATTTCTTAAAAGTGCTTTGCCTTCTCAAAGATGCAGAGGTCTGCATCTCTGATGGCTTGTGGCTTCATGTCTGTATAGAAACTTGTATTTTCAGTTCACCTTTAGCTATCTCCTTGTACTGCCTGTGTATTTTAGTTAACTCAGACCAGTTTAATTGAAATTTATATACCAGAATACCCAAGCTGGTTTAGAGCTGGCACGCCCTGAGCTGCAGGTGGGCTTTGTTTTTAGACATGCATGCAGAGGTACAGGAGACTGCTACTGTCTCTGACTTATTGGAAACAGAGCTATGGCAAGTAATATGCTTGGGCATCAGTAGACGCAGGTGCCGAGGGGCCTTCAGTCAAATGGGGAATGTGATGGAGCTTGGGTTGAGCATCTGCTGAGTTAGTCACCCAGTCTCTCTGTGTATGAGGCCTGTGGGCACTGGAGGAGCCAATGAAGTCAATATATGCCATGCTAACCCATCCCAGAGCTGTGTGCACCTACAGTGATGCCTGGGCCTCATAGTAGAAGGTGAAGTTTTATAAAGCCCTCTCCTTCCTGGAGCATTGCTCCCCTGAGGCTTGTGAGGGCTGTTGGCCATTGCCTATTTTATCATTGCCTGCTCAGATGGCAGCGTATGGTGACAGGGTGAGCACCTCCAGACCGAGATGTGCCCAGTTAAAAGGAAGATGCATGTGTCCATTAAAAGCTGATTTAGAGCTTAATGAGCATCATGCCTCTGCCTCTCCTTGCTATAAGGAAGGTCAGCATATAGTAACTAGACCCTATCTGGGAGCAAACATGCATCTTGGTTTGAAAAAAAAGTCTATCCTGGTCTTTGGCAGCACATGTGTCAAGAGCAAGTGGGCTCAGAAAATGCAAGCAGGGGTTGAGAAGACTGAGGACTTCTTCCCTATCCTGAGTGAGAAGGGGAGAGATAACCCAGGAGCATGCACTCTGACAAGGATGTGGGGAAGGTCCATAGCAATGAACATAACTCTTTTTCTGGGGGGTGGGAGTAAGGTGGAGATGCTTGTCTGTGGGCAAAGCCACTTCCCCACGTGGAAGATTGGGTGGCTGCATTTTGGGTTCCTGGCAGACTCCGTAGCTTGCCTCCTGCTCAGTGAGCAGACGGGGAAGCCCATCTGTGTACGTCTCTGCTCCCGGAGAGGCTGGAGAGCATCACCACTTCTCCTCCCCAGGGAAGGCAGCTCTGTGGCACGACCTCCCACCTGGGGAAATGAGATCAGCAAATGACTCCTAAGTAGAGTGTCCATCACTGTCAAATTGACCATGGATGTCAAGCGTGAATCGGCTGTCCCTGCAGCGCGGCCAGAGCCAGCCCCTTAGCTGGCTGAGTCGAGCTGTGCTGACTCCCCGTGATAGCATTTTAATGTGAGGGATGACAGAGGCCTCCAAGTTAATGTCTGCAGAGAGGTGACAGTTTTGAATGTCAGCCAAAGTGGAAGGCCTGCCTGGAATTTTGCGGAGAGTGAAGAGGATGGGCATGAAATCAGCACAGGCAACCGCGTCTGCTGGCAGCCTTGCGATGCTAATGCCTCGTGCTCCCGAGAGCCAGCCACCTGAGCGGACCTTCCTGCTTGGACCTCAAAGGACAGCCCACGTGTCTCACAACGTGGCTCTTCCTAGGAATGTCTTCAAGGACTGGAGGGAGGGTCTTGAGTCTGGAGCTCACAATTGTCCTGCTGGGAAGACCACTGGGATGTGAACATGGTGATAGAAATGCTACGCTGGTGATGGGAGATGTAGATAAGAGCAGAGCTGAGCTGGTGCCTGCCCACCGTTATTGAGAATAATCAACGTGTGTATTTAGATGAGGCCTGGCTCTCAGGAGCTTGGCTGGCTGCCCAAACGGCCCCACGGAGTCCCACAAGGAAGGCATTCCTGATTAAAATCTGATGGCAAAGAGCATCCAAATAATTCCTAAACAGCTTCTTCATGACAGGGAGCAAAAGCCTTGTGATCCTCACCAGTGCAGATAAGGAACTGGCCAGTACAAATCATCCCAGCCCAAAGGAGCAGGTATTCTTGCCCCGCTCCCTGACCTTGGGCTGGGCAGCTTGCTTTGCTGTGCCTCAGTTTCCCCCCTCTCCATGGGAGAAAAGGCTGGGTTTCCTTATGGAGAAATGTTGGGGAAAATAAATGGCTCCAGGGTTGCAAAGGGCCTAGAGACTGCAGGTGGGAGGCATTCCTGAAAGGAGACGAAAGCAGTGACAAGGTACTGAACACAGCCAAGAGCTAGGCTGGATTTATTAGAGAAAAAATGAGGGAGACGTCTGTGGTCAGCTTGATAAATCATCTCCCCCTCAAAGCTGTATTTCTGTGTTATTGTTTGCCTGCAATGGGATCTTGACAAACTCTCCCTGGGCTCGGGGGCTAATTGCTGAGCGCACAAAGTTGTAGAAGATGTTCTGTGGTGTTGTCTGAGCTGAGACTGGGTGGAACTGGTTGTAGACTGGCCATCGGGAAGCCACTGATGGGTCCGTTTGGTAAGGCAATACAGGGTTCAATGTTCCTTTTTAATCCAGTAGAACCCAAACTCCTTCAAAGGGCTTTTCTATTCACTTGTAACCTTCAAAACAGAGAGGGGAACATTCTTCTGTTTGGGTTCCTCAGGAGATATTGTCTTTAGTGTGAAAAAGGATTTTCAGAAACCTGGTGTTGAGAGGACAAGAAGATAAGGGTGCAAGATGTTCTGCTTCTCCTGTGTCCTTGCTGCAAAAGCATAGGGAGGAAAAAGGTTGGTTAGTTTGGCTTCAGTTTCTGTTCCAGCAGGGCCACAACCTGGGGACTCTTGCATCCTGTATTGGCCCTGGACTTGAATTTTTGGGAAGTCACAGCTTTGATAGAAGAGAGCTTTGTGAGAGAGATTCCCTCGCTCCCTAAGCAGGATTTTGACAGGGAGCTGGTTAAATAAAAATACGTCTCGCCAGTTGCATGTAGATAAAGCAGTGTAAAGAATGACAGCAGCTGTTGTATGAACGTGGTTGGCTTGTGAGGAAGAGAACTGTGTCTGTAGTTACGGGCAAATCGCTTAAAAAATAATGTCTCCTGGGTGTTGGGAGGTCCTGAAGACTCCAGGAGCCACTAACCCAATCCCTGTGTTGCTGGGATGGCACCATAAATGGGGAGATGGTGTTAGCAAAAGTAGTGAATCGTGGCTGTTCCTTCTGCTGCAGTCTCACCTCTAGCTGCCTATGAGCATGTGGAAGTGGACATGAGGAAGGCTTTGGCCATCTCTCGCTTGAACACAGACTCCTGGTTTGCTGTAGTGTGGCAGCAGGCCTGTTAGGCAGGAAACCCCACCAGAACTCCTCACAGATAATGTTGGATGTCCATTATATGTAAAAAAATCCCAACAACCTCCATCAAACCAACAAAAAGGCCCTAACAAAATCACCCTCCCAAAAAACAACAGACAACAGCACACACAAAACAAAACAAAAAACAAACCAAAACAAAATCCAAACCAAACCCCAAATCAACCAAAAACCAACACACCCACAAAAAACCCCCAAAAAAATAGTTCTGAAGGGAAATGAAAAAAAACGTGGACCACGTAGTTCTCAGCACCCCAGAAGTTCAAGTTAGTGTTGGCTGGTTTTAGCTGGATGCTGAAATGTTATTTGGGCTGGGGAAAGCCTGCTTAAAATAAGAAAGTGTCTAAAGTGAATTTTGATTTTCTTGTTTTAAGTTTAATGGTGTCTTTAGATGACTGAGTAATTGACTGGAGAAATCCTTGGGCTTTGTTCAGCTATTTTTCTTGGCAGCACTTCGACCTCGAAGTATCTCCTGGTCTTGACCTTAGCCCTTTTCCAGTGAGACAGCCGTGGAGGAATGCTGCAATTTGCACGCTCTTAATCCCAATACATCAAACACCAGTCTTGCATGTGCTGATCTGTGTTGTTCTAGCCAGTCCTCTGCACTTCTCCATGGTTTTGAGGCTCTTCAATAGTGTTGAAGGACATAAGTAATCTTATCTCTCCTTGGGAGGATGTGATGTTTGACCCTCTCCCCTGGATCCAGCACCCAGGTGGCTCTCGCTGGTCCAGTCTTTCTCGGTGGTAGCTCACGAGGGACCTCACATGGAAAGTCTGGCTCCAGGGCAGCCCATTGAGGTCCACCAGGAGGGTGCTTCTCATCAGCTTATGGGTTTTGGTGGAGGAGAACTTTCCTACCGTCCCTGTTGCCATGCAGAGTACTCATTTTCCTTCCTCCCAGTTCATTTTGCACCCAATCTGGAGTCTGCTAGCTCCCAAAGTATGAGTGGGGGGACTGTGGGAGAAGACCTATGTGGATTAAACTCCTACTTGCTGCCATCCCTGCTGTCTCTGCTGAAAGCTGTGACCTGAGAGCGTTCCTTGTCCTCAAACTCTGGCTCTCAGCTAACGCAGGGGAGAGATGTGTGCGGTCGTTTATTCTCCTCATCGACAGATGGGATCCGACAGCTTCTTCCCTTATGCAGTCACAGACTCCACAGCTTGCATCTTTTCCCCTTTTCTGCCAGGAATAACTTGGGGGGGGGGGGGGGGGGGG
>JANVCC010000034.1:5824392-5869910 GCA_025345505.1 Todiramphus chloris collaris
GGTAACTTCTTATATGAACCTTGCAAACTGGGAATCATTTTGCTGTGTGCAAATTTCACAGCCTTTTACTATTCTGGGTTGGCTTTTTTTTTGTTTTTTTTTGTTTTTGTTTTTATGACAGCTTCTACATTTTAAAGCTATGGCCTCAGGCCTAAGAAACCCGTTGTCTTTTTGGGCCAGGTGAATTATGAATCAGCCTTGAACTCCTTTCATAGTGCTGGGTATTAATGTGTCCATATTGCAGAGGGTTAGTGACTTAACCAGTGGGTTGAGCAGAGAGCAAAGAGGGGACTTGAGGTCTCCAAGTATTTAAGGCAGGCCACTATATTCTTTCCACGTTAGACAGATGGGAGACAGTGAGGCCCGTAGACCTTGGAGAAATTAATGGGACCCTCTGAAAAAACATCCTGCTTGGAAATGAAATGTTAGCTGCACAGCCGTGCGCTCTGTGTGGCTGCCTTTAGTTTTATTGGCTCCTCATCTGTTAAAGTTGTCACCTCCTGTCGTGATCCCAACTTTCTGTGTTGGGAGAAGGTTTAGTGGTTAAGCCCTTCCATGAAGCATCAGGGTACTCACACCAGTTGTGCTGTCTGCATCTCGTTTTAATGGGAGTCATTAACCAATTATCAGCTTAACTGAAGATACTTGCTGAAAATTTAATTAAAGCTGATTATGTGAGGTGTGCGTTTTCTTGGATGGGGAGCTTCAGTGGACCGTACGGTGGGAGATCTCTTGCTCAGGAGCAAAAAGTATAGGTTCTGTGGGCAGGCAGCTGGCTCGGATGTGTGATTGAAATGATGGGTAGCAACAGTGACCAACAGCCCTCATCTTGCAGGACCTCTTCCTATATATGGCTGGTGTTTTCCATGGAGTTAGGGTGGGACTGATGGAGCTGCAAGCTCTGACCTGCTTCTGGCTGGTGCCTGACTCCATGTCCCCACATGAGGTCAGGGGGTGTTGTGTCTGACCTCTCAGCAGCTGGATGGGCTGTGGCTGGTCTAATCTGGGCCACATCTGCAGCGTTTATTGATTTGAGCAAGAGAAGCAGAGTCTACTTCATCCTTCATTTTGCTGGACACGGACTTCTGATAGCTAAGTATGTAGCGAGGAGCCAGGACCGATCCTGCTGCCTTTGGTTGAATGGAGCCATGTATTTTGCTTAAAGGTTTTAACAGATTCAGTGCTTCTGAAAGATGCTTTGAAATGAGTCCTGTGCAGGCACGTCTCTTTAGCTGCTCAAATACAAGTATGATAAGGAAAAGGATGTCTCTCTTTCTCCAGCAGAAGGAGGCTGCTGTGCACACTCATTACTGCACATGAGCGCGTGTGACCACCACTTGTGTTGGCCTCTCTTCTTGCAGAAGGCAAAAAACTATGCTGATAAACTCTCTGAAAAACTGCTTTTGCATGAAAACGTAGCAGATTTCTGATATTATTTTGTCTTAAGTCCTACTTAAATATTTTGGTTTGGTCAGTTTTGTTCATCTCTCCTAATCGACGGGAATTACCTGCATATTCTGCATTTCTGGAGAAAGATGTGTTGTTGGATAATGTTGCAGCCCCTCTTGTCCCCAGCATCTCAAGACTCTTTCCTATCTCCCAAACCAACCCTGCTGGCTTCAGATTTTGACTTGCATCATTTATTGCTCTCTTCATTACAGCAGCTCCTCTGGTAGAGCCAAACATCATCTTGTTGAGCTTGGCTCCTTGGAAAGTCTGAATCTTACAAATTTGTCCAGGTTCAGAAGAAAAACAACCATTTGTGGGCTTACAATTGAATTGAAAGCCAAAAGGAAACGCAGCATTTCATTTCAGATAATTAATAGATTTTCAATAGAACAATAGCACGGGTATTTTTGTTGATATTTAATAATAAGTGCTGTCACTGAAATGTTTCTTTTGAAAAACAATTTTAACTGAATTTGAAGCAAAAGGCATTTCAAGAGGAGGAAAATGGAACTGCTGGGCTCAGAAATACTGAAGCTAGACATTTTGATTTTGTAGAATTAAAACATTTCAGCGTGAAGAGCCTTCAACGTGAAAGAGTCAGGAGTGATTTGAGAAGTATTTTGATGTTACTGAATCTGCACTTCTCCCTGGTTATGCACATAGTACGTGTGCGTGCCAGTGGAACATTTTTTTACCTGTTTCCACAGTAAATCAGTAGGTAGCACAGTCCTTTGAAAAGCCTTAAGATTTAAATAGACGAACTGGCAAGTCATTTCATCTCTGGATACTTTTGCCTGCCAGCACAAGAGTAATTTTTCACTTGCCCAGCTCAGTCTTTGGCCAAGCCAAGAACTGAAGCTGGGTCTTCCGAGTCCTTGTCCCGTGTCCCATGACAAGATCCGTGTCTTTTCTCTTTGTTTGCGGTTTGTGATTAATCGCTCAAGTCTCCTGATATTATTTCTGTTCTGCTCCCTGACTGTGTGATTTGAAACTTTATAAACAGGCCATAGCAAATGTATGTGACATACAAAAATATGGGTATTCATCAAAGTAGCACAGCTGCTCCCGAAACAATGGTGCTAAGGAAGCCCATTCATACCAATTACAGCAGTACAAAGAATTGTGCCGCTAAATTTGCTGGCAGGTCCAAAAAATGTTTTGGCTTGACCTGAAACAGTCTCTTTTGGGGAATAACTTTTTGGCAAGTTGAAGCATTTTAGTTTCATTCTAGAAGAGGCATTTTGTTTAGGGGCTGGGGATTTGCTCTAAGTGGAAATTAAGAATTAGAAGATGGAAATATTTCGTTTTAAGTTTAAGTGACGGGTTCTTTTTTTTTAATTAGTATTTTTTAAGATTAAAAAAGCCCCAAACAAAACAGTCGTTCTCTTATCGCTAACAGTTTGACGGAAAGGAATAAATGGGTGACCTGTTTTAATAGGGCTGGAGTGGGACTTTTGGCAACCTCTTCTCCCAAGTCTGAGCCCTTCAGCTGCTGAAGGATTCCTTGAGCCTGCTGCAAGCACTGAGGAAGAGCCCTCACTTTAGGGTCTGAAACTTGAGGTCTGGGTGACCTGTTGGTGCTCTGCTTTGCTCCCAGCCTGAATGTGCTGAGCGGGTCACCCCAGTGAAGCCTGGTAGCTCCTCGTGTAGTGCTGCTTGCTGAGGGGAGAACACAGGGGAAATTCTTCTTCTAAATGTTGCTGAGCCCAAAAGGAGCAAGGTGTAGTTACACGCCACGTACCGTTATTTGCGTGCGCTTCTCTGATGGCACACCAGCCACATGATAATATTTTCCATTCTACAAGTAGTGTACTGAATTTAGTAGGATCCTTTTAATGTTTAGAAAGTCTGGAAATGCATAATTAAGGTATCCAGCCAATTCCCCCTTTTGCCTTGTAATTATTGTTTGTTCATTATCACCCCAAATGACTTCCACCACCCACTCAAGCTTAACTTTGCCCCGCAGATCTGTCAAAATAGACACACATATCAACATTGCAAATTGCTATTACAACAGAGGGAACAAACTTCCTTTCTCTCTCCGATGAATCAATTTTCAACATAATTTCACAATCGTGCAGTAGGTAGAATGATTTACTGCTGCACGATCTCTGTCTGCCTTTCTCTTCAAAAATCTTATTGCTGAAACCTCCAAGTTCTTGGTTGTGCTTCAGGTGCCTAAAACAACCCCAAAGAACGGTTTCAACTCCTAACATCCAACATCATATCACTAAAGACCGTTCCCAAAGCTGCTTGGGAGCTGGGGCAGTAAAAGGATAGCAGCCTCACTCCAGACACTTGAGTTAAGGTGAAAAAGCAAAATGTTTCAGGTCCTCCCAGCAACTTTGCTCACTTCACCAGGAGCTACTTTGTTTATGCAATATGGTGCTCGCTGTAGTCCACGTGAGTTGATGGGAAAACTGCATTTCATGTCATTTTGGTCTCTGCTTTTATTAAGCAGCCATTTGGATGACATATGGAAATTAATGTTATATTTAGGCATGTTCCTGTATGTCCATGAAGACAGTTACAAAACTATTTTTGCCTCTAATACTTATACTAATCCTCCTAAAACTCACCAAGGGGCAGTAACTCTTCTCTAGCGGCAGAGGAAAACTCAGTCTGGTGTTTAGGGGGATATTTCTGTATAGGAAGATATTTGCCAGAATAACCTGTTCAGTTGACTCTGGTTCTGCTCTTACCTCAAGTTGCTCTGCCCTTCTTGCCAGCATCCTGCTGCTTCCTTTGGCATGTGGTACCCACAACCTTGCCGTAGCAAGTCCTGGAACTTGGCAAATGCCTTGAGCTGCTCGTGGCTCTGGCAAGCATCAGCAGATGTGTGTTGGAACAGATCTGCAACACATCTGTGTGGAGCCATCCCTGCAGCGGCCGTGTCAAAATCTGGGATGCTGCTGCTTGTGCATGCCCTGTGTGTTGCTCCAGGTGTTTGTTTCCAGCTCCTGGGCTTGCACATGCCTACCAGCTGCACAAAGGTCTCCTGAGCACATCAGCTAACCAGCATCACCTCTTCTCTCCTTTAAGAGAGTCTTTCTTCTGAGACTTTAGGGGACAGAGAAGCCATAAAGGCAGGGTTAACAGCTGACATTGTGGATGGGCCATCTAGGTTGCCAATGGAGATGTAAAAGCACCACTGAAAGTTCCAGGATTGATTTCCTTAGGAGCTTTTGCAGAAAGGCCAGAGGCGATGTGCCAAGATCTCCCGGGATGGCTCCTGTCTGGGGTATTACTGCAGATTCCTGTTCATGAAACCCTTGTTCTAATCTGCCGGAGTATTTTGCATGCTGCGGGATGTCTGCAGGAGGATCTGTACCATGCTTCAGGCACAGCCTTCCCCGAGGGCCAGCATGTCACAATAATGTAATTTCTCAGCTTGATGCAGCTGGTGGGTGGGTAGGGAAGGAGCTCTCTGCTCCCTGTGCAGCTCTCTTCAGCAAGAGTCTTTCTGCTGGGACACACCAACCCTCCTGAGGCTCACATAATCCAGAGGAAGGGCCTCTATTTTTGGCATTTTGTCTTTTCTTTTTTTTATTTATTTTTTTTTCTTAGCATCTTCTGCTACATCACATCATCTGTAGTCCTCCTTTTGGAAGCTGCTCTACCTGTGATGGGATGCAGTATGTTGGTGACACCCTCAAAGCAGGTTCTGTCCCCCACTAACTGCTGCAGCCCAGCCCTGGGGCACACGGACCTATGTCCATCGTCCGTGGAGACCTGGAGGGGACCATGCCCTGCGGGCCAGGCCAATTTCTCCAGGACCAAGGAGTAAGATTGCTTCATCTCCTGGGTGAGGGCATTTTCTTGGTGACTTGTACTGAGACGTGTGCCTTGTTTCTGTGGCTGCGCCGGGGCAGCTTGGCTGACCGGTGTGAGATGATTATTACCTTGCACTTCTGCACTGCAGTGTAGTGATGACTGCAATTTATCAGGCTATTCCCTGGGGGATGGGATTTGACCTGAACGCTTGAGTGTCTCGGTGCTTCCAACCAACTCTGCTCACGTGGTGCCCACGCTGGCTTTCCTGGAAGGCAGACTGATCTGGCGGGAACTGCCTGACACATCGCCATCAATGTGTCGTAACCTTTATTAAAAAAATAAAAAGAAAGAAAAAGGAAACAAAAAAAAGAAAAGAAGAAACAGCAAAAAAAAACCCCCTTCTGCCCGGGATCCCATGGTAACCCAGCAATATGGGCATTAGTGTCCACAGAGCTTTCTCCTCTGGATAGGGCGGGGAGTTAATGGGTTTAGATTATTTGTGGTTATCTGGATTTCAGATTGACACCATAAATATTCAAACTCTGAACCTGGCTGGATGCAGCCGCGGTTGACTTTTGTATGACCTAGCTGGAAACTTTAAATCAGCTGTCGACTTGACTTTCAAGGCAGAGAAATGCTCCAAATCCACTAGATAGCATCTCCTTGGTGTTTTATTACCTCCTGAGAAGCTCACTTTGGTAAGGACCCAACTCCAACCTCCTTTCAGAAAGCAGAGCTTTGTTAGTCTTGCAAAGTCATTAAACCTGCCATGTGGGAACGGGGGTGTCCTACCTTGTGGCAACACACAGGGCTTATTATATAAAACGTACATGATTAATATACAAGAAAAATGAGTCCAGATGCAAGCCTAGCATCGTGTTATTAATAGGCTAACATAGATCTCTATCAACGGTGCCCTGTGTTTGCCAGATCACATTGGATGCTGCATTTAGGGGGGAGTTGGTGATTTTTTTTTGGGTTTGTCTTTTTTTTCCCTCTTTTTATTTTTTTTCCTTTATTTTTTTTTTTTTTCCCTTTTTTTTTTTTTTTTGGTTGGTTGTTTTTTTGTTTTGGTTTTTTTTTTTTTTTTCCCCCCAAGTCTTTTGTCTTTTGAGATTGCTAAATAAGGCTTCTCTGCAGGTACTGAATACATTTCACTCCGGATGTACAGCGTGCTGTTGTTCTGGTCACTGACCCGGGGCTGGTTTGTAAAGTGCTGAGTGAGGCAGAAGTGATACCCCGTGAGCAGCCATGAGCATGGTTGGGGCCAGAGGTGCCACACCAGCGACCGCAGATTGCTGCGCTGGCACAAGGCGCTCTCCAGCCCAGTGATCAAAAGCAGAGCCAGCCCTCCAACACCAGGCTCCTCATAACAAGCAGTGTGTTGAGGGCCACTGTCAGCTTAATGAATGTCACAGCAGTGGCAGTGCCAAGAAAGGTCACAGCCTTGGCTGAAGGAAGAGACCCAAACGCCATTTAAGTAATTGCATGGTGGTAGCAGGGGGAGCAACAACGATGTGCCTGGCTGTTCAACACCTACATCCTCCTCTGAAGAGGTGGACAGTACGTCCAGAGATGATGCTCTGGAAAATCACAGAGGTAAAAAAGGTGACACTGGATGTTTTCCTGGAGTAGACCTTCTTGAGAAGGGGACCTGCAGTGTGTCTGGAGTCAAGACCTCCAACCCTCTGTAGCTCCATGGGAGCTCTTTACCCCTTCTTCCCTTGGTCACCTTGGTCCACCTTTCCAAAGATGTTGCTGAATTCAATTGCCCAGCTGTGAGGCTGGGTTTTTTTTGCAGCAGGGTGGAGCACTGAAATAGTGGCAGTTGTACAGTGAGAAGGGCTCTCAGGTCCATGTAAAGAGGTCCAAGGTAGGAGCTGCTTTTGAAAATGTGGGGGCTGGCAAGTCCAAGCTGACAGCTTTTAGACTAATTGGTTTGATGGTCTAGTCCTCTAATGTAATTTTTTATTAGGTCCAACAGATTTCTGTTCCAAATTCCCTGGGGAGCTCTCCAGAATGACTGTTCAATGAATAGCGTTTCCCTGCAGCTAAGTGAGAGAGGCACTGGCAATAGAGAGATTTTGGCAAACCGTCCTGACAAAGGCTTGGAAGGGCTCTTAGTCCAACGTTACAGATAATTTCACACCTCCTCCTCTCATCTGGCTGGTACCCAGAGTGAATCAAATGGTTGGGTCTTCTAGTGGACAGACATGCCTGTGCTAGGTCTTCATTTCATCTCCACCTCTTGTGAAGGTGCTTCTTGCTGTAGCTCCTGTTTTTGATTCATTGAAATCCCTCTCTGCAGGAGCCCTCAGAAATGTGTGCTCTCTGAGAGACCACACACAGGAATTTGGAGGTCCTGACATGGCCATAGCTGTCCTTTCGTGGCTCCAGCCCACGTGGTGTCTTATCCCCCAGTCTGCAGGCAGGCAGTGGGGTCTTGTAATGATGTCTTCCTCCGAGCTCACTCGTGGTTATGAAGATGTCTGGGCTTCGTAATACAGATTCACATGCCTTGTGCTTTTAATATCATGTCTGAGTTGCTTTCTGCCGACTAAGATTAATTGAATATGTAAAACAATAGGTGCTAGGAATTAATACAAGGCTTTGTAATACAAGATGACTTTTATTCTAGTTTGAATACTTCACACAGCGGCTATAAGTACATTAGTTTTATTGATCTATATTCATAGAATTATTTAAATGTACCCTCTGGTGCTGAGTGTCAGGGATTTTCCAATGCTTGCCACTATGCATTTTTCATTAGAGGCTAGCGAAGGCAGATCCAAACTTTGACTGCCCAGGCAAGATTAATTTCATCTTGACAGCTACAGCCAAACAGAAGCAGAGTGTGTTTTGAGCGCTGACCACTAACCGTGGTCTCACACCACGTACCCTGGAGCGGTTTCCCAGGCTCCCTCCTTGGGGCTCTCCTGCATCGTCAGTATTTCAGCGCTGGGTACCAAACACCCTGGCTCCACCAAGGCTTTTCTTCTGCATTTGTTTTTAAAGAATGAGAATGGATCCGTTCCTATATATAGCTGAAGCCTCTTACATTTAAACGCTGGCTGTACTGTGCATACTAAACCTGGCCTGATCTTTCAAGGTCAGATGTTTGGCAGTTGCCAGCTGTCTGTAGCTGGTACAATGTTTCTTCCATCCAAATGCAACCGGGTTGTCTTTTATTCCATCAGATTTGCCCCCCCTGCTTTTGTCTAAAATTGTGTAAATAATTTTCTTGCCCTTCTCTAGTGTGGAGGGGGTGGAAAAATGCCAGCAGCTTATTTGTCTAGTGAAAAGTATTCTCAAGTTTTTCTTTTCATGGTGTTTGATTGTAGTCACTGGCCAAAGGGAACTGTACTTTTTGAGTTTACAGGGAACTTGGGACGGAAAGAATGAAACTTCTCCCAGAAAACTGAAACGTGATGGGTTTCAGTGTTTAGAAGTGAGGTGAATAGTCAGGCGAGAGAGGCAGCGTTCCCACAGGTTTGTCTTAGGTGGGGTGAGAGAGCAGAGCTCTTGTAAACCCCCTCCTTCCTGCACTGGGTTGCTTGTTAAAGTCGTGAGGAGTCTCTGGCATCTCCTAAGAGGCTGAGCTCATGCTGCAGCCTGTGCTTGAGGGAGGACACCAAGAAGGTGTCTGTCCTTTCGCTGACAGCCCAGCGAAACTAAAACTGAGTTTTCTGTCTCTCCGCTAAATTGGGTTAAAATTAGCTGACAGGTTCCAAAGTGATTGGAACACACAAGCCTACAGTGTAATTGCATAAGCCACTTTCCTTGGGAGGCAAGCTGAAAAGCATCAGTATGTTTTACAGCGCTTATTATAACGATCATTTTGTGTCTAGTTCAGTGCTCACAGTACCGTCTGAACATGAACTTCAGGAACGCTGGAGGGGTACATAGCTGAGAGGCCTCTGTGGGGAGGACGTATGTGGAAGTGTGTGTGCTGCAGCAGAAAAGCCTTCGGGATTTGGGGGCTGGGCCCTGCGGAGATGCTCTTGTCAATCCTGCTGATGTGTCCGTGCCTGTTGTTACCTAAAGCCTCTTCTGAATCTGGCTTTGGTTCCTCTGTCCTCAGAGGTGGAGGAAGAAGCTGTCAGGGGATGCCGTTGCCTCTCTGCTGTGTTGTCCCAAGGCTGCCACTTCCCGACGGGAGGGTTATGTCTCCAGCTCGTGTCCTTTCAGGATCAGGGTGTGGGGTCTCCTCCAGGCCTTGCAGCAGGGAAGCACTGCCTGGTTCCTTCTCCCTGACTCAGCTGAAGGAGGCTGCGACCTCTGTCCCTGGAGAATGCTGTGCCTCTGGGGTTGAGCAGGGTCATGGTTGCCCCTAGCCTTGCTGTGCAGGTAGCCCTTGGGCTACTGATCCCCACAAGCATGTCCCATGCTCCAGAGCAGGCTTAGAGCCACGCAGGTCTCTATGTGGTGTAGGGACATTGCTTCCAGTTGCTCCCCACACCACTTAGAGGATGTGGAGGAGGATCTGTACTTTATATACTTTTTTAATAGATGGAGAAGGTAGGCTGGAAAGTGACTCTGGCAACACCTCTCCATCACTCAGCATCCTCCCAGCAGCAGGGGTGGAGGGTTGTTTGGAGCCAGGAACTGGAGCTGGGTTGAGCATCACTCCCCTAGTCCAGAGCCCTACTTTTACCTGGTGTGGGGACAGCTGACCCCAGACCCTGTGTCCCAGCACTCAGACTCTGCCTTGTGCTGGGAGAAGGGGCCTTTGGTAGTGGGTTCGTGAACTTTGCTATGTTTTATAGCCACTAGAGGGGGGTCAGAGACTGCTGGCTTCAGCTGCCTGCAGCCGGGCTGTCCAGGCTGGGGGAAGCCCGGGTGGGGGTCCTCAGGCTGAGTCCTGTGCTGTGCAGCCTGGCCTTCTCTTGCCCTCAACATGGTTTCAGCAGGAATTCCTTTGGGAAGGTCAGTGCTATAAGCCAGGACATGCTGTCTGCATCTGCTGCTCTTTCCCCCCATGGGAACGTGGACGTGTGAGCAGGGAGCACTGGGTTATCGGGGAGTCAAGCTGGGGATTCCTTCTAGCCCACAGAGGATTTATCAACTCGAGTCCAGTAAGATGTTGTAACTCAGGAGCCAACTGTTGTCACCCAAAGACAGCTGTCTCACTCGCACGTGAGCCTGAAACCACCCGAGGCAGCTCTGTGAAAGACCTCATCAGATATCCTGGCTCTTGGATGGAAATCCTCCCCTTCATGCTGTGCTCCTGCATGTCCTAGCCGGGGACATGCCCTTTGGCTCATGAGAGGTAGCTGCAAGGTGACTGGGGGAGGGACTATGTGCGTTCAGACCAGTGCAGATGTCATTGGCCATTGCACAGGAGCACTGAGATCTGCTGAGGAACATCAGGCCATGGGGTTCGCCAGTGCTGGAGCAATTTCAGCTGGCCAGGAGCAAGTCTGTTTATTGTCTCTGAAACCAGGCATTCGAGGTGCTGAATTTCCTTTGCTAGCGAAGCCCAGAGCAGTATTTTGTGCCAAGATGCGGAGAGATTTTTCAGAACGCTTTTATAGGTCATTGTTTTCCCTCGTGGGCTCCCATATATGATTTTTTTCTTTTTAAAGGGGGAGGAAGTTCTGGATTTTCATTTCTAGATGCTGCTGCTCTCCAAACTCGGTGACATGAGCTGTAACACTTGCTAACATCTCACGGACTCAGTCAGCTTCTGAAGAAGGAGAGAAGGATGAAGAAGACTGTACTTGCCCTTAGCAGAGCCTGGCACAGCATGGAGAGGGATTTTTCTTCCTGGGAGCAATGCACCTCTGCTGCCATTGCATGGTGGATGTTCCCGGTGATTCTGGAGCAGGATTCAGAAGTAGCATCAAGCCAGTTCTCTAAGGTTCCCTGTACTTGTTGCTGAGAGCACCCAACTGCTAACACATTGTGGGAATGGTCTGTTGTCTGTGTCACTGGGAAGCGATGGGGACCGGTTGTGTTAATGGATGGAAGGATTTGGCTTCCCCACCCATCGACCTCCCCACAGCTCCAGGATCATTTTAAGTGCAAGACTGTCGATTATAAATTATACAGGATTTATAATCAGGAAAACATCTGCTGGGTGCTCTTCCCAGTGGACAGGGCCAGCCAAAGGCTCCAGGACATGATGCACAGGGGTTGCACCAATCGCCACCTGTCTGCTCCTATAATCGAGTTGATTTTTTATGATCTTGACATCGGCTTTCAAGATGCATGATCTATGTGTTTATTTAGCTGTCTTTCCTGGCGTCCCTTACTTTTGAACTCCTGTAAATCCTCCCACAGTTGGATTTCTGCACTTTTCAGAGATTACGTTTCCTGACAGTACATTTCTCCTTCCCCCTCACTTTGGTGACAGCTCAGGCAAGGCTCCAGGGACCGAAGTATTCAAATCCAGCCTGGAAGGCTGAGCTCTGACACAGAGCGGGTCTAACTTTCCAAGGGCCAAGTAACTGGCACTATTTTAAGTGACAGAAGTGGCCCAAACATGCTGCTTTGACTCTGGAGTCCCATTCTGGGCTCAAAATCTGGTCCAGGCGCTGTGACATCCTGCAGGACTTGGTGGCTGGACCACAAGGTGGACTTCATGAGGGGACCTGCTCAGGTTCTGTCTCCAGACCAGGAACGTCAGTGGAGTTAGTGTGGGCAGAACAGCAACTTTAGGTTAAACAGCCCAAGTTCTGGCTGCTTTGGAGGGAGATCTCACACCTCTGATTTGCAGTGGTCCCTGCCCACTGATGCACACAACTCAATGGGAATTAACCTGTGCAAGCTCTTCCTGGGGATCCCAGCTTAAATGATTCCCATAAGATCTTAGTTATAAATGCCCTCATTTTTCACAAAACTATGTCTCCTTTTGGCCTCTTTTGGGGAAGTACAGCTGGTGCTGAACTCCCCTGGCTTCCAGATGTTTACAGGGGGACAAATACTTGCATACTACCAGGAAAGAATAGGCAGCAGCATTTGCTTTTTATGGTTTTTCCTACCAGCAAAGTAAGGATAGCTGAGAAGAGCTACAGCCAAGAAACGTGCCAGCTCTACAGGACTCTTCCTACAACCTGTAGCCTCTGACTCCAGTGCCTGGGAGTACATTTCCATGGAACAGCTGTGCAAGTTGGAAGACATAACGTGGGCTGATCTGGCTTTCCAGGTGGAGTTTGCAACTACCCTCCCTTTCCCAGCTGGTCCTAGCAGCCTCCGCATTGTTCACTTTTGCCCCCTCTGGCCTTTTTTCTCATCACCCTTGAATGGCTCTTCTGCCTGGCCCTTACCCCTCCTGCTGCCTGCCCCAGTATCTCCTTTCCCTCTTCCAGTATGGAGAAGGACAGACTTCCAGGATCCTGAGCCATCCTGACTTTTCCCTATGTGGTACATATGCCTTGGGCTCCGTGCTGCTCTCCCCAGACTTCCCAGCCACTGGTGGAATGTATTTATTTACACTATTTATACCTCTAGAAGGAGTTTTCTGCTTGACCATGTGCTGAGGCTTTCCTTATCTCCTGGAGAGGATCCCTGACTCCAGCAGGCACCACGCCTGATGTTTTTCCAAAGCCTGTGTGAGGCCCTTGTACTTGTGCTTAGCTCGTGACATTGCAACTAGCTGCTAAACCTGCTTGCTTCAGCAGCACTCAGTGGTGTCTGGATAAAATCGGTTTAAAACTTACAGGTATTTCAGGACATCGTTTCCCAGCTCAGTTACCAGGGCCCAGTAGTACCCACAGTTTTACTTGCCCCACAGTGGGCACAGGGCTGCCTCCCCATCAGCCATGAAGTTTTAAGCATCCATGGGGCACAAAGCTCCTGGTAAGGGTCCAGTTTTCCGTGAGGTTGGGCTAAAACCTCCTAGTTTTCACCCACTAAGGATGTGGCTGGGTATCTGAGCATGCAGACAGGTGACAACCCACCTGTGTCCAGATGAAAACCAGATACCTCCCATCAATTTACCAACGGTAGTTAGAATCACAGAATTGTCAGGGTTGGACGGGACCTTAAAGCTCATCTGGTTCCAACCCCGCTGCCATGGGCAGGGACCCCTCCCACTAGAGCAGGTTGCTCACAGCCCCATCCAGCCTGGGCTTCAAAACTTCCAAGGATGGGGCTTCCCCCACCTCTCTGGGCAACCTGTGCCAGTGTCTCTCCACCCTCATGGATGGTCAATGTTCTCATCATTCCCTGCATCGTGACTGGGAACAAGCTGCCCGATAAGCTATCCCTTTAGAACTGAGTGGTTCGGTGACCACCGTCCTCGAAGCAAGGCTGCTAAGCCTGGCCTAGCTGGGCTCTCATGGCCAGCCTGTGCTGACCAGCAGCTTGGCAACTCTCCCTGCCACCAAGAGCTGGTGATGCTGCTTCCCAGTGGTGTCACCGCCAGATTTTGCCCCCAAGGTCTCATCTTTGAAGCCAGTACCTGTACTAGAAATGCAACCCCTTTCTGCTCCCATTTTTTTTTTTTTTTGTTTTTAAAGCGTCACAGAAAACTAAGGCACAAAGAGGCCTTTGCCCAAGGTCACTTACCAGCTGCAGAGTCTGGAGTAAGAGAGCCCTGATTTCCTGGCTTTGTGTCACAAGTGTGAACGGCTCCTCGCTCTGATGGCAGCGAGGGCTTTACAGTACGGGGGGGGGAAAGCCATATTTCAACGTGCTGCTTGCTCTGTCCCTGAGTGCATCCCCCAGGGTGAGAGCGAAGTCAAGAGGCTGCTGTGAAAGGGTTATAGCTGACCTCTGATCACAACCGATTAATGACAGCCCCAGGGAGCGAGAGCCCTTGAGCTGGCAGGAAGGAGGCAAGTTGAGGACGGGGGAAAAAGCAGCGAAGTTTTAAATGAAGCAGCAGCCGTGAGTCCGACGTAGAGCAACAGCTGGAGAAAACAGCCGTGCTTGGACCCCTGGCAGCAGAAAGGGAGGGAATTTCTCCATGCAACCCCAAAAGCTTGAATCCAACCCTTCAATCATCAAAATCTGCTCTGATCAGGCTCATTGCTCTGAAATGAGTGGTGACGGTTTAGGGGTTTTTTTTAAACTTGTTTGATCAAATTAAGAAAAAAAAAAATAAAACATTAAAAAAAATTGCTGTGAGGGTGGATTAGTATTTAACTCGAAGCAGATGATGGCAACGGCATGTGGCTGCTCTCCAGGAGGCTGTTGTCAAACTAGGCAAACTGAGGCAGAGCATCGGGATGGGATGAGCAGGACCAGGATCAGGAGGAGCCCCCCTCCTTCTGCCAGTACTGCCACGCATCCAGCTTTGTGCTGGACTCAGCAGAAACCTTCCCTTAACATAATTAAAGGATGAGCAGAGCCGGCTGCGAGAGGAGGCGGCTGTTTACGAGCGCGGAGGAAGGCATGCCGGGAAGATGCTCCGTTCCCCTGCTCCAACCACTGCATGGGAGCACGACCCCCGGGCGAGGATGTGTGCGCCGTGCTCGGATGCTCTCCAGCTCCGTCATGAAGGGCTGAAAGCAAATTGGCTGTCAATGCAGACACAGCGGCCGGCTCCACTCAGCACTCCCTGTGCTACGAGCGGGCTGCGGGATGGATGAGGAAACCCCTGCTCCTTCTCTAACAGGTCCGAGCCTGCTTGTTAGACCTAGTCAATAGTTTGCTGTCAAAAGCAATTCTCTGTCAAACGGGTGTTGTTGGGTTTTTTTCTTTTCTGCCAGAGCAGAATTTTTCTCAGAACATGTCAATTTTCAGCCAAATCTTTTGCTTTTGGTGGTGCTTCTTTTTTTTCCCCCTTGCTTAAATAACAGCACTGAAAACAACAGTGTTGTCAGATACTGAAGGCTGAATCTGAAGGCTTGAGCCAGCAAGGTCTCCAACTGTATTTTTTGATTTTATGTCAAAAAAAAAAAAAAATAGTGGAATTGAAGTTTTTTAAGAACTGATTATCACTATGGAAAAACGTGTGTCAAAGGATGTCAGGAAAATTTCCGGAGGCTTGGTGTCTATAAGTCTCTTTGATGGTCTGTAGCTGTGGGTCTGGGAGTGGTTCAAATGGAGCAGAGTGCTTGGAGATAGGGGTGATGGCATCCCAACTCTGGTGGCATTCAGAGGTCCTCACTTGTGTGTCCCATTCTCTGTGTGGGTTTATGCCTGGATTAGGGGTTCTGCTGTGTCCTCCTTGCTGGTTCAGCTCAATTGGCAATGTTTGCATTCAGCATTAAACACAATAGCTCCTCAATATAATGGACGATGAGCTGTCTGGAGAAATGCTGCCTTCTTAGGGTCTTGTGCTCTGTCCCGCGGGGCTTGGAGTGACCAGCAAGGCTGGCAGAGGTGATGGATACAGCCATTGTTCCACTCCAGAGGAAACACAGTTATGATCTTTGTCCTGCGCTGGCCCATTTGGTGCTGACCTGGTTTTTCGTGAACATCCATGGCGTCTCTGGCATGTTTTCAAGTGCTGACACCCTGGCTCATTGGCCTGGGAGCTACACGTGGATGTAGCTAAAGGATGCACCCAGAGCATGTGCTACACTAGGATGTAGCTAACGGATGCACCCAAAGGATGTGCTACACATGGACATAGCTAAAGGATGCACCCAAAGGATGTGCTACACATGGACGTAGCTAAAGGATGCAACCAAAGGATGTGCTACATGTTGATGTAGCTAAAGGATGCACACAAAGGATGTGAGGACCACACCAGGACCCAGAGGCTGTAGGGTGCCTTGTGCTGTGAGGATGCGCAGAGGTGGTGGAGATCTGACAGGGGTGGGCTGGAGAGACCCCAGGACCTGTACACGTTGGCTTGGCAGGGCTTTTGGGTGTTGCCAGAGTTAATGCAGAGAGTGTGTGTGCCTCTTGTGTGTGTTTATGCATGCAAAGAAGTGCCTGCTGGGGAAGGAGTGGAAGGCTTGTGATTTATCATTGCTCTGTAATGGGTGCCTTGCTTCTAGTGAAAGAGGTCAACATCCCTGAGAGATACCAAACCCCCTCCTTATTAACGTCCTGTTACAGCTAATGGCTTGGGGTAGGGCAAGCAGGTCTTACAAGGAAGGCATTAAAGAGCAGCGCTCCTTGGAAGCAAAGCCGAAGAATTTACAGCAATATTTACACAGAGGCTCTCCCCAGAGATAAGGAGGTACACAGTCAGCTCGGCAGATAAGCGGAGCTGTGGGACGAGGCAGAGCAGGCACTGTTGTTTGTGCATCCTGAAGTTCAACAGGATGGAAAGCCAGAGCTGTGTGGTGTGGGACAGGGGCCTGTGGTCTGGACCACACATTCCACCTGGGACGCAGCATCTGGGAGGGACAGATTTTGTGTTAGGTCAGTGTCTTGCAGTGAGGAACAGGGACAGCAGCACTCCCTCATGCTTCTAGACCTGAGCCCCACACCTGGGTTTGAAGGTCTGGATTAGCACCAGTTAACGAATGCAATTGCTTGTCCTCTGAAGATGCAGAGATCTGGCCCAGGTTAATGTCCCTGGCAACCCATCTGTCCTCTCCACCATATGCTTTGTGAGCTGCAGGTTGACAGTTGTTTTTCTAGTGGGTCTGGCTAGTGCATCCCAGCTCCATCTGTCAGAAGCCCTGCCTTGACCCCCCCGGGCTGTGTCCTGGGGGAGCCCCAGAAACTCCTCTCGCAGGCAAGAGGAAAAAGGTAAACCTCCCAATGCATTTGAGGGGAAACACAATTAACAAGTGCACGTCCCAGAATATCGGTTGCGCAAGATCACCCAGGCTGGGGAGCAAGTGAGAAACCTCAGCTCTTTCCTCTCCAGCTGACGTTGCTCAGGTGGACAGGTCCCCCTCCCAGTGCTTTAGCTCCAGGCTCGCTTTCCCAGCGAGCTTCCCCGCTTGCTCTGGCAGACCTGCAGTGCATCTGCACTAGCTTGTCCCTCTCTTGTGCAGGCTGAAGATCCCCCAGATCTCTGCCTCCTCCATCCACTTCCTACCAGACAGGCCAAAATTTCACATCCGCACAGTTTTGCTTGTTTTTTCTCATTGGCTTTGGATCTAGGGTGGAGAAACCAAGTAACCCCCTGCTAAGCAATCCATAACGAGCCAGCCCAGTCTGCTCCATGCCTCCTTCCTGCACCTCCCATCTCATTCCCGGCTTCTTTATGTGCTTGAATCAGTCACGGCCACCATCTCATCCTGTGCTAGACCACATCTCCACCGACCTCCCCAGCCCCTAATAGCACTCGGCCACCGGTCTCCGAGCACTCCATCCATCATTTGACTAGCACATTATTTATTTACCATGGGGGAGAGAAGGGAGTTGGGTTGTCTGGAGAATATATTAAATTTTCATTTGTTCTCATTGATTTCTGAAAGGAAATTGCTGAGTTATGCCATCAGGGTGGACTAGTTACGATATGGAGAGTATCTACTAGAGGGAGGTGCTGAGGACAGAGTTAAGGTTATTTTGAATAGTAAATTAAAATGACAATGACCGTTTAGCTAAGCAAACTCAGGAAATGGATCTGAGCACATTTTCTCTGTTTTCCTTAGTCTCTGCTATAGCTGCTCACCCAGATTCTTGCTGCTTTCTCTTGCTATATGGGACACGTGTGGTATTGCTTCCTCCTGGCTGCTGGGTGAGTAGCTCTCACTCACAGCTTTCTCCGACCAGCTCTGAAGAGCTGTGTGTGTGCACAGGAGCAGCTTGGCGAGGGCTTGTCCCCGTCTGCAGGAGCCACTTGGCCTCTTCCAGCTCATCCCATTTGGCTTGGAAACTTTTGCTGAAGTATTTCTTCTCCAGGAGCATCTAGGTTCTCTCCTGAATTTCCACTGTGGTAGTTAGTATGTTATTTATGACAACTTTTTTTCTGTTTTTTTTTTCCCCCCGGATGTACTAATACTTTAGGTTGCACAAGATTACTGACTTTTCCCCAGGACTCCTTGTTTATCCAAAAGCTGCCCGTTTTCCTTCCCCAGGCAGAACAGGTATCCCAGCCAACGGTGATGACGGTCAGGTTTTCCATGCTTTGAAGCCCACCAAGGAGTCTCAGTCTTGTCCTCTCAGCTGAGAACTGGCTCATGTGATTTCATCTTAGACTGGTTTCATAACCAAATTAAACTAGAAACGTTGTTTAATCCTCAGGAGACACCAGAGTTGACCTAACCTGCTTTCAGAGCATGTCTTTGGTGGAAAAGGAGCAACCTTCCCGTGTGAATAAGATGGTGAAGCGATTGTCATTGAGGGAACGTCTTGTGGCTAGCATTTTTGAGGACAGACACTGTTTTCTGGGTCACAATGGCAACCTGTATCTCATGAGGCAAGAGGACTGCGGGCTGCGGAAGGTCCCCAGCTCTCTGAAGAGGTCACCTCCGTCTCTGGCCCCTCTAACCCTGCTTGCTGCCTCCTGTCACAGTAAGCCCTGGATTCAAGGCACCGCAGCGTAGAAGTGGAGTGTTTTAACTGGGGTTTTATTTTTCCTCAGTCTGGAGAATAATCAGGGGGTCCACGAGTTTCTGTGGGAGTTGAAAGAAAGGACAGAGCAAACTGGCGCGGTTCCCAGTCCAAAATGTTTTCACTAATTGCATGCAACCTTCCTTACGAGAGAGAGAGAGAGAGAGAGAGAGACTGCAAATACCACCGGCAGGTTAATTACCACTGCTGGTTCACATTGATCTTATTTATGCTGCTCCTGGTGCTGCGTGCGCGCGGTGTGCGTGTGCGCTTGTGCGCGCTTGTGCGCGCGGCGTGCGCGCAGCCTGCACGTGTGCAGTGTGCGTGTGCAAGGGAGGAGCGGGGTAGGAATCAGCAGTCACTGGAGTCGGGGGGAGCTGAGGAGACTCTGTGTGTGTGTGATTCTTTGGGGGGGTGTGAGGTCTTTCCAAAGAGCCCCGGTGTACCGGAGCAAACGCACGGTGATGCGGGTGGGAAAGGGACCGCGTGAAGGTGACAATGGGTGCAGGGGACGTGTGTCAGGGTGAAACCAGTTGGATTGCTGGGCCCATTTCCCAGAATCTGCTTGGCTTGGCCACCTCTCTGGCTTAACCCCGAGCCCTCGAGGCAGATTGCTTCCCCTTTGCTAACCTGCCCCCTCCTCGAGCACGATGCGTTTCCTCCCCATCCCGAAGGGAGGGAGAAAGCGGCACGGGAGGAATCCGACATGAGCAGGCTGATGGCTGCCGTCCCAGTGCAGGCTCAGCAAATGGGGCTCGTGATGGATGAATGTGCAGGGCAAGAAGTAATAAAATGGGCCCCAGTCATGTAATCTTCCATTAAAATGAAATGCATACCAGAAATGAGGCATTTCTGCAGCTTGTACCATCTCCCACGGAAGATCATGAATAAAAGAGGCAAGTGTACTGTTGACAGATGCCGGCATGCATAAAGGACAGTTCCTATAAAGGCAAAGCCCCGGCTAACAGATGGACTAAAGATGTGAGATGCAGGAAGATTTACCAGTCTAAATAATTCAAGGGAATGTCGTATGGGGAGGCAGTGCTGGAGAGGGGAGCCGGCAGAAGGTACAGATGGAAAGGCAGGCCAGGCCTTTCCCACAAACCCATTAAGAACGTCGCTTGTCTGAGTGACAGTATGTTGCACAAGGCACCGGCAGAGATGGGTGGATTTGCCTCCAGCGCTCCTTCTGCAAGGTCGGGAAAGAGGCAGTCTCAAAGGTTGCAACTTTTTGAGGGCATGCTTTGTCTCCTGCAAGGCTGCTTTCTTCAACCTTCCTCCTCTCCCTCTTCTTTTTCATCATCCCTTCACCTGCTGCTGGGGAAAACAGGAGCACAGAAGTGATGCTGAAGCCACAAGGAGAAGGTGAAGGTGGCAAAGGTATTCAGTGATCCCATTGCTCTTTGCCTTGCTTAGGTCCCTGGTGGTCCTTTGGACTTTGAAGGCGACTTGGGGCTAGTGCTGGGTGCTCTGTGCCCTTTGCGGGGCATCTTTAACCCTTGGCCCTGCTCACCATCCTGCAGACACGTGAGCCTTGGTGTGACCCTGAAAGGTGGGTACGTTTGTGCAGGAAAAGGGCTGCCTGCATGGGAGGGAAAGGGCTGCTGTAAGAGGAGCAGCCGGCATGGTGGACAGAAAGGATGCTGGTATTGTGTTTAGGAGGATAACAGCACCCCAAAGAGCTGACTGGGAGCCACAGCATGGAACACAACTCCTTCAGACCTTAATGCCTAAACATGGTTCCTCTCAGACTGGCTGGCATCGCCGGTGCCACCTTCTGTGTTTGTAGAGAAGGGTTGCTGGCTGTGCATGGGGCAGCTTGCTGCTGTGGGAACACGACACATCCAGCTCTCACAGATGGGAAGTGGGAGCGTCGGGCTCATCTGCAGAGCATGGGTACCCCCGGCACGACCCTACATGTCTGCGAGCGCAGAAAGTTTGAGGATTTGATGTTTTGCGCTGTGAATGGGGCTGCCTTGGTTGTGCCCTCGGCAGGACTCAGGTCCTCTATGCAGGCATCTGTCCATGGGCTCAATCAGTAGTGGGACGCTTGGTGGCCTTGTGGAGCTTGGTGAAGGGATGTGGCTTCTGTGTGTCAATAGAGATGTTACTGTGCCCTGACGCCAGGGTGATGGGAGCTGGAAAAAATTGTGTGAGTCTCCTTGTCCATCAAGACAAAGGCTGAGAAGGGCTGGCTGAGGTGTTGCAGCGTGCTGAGGGGATCCTTGGCAGCATGGGACACTGGGGATAACCCCATGTAGGAAAGTGGAACATGGGACGGGGCATCATTGTGGCTGAACACAGTGCTGCTCATCACCTCTGGGGGTTCCCAGACCCCCTCTCCCCCTGCCTCCCGGGCAACCTGGGGTTGGTTTGGCGAACGCGAGACATTTTGGGGGAAGAAGGAAGATAAAGGGCAAGATGCAGAGGGTTAGATAGAAGTCAGCGGCAGCTGCTTGGCAGAGATTGTGCGCGCTCTCCGCTCAGAGAGGACGCCTTCCCTGGGCTCGTCAGCCGTCTGCAGCACGGCGATTAATCATTGGTGTCAGAATCCCTAATCCTATTCAATGGAAAACAAACAGCGCGGCATCCAGCCCTGTGCTGAGCCCAAGCAATTAGCATGTTTACATGGACTGGGGAAGCTCAACAAAGAGTGGCCAACGGGGGCCACGGGAAATGAACCCTTGTCAGCCCCTGATGTTCAAAGTGCCCCGGGATCCCCGGGCTCTGACCCAGGCCTAAGCTTGAAACATGGCTTGAGGCAGTTGAATGCAGCTCCTTACTACCAAAAAATGATTTTTTTCTTGATTATTGCTCAGAGGTGTGTGAGTGTGGGCAGCTGCTGAAGTCAGGGACTGTGTCTGATGGGGACAGTCAGCTGACAAAATGAGGTGCTGGAGGGGATAAGGCGTTATCCTAGTTTGGATTTCAATCAGTAATGAAAGTAGCAGCCAAAGCTTTTGCAATTCCAGCAAACTGAACTCTGCCATTAGCCCCTTGTCCCGGTTCCTCCCATCCCATTGTGGCCTCCACTGCTGGAGCTGCATTTCTGGCTGGAATTAGTTTATTGTCACGGGCTTTGGGTGAGCGCTGAGCTCTGTGGGACTCAGCCCACCACAAGGCAGGGCTGGAGCTGTGCAGCACCAGCGTCCCAGGTGTGAAGGGCTGGCCCTCAGGGATTCAGGAACCTTGTGTAGATTTCGAGGTGTTTTGGGAGGTGGGTTACAAGGAGAGAGGCAGGACTAAAAGAGGGTACACGTCTGTCTCCTGTGCATCTCTCCAGCGGCTTGCTGCAGCTGCCTCGGATGAAACTGTCTCCCAAACCCAAGAGCAACCCAATGCTTCTTCAGAGGTGATGGCAATGACCTGCTAAGGTAAAGGCTTTCTGAGTGTAACTGTGATTTCTGTTTATAACACATGGACAGGAATCGCTCTACACCAGCCAGCCCAGTGCTCGCAGCAGGACCTGCCCGGGTGAGCAGAGCAAGTCACTGTGACAGTGCTTGTGCTGCCACAGGACCCTGAAACCATCCAGCCGGTCCGTATGGACCCCATGAGCTACAGCCAGGGTAAGATGCCCTGCTTGAGCATCTCTGCCCCATGCAGGGTCCCCTGCCCCTCTCCTGGGCTTCAAACTGCCCTCATCCTCTGGCTTGTCTCAGCGGTTTCTGCGGACAGTCAGCACTCACACTCTGCTCCATCCCAGCTTCGCTCCCAGGGCTGGGCGAGCTGCAGTTGGGGTGAAGTCCAAGACACTCTGAGATGCCTGACAGGGCATCCCCTGGGTGGTTTATCCAGCAGAGAGGCTGAGACCTGCTCTTCCCTGCCCAGCTCCCTGGGGCAGATATTCTTTCCTTGCTATGGGGTGGTGGGGAGACCCAGGGGTCCTGTAGCACCACTGACCACACGGGACTGTCCAGGGGGTACAACGGGCAGGTTAGTCCCTCATTACATTCAGCAGATGCTGTGGAAAGCCATAGTGCAGAGAGAAGTGCAAGAGAGGACTACTTAACCAGGCTCTGCAAACACTTCTTCACAGATAGCAAACACCAGGGTGAGGGCAGTGAGACATCGGCTACGGTCCTGTAGGACCTATCAGAAGCCAGGTGATGGTTTAGGTGTGCTGGCAATGAGAAAAACAGAGTTTATGTTGAAGCTTCAAGTGACTCGTGGAGCTTCTGGGCTTGGGAGGGTGGGAGTGAGCCCTCGCAAGTGCTCGATCCCTCTTGAAATGAAGGGGCTTTCCTGGGTACACAGTGTTCCTGCTTCCCTCCCAGAAATACATCTGATTTTGAGGGGGGGGAGGGGGGGTGTGGAAAAAAGAGGATTGATTCAAATAAAAATGTATTTGTATGAGAAAAATTATTTCCTGCCATGAGAAAACACATAGTTTGAGGCAAATTTATGGCTTTGGCCTGGTCATTAATATCTGGTTGTCAAAAAGTATTGGTTTGAACAAAAATATGTTGTAATAAAAATGCATTGTTTTGAAGAAATTTATTGTCCCCATGAAAACCTATTCAATTCAGAAAGATATGTTGATTTCAATGAAAATCTATTTGTTTTAAGAGACAGAGAGAGAAGTTGCACTCAGCTGAGAACCAGGGGCTTCTCTCTGTACAAATCTCCCTACAGACCTGTGGCCATTAGAATGGGGAAGCCTAGAAAATCAACAACTGGACAGCGAAGGAATCCTGTAGGTCCTGCCTGCCCAGAGCTCATGCTCAGTGTTCATCCTTCCATCAGGAAGAAAGTGCTTCAGCATCCCCAGGATAACGAGGGGGATGTGGTTGTTTCTGATCCTCATGGATTGGGTAGCTTCTCCCACGAACAACTCTCCTCACCCTGCAAACCTCATGCTCGTTTACTGCTTGCAGACCTCAAGAGGTTGGTGCTCGTGTGAACCTGCCTCCAGCTGCTACATAAAGGTGCAAATCTTGCAGGTGAACTGGGGACCACGCAAGACCCTCATCTCCCTCTTCATCTCTCAAGCCAGGACACACGTGACCAGCAAGTATGTGTGTTGACGAGGACCTGAAGGTAAGAGATCAATGTGTCCATACTGCTGTGCATAATATCTCTGCTTTGGTGTGGCAGCACAAGGAAGGGGCCCCTTTCAGCTAAGGGGACCTGTGTGGCTTTGCAGTTCTCCCAGACCCGCTCTGATGCTGGCCCAAGATGGGGCTGAGGTTTGCTCTCCTGCCTAAGCCTCTTCCTCCACCAGCGGGGACTGGATGAAATTCACTCTGAGCTCAAAATCTGTAATGCTTCCTTAGCTGGGATTATGAGAGGAGCCACCACGGTATCACCTGAAATCCACCTCCTGGTGCCTCCCATTTAAAACAATCAGCACATGTTTGCAGTGGGCTTTTTCTTTCATTATGGTCCAACTCTGCTATTTAATCAGCTTCTTCCTTCCTCTGTTTGTACAAGGTATCGCTAGCCCATATTAAAGGGGGGGAAGGGAAGGTACAAGATAAAAAACCCTAAAAATAATAAAAAAATTGCCTGCTCAAGAAATGTCACTGCTATGGTGTTATCCCCTCCCTGCCTGGTTCTGGTGTCAATGGAAAGGTTGCCTCTGATTAATATTAATAAAGAATTAGAGCTGTGTTTGTCATGATCACCTCGTTTGGTATTGCTCTGTGTGGCAGGTGAAAGCTGAGGAAGGAAGGGAAGAGGTCTGCATGGCATTCATTAATCATTTCATCAGGAAGGAGTTCAAAGCAAAGCCCTGCCTTAACAAGGGCTGCAGGCAGGGATGAGGCCATGTTTATTCAGATGTTCCTCCTTACATCTCTGACCTCCCACCCAGGCAGCTGATGTGGGCCTCCAAAGCTAAGATGCTCTTCTAGGATCTAGGGCATTCTACCCCCAAATGCCTTGGTCTTGACTAGGTCAAGGTGTCCCTGCCCATGGCAGGGGGGTTGGAACTAGATGATCTTTAAGGTCCCTTCCAACCCAAACCATTCTATGATTCTACAGGGTGATGTTGTATGAAAACCTGACGTAGGTTCATTATTGATATCTGTGTATCAGTATAAAAATGACTCCTTGTAGAGTAGCCTTGGTTCCACTTTGAGTCAAGAAACTTAAGAATCTGTGATGACACCAGCCTTTAAGAAGCTGTATTTCTCTCAGGTGGTAACTATTCTGCATGCTGGGACAAAGGACTCCTCAGGGCAGGGACTTCTGCTTGGTCTACAGGTGAGCAGTGGCCCAGAGCTGGGAGATTCTTGTGAGACATTGTGAACACTGGGAACTGTTGGAGTAAGCCCTAGGAAGGTAAGCTCCATCTCCAAAACAAGGCAGCAGGGACACAATTGAACTTAAAAGAAATACTCAGTCTCAGAGGGCTCCTTTTCCTTATGTGGAACACTTCTGAAAGATGGTTCCTCGCACCATAAAATAGCTGCCTAAATTGGAGGACCCCAGATACTCTTGCTCCATTGATTAGAAGACCCTACAGATCAGCAGATAGTTAAACACCGATTAGATGTTTCAAGTTCAGTGGCCTAAATCCCATCTGCAGCATCTTTACAGAGCTTCTTCTGTAGTAGACCAGGCCTTTGGCACGTGGAATGGTCGGGAACATGAGGATGAGTGTTGGAGGAGTTCAAGTTAGGAGCGAGTGATGGTTCTGGCTGAGGATAGCACCTTGCTTTGGGATCCCCGTACCCAAGTCAGTCTTGGCGAGGCCAAACATTGGTAATTTATCTAGACTTTTATTGGTATTTTGTTCCTTAAATGTGTGGAGATTCCCAGAAATCTTGGCTTAAACACATCTGTATGCGACCAGAACCGGCCTCTGCTTTTTTCTGTTCTGTATTTCTGGATCCAAGGCTGGAAAGCGATGCGCACGTACATATACAAAAGTGCTTTCTATGAAGAAATTACAGCTCAACCTTCTTCTTGCTCCCTTTTCCTCCTCCTTTTTTTTTTTTTGGTGGATGCTATTTATTATTCAAATGTGGTGAGAGTCGAGCCAAGTGGTACATTGCTCTCATTAATTATTCTCTGGGATTAAGGAATCAGTTAAAACCATATCTCCCTTAATCCTGTTTTATTAATTTCATATTCTTGGCCAAAAAAAAAAAAAAGAAAAACAACAACCGCCCACCCTCTTTACAAAGGGATCATGCAGCTTTCTGCTGGGACCTTGAGAACAGGAGGTCTCTGGTGTTCCATGGATGCTCGTCTTTTTAATTTGATAAAATAAATTAGCACAGGATTAGAGCCTTCCTGCACAGCGTAGCCCAACCACGGTTGCCACCTTAAGGGAGGCATTAAGCATCGTTTTGGTTGCAGGGAGGTGAAATGTGAACGTGCCAGCCCCGTTGCTCCTGTGAAAGAATGAACCTCCCTCTCGGCAGCAGCACAGCTCGTGGCCTCTCCTCCCCACCCGGGCAATGCCAAAGGGGCTGCCTTTTGTGAGTGACAAGTTTTGTGTTGGATGTGGTGGGCGCTGCCCGCTTCGATGTGTGCACGAGCCCATCAGCTTGTTTCATAGAGCAGACAAAGGTGATAACTGTAATTAGCCTCTTCTTTTTGAGATCTTATGAAGATGTTAATGAAATAGCTTTCTCTAAGACCTGATTCCTGAGAGTGAAATCAGGGAGAATGGGGAAAATGGAAGTGGTGCTTTTGCAGGTTTCAGCTCCTTTTTGTGGCAGAGGTGCTCCAAACAGTGCTGTCCTCAGGACCTTATGGTTCTTCTGGTGCTAGAGACATGGGGAGGCCAGGCTGTGAGGGAGCAACCCGTGGCTGCACTGCAGGTTTCGTGGCCTCCAGGCTGCTTGTTTTATTGTGGCTACCAAATAAGAGAGAAAGGACAGTGGTGGTGTGTGGCTATACGACCCGTTGCTTGAACAGAGGGGAACATGCACTGGACTTCTAGGGGCAAGATGGAACCAGTCCTGAAGAGCCTGAGGTTTGCAAGGCACAAGCAGCTGGACTGTGAGTGCTGGGCTCAGCCTCTCAAGGCTTACACCGAGCAGCATGATGCAGATGCATCTGGTCCCTCAGCTAGGTGAAATGTTTCTGGGTAGCTTTTGGGAAATCCATGCTAGGAAGACATTTAAACGACAGTTGGTGGGATAGTGCTCAGAGCTCTGCAGTGCAGAATGTTTGACTGGTGAAATAGTTGTGTCGAAAGAAAAGAAACCGTGATGGTTACATGGCCATTTTGTGCTTGTCTTGGAGCTGAAGAGGTCTGTCCTCGCTCAGGACCGAGCTGGGCAGTGGGGATGCATTATACTGTTTTCATTCAGTAAGGCTTTGAAAGCAGAATTGTGCCTGAAATATTGTTAAGTGTTTTCTCCCTGGAGAAGGCATCTTGCCTGCCATTAATGACGGTGGCTTAGACGTGAACCTGCAGTGATGCCAGCTGGGCAGGGCTGTGATGGAGGGAAGTTTGTCCTATGGTGTGGGAGCAGGTACTCTATCCACCTTCAGCTTCATTGCAAAGGGCTGCCTGGATTAGCAGGTGTTGGCAGATAAATGTCCTTATGTCCTCTTGGCCTCGGGGTCGCTTCTGAAAGCTGCTCCTTCATTTGGGAGTGTCTTTGACTCACAGAATCTCTTCTGGTCTCGCCTGACCTCACCTGAACACCTTTGCTGCAGAATTGAGGGTCACGTGAAAAGTCTCCAGGGTTGCTTTAGAGGCTCTTGTTATGGAAATAACCCCCAATTTCAATCATCTGAGCAGCACAGAGATTTTAGCAAGAGATCATCTATTCAGTACTTACTCATACAAGAAAGCTGTGATCAGAGGCTGTGCAGACCCTCCAATAACACAAATACCAGCAAAATGTCTTCAGGGCTGGATTTGTCAAAGATCTTGAATCAAAGCATTTCTATTTCCTCTGCCCTTTCTCTATCCACCACAGATTTCTTTTCTCCCACACCGTATTCTGTTTGTGAAAAGTCACTAGGTAGGTAGCAGGGAAGTTTACTCTTATAAAAAATACATGGTTTCTTTGGAGGAAAAATATAAAGTAAATGGCTTCATTTATTTTATTCAGTCTAGGGACAACTTCCTAACTTGCAGTGCTAGGAAGAGTCAGCTTCTTCTTGTTCTTCTGTTGGTGGAGCTGGCAGGGAGCAAGAAGATGCCCCATTCCCAGGCCCTGGGTGCTCCCTATGGACACAGTCTGATGTCCTACACATGTTGGGGTACAAATAAGATTGAGGCAGGATTTCATTGCTTGGTAACTGTGCCCTGTGGAAACTCACTTGGATCCAGCAAAGTGCCAGGCTGGTGCCAAGCAAATTATGTCTTATCTCAGCATGAGAGCCCCAAAACTGGACAGATGGTGGGGTGGGGTGCATGGAGCTGTTTGGAGGTGAGTGGTGCTCCGGTCCTAGAGAAACGTGGAACAATCCTGCTAGCGTTGCCAATGAAAAGCTGAATTAGGCTCTAGCCCACTCCTGAAATGCCATGTTGGCTGGGGTGCAACTCGCACAAAGGAGCTTTTTCAGTGGTGTTTGGGCAGAAAATCCCATCTGTGCTGATGTCTGGGTAAGCTTGTCCTGCTTGGATTGGAGGAGCCTTCCCCATGGTTAGGCACGTGCTGTGGTGTGGCTGGACCAGCCTTGCCTCTCTGTGGGGACACAAGCCAGGGAAGGGTGTGGAGTTAAGAGTTAGCCTTAGTGGTCACTGTCTTTTAAAAAGGCTGAGAAAAAGCCCATAAGACATTGATAAAGATTTCAAACAGCCTTCTCCTGGTGCCCTGGTGGTGTCTTGATCTGGTTCCCTATCTTTTGGGTGAGAGAAGAGCCATCTGAAGTTAATTTGCATTGTGAAGCATCACTCGTGCGCTGGTGAAGGAGAACTCACACAGCCATGCACAAGGCAAGCCAAAAAAAAAAAACCCCAAAACAAAGGCGTGTGTTCTCAGATTTGAGGTAGGAATTATATACACTTAGAGTCATGAACTCTGGGTAATAATTGAAAGGTCAGATTGATGAGAGCAGCCTCCGAGATACGATTTCTATGACAGCTTGATGGATGCCTCACTATCAAGGTGTGCTTTTAATCATAATCTCATTACTCCACTTCTTATGGTTCGACTCACCTAAACTCATGGGAGGATTTGGGGGCCACCTCTAAAATGTGAATTGGCTTTTATTTGGAGGAAGAAGAGTTGAGTGGTTGGGAGAACAAAAAGGAAAGAGTCAAAAAAAAAAAGACCTTCCTGGCTGAGGATGAGTCAAGAGTGGGTGTGAGAGCAACACCCTCATTGCTCCGGAGCAATGTTATCTTGAATAATCCTCATTATTATCAATGAATATCTTTCTGGTGGCTGGGACCAGTACAGATGCTCTGAAGCAAAGGAAGGAGACTTGAACCTCCCCTAGCATCAGCACATGTCATGCCCATGAATCTCGCTGCATTGCTGCCCCTGATAGTCCGGGCATGGGGCCCGTGAGGAGATGGCCATTACAGCTCTCCCAGGCATGAGAGGTGCTTTGTTCTGGGGAGAGATCCAATGCTGGCTGCTCACCTGCTCTGATCTATTGGTCCAAAACCCACGCTGAAGTTTCCCAGTGATGGCCAACTGTAAAATGTTTACATGCTGATGGAGAGAAGCAGCTTCTAGCAAAGGGTTCCTGAGCCTTTTTTTGGGGTTTTTTTTTTGGGTTTTTTTTGAGGTCCATCAGGACAGGAGCTGAGAAGATAAAGTTGAACTTTATCCCAATCAGGCCCTTGTAGCAGGTGTATAGGGGGCACCACCTCTTCTCTTTTGCAATAATAAAAACCAAGAAGCCCTGGAGATCCACCACATCCACTGGCCTGTCCATTGATGTGGCCATGCAGAATCTGCACCATGGGCCACAGCAATGATGGTGGGCATGACCCTTTCCCCATGTCACCAGCACCTCCATAACTCAGGGGGACTGGCTAGTGGTGGCTCCCAAGAGCATCCTCCTGGGCTCCTCTGTGAGAGCTCAGTGCCAAGGCAGGGAGGTGCCAGGATGGCACCCTGCGTCCCATCAGTAGATCCTGCAATTCATCCTTGCCTGCCTGGAACCTCCTGGAAGAGTTAGTATGGAAATTTCAACCTATTTTTAAGGGTTATTTTCACTCAAGTGAAATCTATCAAAGAAGGAGGGTTATTTTTACAGCGCGCAGCAACTGCCGGTTGCCATGGCAGCGGGCCGAGCGAAATGCAATAAAGCATCCCTCTGTTATCGTAAACACAAAGGGAACCACGGGCACCGAAAAGAAAGGCGATTGTCATGGGGGGAGGAAGGCAACGCCATGGTGCTCTCACCAAGACCCAGCACCTCTCTGGGCTCAGGCAGCTACGTCCAGGGAGATTTTATGGGGTCCTTTGTGCCCATGCAGGGTCCAGCGGGCCAAGAGGAGTGAGCCTCGCTGAGCTCACTGCCATGAGTGTTGAGGACAATGGTGTGTCAGCTTGAGATGAACTTTTTCCCCCTCTTCCTTTGCAGAAATTTTGCAGAAGTGTAGAAAATGCATCACCTGAAGAGGGGTGATGCCCCCTGGGTGATACCCAGAAAGGTGGAGCACCTCAGTTGGGATCCCTCATGGGCTGTGGCTGTCCCTGTGTGTGAACCCGTGGGCATCCCAGCAGCAGCAGAAGACACAACTAGAAACTGCACCAGCACCTCAAGGTATGTGTTTTGTGCCTGAAACCTGTGCTGCTGTGTCTTCAGTGCTGCTGTTGTGGCTATATGGAACCCACATGGCTGCTCCTTACTGCTTTCCGTGCCACATCTTGGGTTGAATGAGGGCTGGCTGGGCATGGGGGAAGCCTGGCATAACCATCACCTTGTGCTGAAGTTCTTTCTTCCATCAAGACAACTGCTGGTAATGTGGAGGGAGAGCAAACAGGCACAGGACTGGGCTTCCTCATCACATAGAAACCTCTTAAAGAACCTGGGGGATTTTTTTTTTGTGAGAGTTTCAGGCACCCAAAGCACTTTTGTTTAAAAGCATCTTGAATTTGGCATCAAAAGAAACCCAGACTATCCAAAATGTCTTGCCATTTGTCTCACCCTAGAGATGTCACTGAGGTCTTAGGGTAGTCACTTAGGCTCTGCCACTGGAAAAAGCCAGTGGTTTTCAATGTCAGGATGCGGGGCAAAAACCTATCAGGCACAAGATAGGCAGCTTAAAGAAAGTGCCACTGAAGACTAGAGTCTACCTCATCCTTTCCCCTATGGAAACTGTGTTATCCCAAGCTGACCCTTTCAGAACAAGCTCTCTTGAGTACACCATCTCTCAACCCAGCCTAAGGTCAGTCCCACCTCAGTGAATGCAAATCCTCGAAGACACACGTGGGAGTGGGGTGTCCCTTCACCACTGAATGCTAGGGAGGAGGTGGGTGTGAAAAAAGTCAGTCTCTTGCACCAACCAAAAGTCCCTCTCCTGCCTTTGCAGGTCCAAGGCCCTGCTGTAGGGTTTGCAGGGTGATGGTTTTGGAGATGTGGGGCTCACTTCTTCAGCAACTCATAAAGAGGGAAAAGGAACAAAGGCAGGACTTGCTGTGCAGCAGCATGTGTATAAATAGATCCCTGGGAGGGTGAGACCAGCAGGAGGGAAAAGATCGAGACGATTTCTCTTGCCAAAGGAACAGTCTTGACGCTGTTTGCCTTTGTGGCTGAACCCTGTAGTATCAGGTCGTTGCTCCTTGTGCCTAGGGATCACTTATCTAGGCAAGGATTGTGCAAAAAAACCTGCTACTTGCCAGGGGAAGGGGATTTACTCTGTTTTTCAAACAGGTTAATTCTTTTTTTTTTATTGAATAGTAAAGAAAAAACCCCTATGATAATGCTCAGGTGGAGATGTATCTCGTCTAAAAGGGTTTCTAATGATTGGGGTTTATATTGAATTATTAGAAAGTCAATAACCAGGGCATGTAGCTATCTGGGAGTCCCTCTGAGGAAGAGCTTGATCTGGCTTTTTTTTGGATCCTCAGCAGCTGAGTGGTGTTTTGCCAAACTCTTGCCTGGGGAGCATTTTCACCAAGACCTTCTCCAAAGCAAAGGCAAGGAGCACTTTCCCAGGGGACTCGGGTCCCAGCCCTCCCGCTGACAGCACGCCGCAATATACTGGCAGAGTGCTACATGATCTCTTTGAGATTAAACTTAATTCACAACTCTTTAACCTAAGGTTCCCGTTCATAAGTGTTTCATTATTAAGGGGTGAGTACATGGCAGCTTCATTCTTTAATAGCATATATAGCATGTTACACTTTACAATGCATTAGCAATAAATGCTTAATGGAAGAGGCTATATCAAGCTGTTAGATAGAAAGCCTATTATAAAACGTGGGCTCCTGCTAAAACAATGCGTGCGTCTGTTTAACACCTGATGTTAACTCGGAAAGTGTGTTAGAAAGCACTGCTCTTTGGCATAGAGAAAATAAGGAGCACTTTATGTATTAAAGTGTCACCAAAATTTCCTCGCTTGTTTAAAACAATCCGGAGGAAATGTTGTCTAAAAAGGTAGCTGGCTCAGATGGGAAGTCTGGAGGAATCTGTTGGGAGCGGGAGCTGGGGGTATCTGAGGGTGGGAAGTGATGTGCAGCAAGGCTGGATCAGACCTGCCCAGTGCAGAGTGGAGGTAAGTGGCTTTTAAAGCCAGACTTAGACATTGAAATGTTATTTGGAAAGGATCCCTGAAGGTCTCCAGCACCAACTGTCTTTGGAAGTGGGACTGTCCCCAGTGCTGCATCAGGCTGGCCATGGCTTGGACCAGCTGAACGTTGGAACCCTCTGAGGATGCAAAGTCAGCAGCCACTCAGGGCAGCCTGTTCCAGTGCTGCCCCAGCCAGCAAATCTGCCCCACCAAAACCTTCAGCCCTCTGGAAAGAGGTTGCCTTAATCAAGCCACTCTGGAAGATGAGACCTCAAGCCTTTTAAGCATTTTTAGCACAAACCCAATTGGTGGAGTCTGGATGTGTCTGATCCAGCCTTGTGTGCCTAACAGCCCAAGCCACCAGTGAAGTTCAGCTCTTCCTATTTGTAAGGTCTACCCTTGAGTCCCACTCCACTGGGACTGAGGACCAGCAGGGCAGGTGGGAGAGAGCATCTATTGAGGCATGTAAACCTGCTCACAATCTCCAAGTCCAGGTCCTGTGTTGTGCACCCTGCAAAACCCATGGTGACTTTGGGACTGGCATAACTGCACTGGGCTTCTTGGCCTTTCAAAAACAGGTCTGCTATTCCCCACCAGGACTCTTCAGTCCTGACCCCTCTCTTACTCCAGTGCTTCAGCAGTTAAATGGAAAACGGTGTCTGAGAAGATTAGAATTAAGTTATTAAAGCATCTGGACACTTTTAAGAGGATTGCTGAGCGTCGTAGTACTCAAGATTGACTTGAGAATTTGGGGGTGGATTTGCAGCTGGAAGAAATTCCTCATGTACTGTATACCTGCCCCTTGTGTATATGTTAGCATACTTGGCACAGATGTCTCTTTGTTTCCGTACAGGAAACTAATTGCCTTTCTTGTTTCAGTCTGAAGTTTTCTTGTGTCATTCTGTAAATAATGAGAGGCATTTCTCAAAGTTTGCCAGGCGCCTTTGTCTCTCCTGACGGCACTTCAGCTGCTTGCCCTGCACTAGAAGAGCATCCCCCGTGCTGGAAGCCTGGTGTCACTTCAGCAGGGTCTGCACTGGCCCAGAGCTTTGTCAGCTGGGAGACGTCCTGCAGGGAAGCGAAAGTGGGGAGAAAGAGGTTTTATGTGAGAGTGACAAGCTTTGCCTTTGAGCTCGCTGTAACTTCCAGCTTTTTGTGTGAATTCCAGCCCTGGAGATTAAAATCCTTTATTTATCCTCAGCACAGCAGGGGCTCAGGCAGCAGCAACAGCTAACGCCTCCTGTGACCCACGGGGATGTGACCCACAGGGGTGCAGCTCTCGCCTGGTAGGGGAGTTTGCTCAGCTTCCAAATGCTTCTGACCCTCTGTTTCCTTTCATGCACTTTTAGAGGATGGATTTTCAGTAGGCAGTCTTTCCTTGGCCAGAAGATACATCTCCTGAGGTTTAAAGAAGCACAGCGGAAGTTCAGGGCTCGTGACAGAATTGGAAACACCATGATGCTGTGATGGAAATCCAGCTCTCTCCTTCTGGTACCAAATGATGGTTTGCTACAGACCTGTGGGAGAACAGAAACCCTCAGAGCTTTCCCAGGAAGGAAGATGGAGCAGACACAAAATGAAAGAGGGATGAGGGAGCCTACAACTATCCTAAAACTGTGCATGCTGCTCCAATTTGATGTGAAAGAGGAATTCAGGTCAGTAATGAGAGAGCAGAAGAGAACGCAAGGTGCAGAAGTGTAAACTAACTAGAGTTTACAGGTGCTTGAACAGTAGAAGGGGAGGTTTGTCCTGTGGGAAAAGGGAGGATCAGTTCCAGTCATGGGTTGGTGACTGTCCAGATTCACCCAAATCAGGAAAAAAGATGGTGGAGCACTTACTCACAAGATCTTGTGTTGCAGAGGTAGTACAGATGGGTCACGGGGGGGGTCAGCATCACAATGGTGGCATGAAGCTGTCAGTGGGCAGGGTTCAGTAGCAGGACCCCTCACTGCTGCTGGCCTCTGTGCTATCACCCATCCTTCACCTGTCCTTGGCCACCAACTGCTGGGCAGTGGCCAGTGGTCCTGTCCAAGCCACCGGCAACTTGATGCTATTCTTGCTTGCTTATTTTGTTGTTAACCACCACAACTCTGCTTTCTATAGTATAATTTGGGCTATGGAATAAATGAGGTGTGTGCAGTCGTCAGAGGAGCAGCAAGGAGGGCTTGTGGTGAGAGAAAAGTTTGGCTTTAGCTGGTTGAAAACCCTCTGGGAGGCAAACTTCTGGGTGGGCAGGAGGTGCTGTTGAAGATGTCCAAGCAGGGCTTTCACTGCTCCTCTGGGCTGTGTCAGTGGTCCCAGGATGGCTCCCTGTGCCCAGCTGAGAGCATGTCTGCAGAGATGGGGGGTAGCTGGGAGGGGGTGATAAGTCGTGCCTCAGTTTCACAGAATTAAGAATGTTAGGGGTTGGAAGGGACCTCTAAAGATCATCTAGTCCAACTCCCCCCACCAGAGCAGGATGGCCTAGAGCAGATCACACAGGAACACGTCCAGGTGGCTTTTGAAAGTCTCCAGAGATGGAGATTCCACCAATTATTTGGGCAGCCTGTTCCAGTGCTCTTACTCTCACAGTGGAGAAGTATTTCCTCATGTTGAGGTTGAGCCTCCTGTTTTCCAGTTTATGGCCATTGCCCCTAGTCCTGTCACTGGACACCACTGAGAAGAGCCTGGCCCCATCTTCCTGACACCCACTCTTGAGAGACTTACAAGCATTGATGAGATCTCCCCTCAGCTTCCTCTTCTCCAAGCTAAACAGCCCCAGCTCTCTCAGCCTTTCCTGATATGGTAGGTGGCCCTTGATCTTCTTTGTGGCCCTGTGCTGGACCCTCCCCAGTAGTCCCTTGTCCTTCTTGAACTGGGGTGCCCAAAACTGGACACGGTACTCACAGTTTCCCCTCTGAGTGTGCAGGAGAGGGACCTCCTGGGCCAGCTGAAGGGAAGCATGGAGGCAGTGTGAGCTCTCTTGCCAGCACGTGGGGGTAAGCAGCATGCTCTGCCTGGCTGCCCTTCCTGCTGGAGTGGCTATTTATCAGGAACAAAGCTGGCAGGGAGGGATGAGCATCCTGAGCTGACTCCAGCCAGCAGATCTCTGTCAAGGATTTGGCCTGGACTTTTATTACCTGTCCCGCTTGTCACTTTGGTGTGAGAGGCAAGCGGGGACATAGCGGGTACCTGGTTATTTTGGGGCTGTCACATCTGCTTCGGGGGGGGACAGTGCAGTTTGTGACAAGTTGGTGTCATTAGTGCTGGCCTCCAAGGCTGCTGCTAGTGGAGACTCACTGCCCACCCCCCTGGGACCGGCCGTGCCACCCGCTCCCTGCACGGCAGCCCTTCAGCCGGAGCGTGGCTAGGGCACAAATCCTGCCTGCCGCTTGGCACCATCCAGGATGAATCCCTGGGCGAGGAGCTGCTGTCTCATCTCCTTCCTCACATGGGAAGGGGGGAAATGCTTTGGCACCGCTAATTACAGAAGGGCTGGTGCTTTCAGCACTGCTTGCTGCGGGCTGCCAATCACCCCACGCTCCCCTGCTCCTGCCTCAGCGCCGGGCATCGCGTCGGCCGTGTCACGGTTTGCTCTGACATCAGCCTGATGCCTGGACCACGCTGGGGCTGTGACGAGCAGTAATTGGGTCTCCCCTCCACCAGCATTGCCTGCCAAGGCCACGGTGGAGGCAGCGAGCACCTCTGCAGCCATCCGAGGACACGCTGGGATGCTGACACCTTTTAGATGGAGTCAGACCTGCAAGGCGTTGATTTCTGCTGGCAGTGGGTGTGCTCTGCCATTGCAGACACCAGTTCTCAGCTGGGGCAGTGTGGTAAATTGGCAGCATCTTGCCAGCTCGTACCAGCCATGGGCCACAGGAGCTGCGGGTCAACCCCAGGGATGCCTTCAAAACCACCAGGCTCCAGGTATTGTCTCAAAGGGGGCTGATGTGCACTTCTAGAGGTACTTTAATGCCCTTGTAAATCTTCTTGCTGCAGGTGTGGCTGACACCTCACTGAGGAGGCTGCAAATGCTGCGGTGAGATGGTGCTCTGGCAGCAGGACCAGACACGATGCTGCTGCTCCCTGGCTGCCAAGGGGTCCTCTTGATCCCCACAAGAGCTGCTGCCAGCAGCCCGTGATTCCTATAGGGCCTGGTCTGGTTGCTTTAATCTGGGAAGTGGCACCCACATCCCAGCCAAACGCATCGGGAGTAAGAAAGGAGTTGCTGCAGAGAGTACATTTGGTGTTGGTGATGATAACAGGAGCAACACAACAGCTCCTGGCGTACCAGTCCTCACATCACCACTGGAGCCCATCTCTCCTCATCATTCCCACAGTAGCTCTTGCTCCTCTGATTTTTCTCCAGCTTTGTCATTTTTAAGGGTCCTTCGTATACTTTCCCCAGCTCCTTCTGCCTCCTCGTCCCAGTGTGTGTGTGGGCAGTGTATTTCAGTAGTGATGAAAGACCTTTTTGATGTCGCGGCTGACCGACGAGGTGGGGGATTTTGTCTTCTCCATCACTGCCATGCTGATCTGCTGCTGGCAACACTCCCTTCTCATCTTCCCACCTCCTGGGAGGCAGCATGTGATGTCTTTGCCTGCATGAGGACTGCTCCTGCTTGCTCCAGATCAGCTGGGTGCATGAAGTCAAGAGCAACATGTTCCCCCAGCAGCACATCTGCAATTACTGGGAGACATTTTTGCCTGTAGCTGCATTTTCAGTAGTTAACAGCTTCATCTTGGGTACTTTACCCAATCTTGCAATCAGGGACTTAGGCAGCTATTTTTGGCTTTGAACCTGGTCACCAAAAGAAAGCATCGAGCGTGTTTCTTGCTTTATCTTGCTTTATCTGACCATGCTTTTTGCTACACGGTCACCATTCTCCATGGCCAGTGCTGCATGCTGGCTCTCAGTCCCAGGGTGAGTGATGGATGTCAGTGGCTTAGGATTACTGTGAGGTCTTATGTGATTTCTCCTCAGCAGTGATGCCTTTCCTGATGGACATTCCCTCCTGTGAGGCCTCCCAGCATCTGGAGTGCGGTCCTTGCCAACGCCCCTCTTCTGTAAGGCAACCTCTGGGACCAAAATCTGACCAATGGCCCATTTAAAAGTGCAAACCTTGAAGCCCTTGGAGTCCCAGGGGGTTACCAAAACCCTGCTGGCTCATCTGTGCTGCTGAAACTCTTGGCTCCTGCTATCAGAGCTCAGCTTGCACCCCTTGAGCAAGTAGAAGTGCTGCTGGGCTGTGTTTCCTCAGGGCTGAGGCTGCCAGGGCTCAGATCCCCACCTTGTGCCTGCCTCTGCAAGCACAGCGTTGTCCTGCTGTTCTCTGCCAGGTAGGTTCTGAGCTTTGAAAGCACAATCACGAGATCTGACTTTATCATCTGTGCTTTCATCCTTCCCCAGGGGCCTTTCTCCTGTGTGCCCTGAGCTGGGCTCTGGCATTCTCAGGGAAGAGAAGCAGGGGCCAAGCAGCTGGATGGAAAGGAGAGTGACTGAGACCCCTGCTTTCATCACATCTTGTGGTGGTGACAGCCAGGCCACCCTGAACTGGAGGGGTTTACTAAAGAAAGACTCTTTCTGCATAGCTCAAGCTCTAGCTAGGTCTCACCACTTACTAGAAATCATGGCCAGGGCCTCTAAACCAAACCAGAGAGATTACAAACAGTTACATCACATGGGAAAGCTGATAGCCCCGTGACATTCACACCCATCTGACCCTTGACTTCCATAGCCATGGTGCCAAAAGCATCGTGCAATAGCCTCGAGTCCAGCATTGCCCTTTTCTTGCCCTGGCTGCTGCCATGCATAGGGTAAGTGAGGTCTGCAGGCAGTTGCCTGCCTACAGCTCACTTGTCTTGAACAGCAGGAGACATTTATCCAGCCTCTCTTAAGTTCACTCATCTACCCAAACCAAAAATGAAAAAAAAAGAAAGAAAAAGAAAAAAAAAGGTTCAAATTTAGGAAATTAATTAAAATGGGAAGTAAATAGAGCACCTGAGTCATTTCACTGTGTATTTTTACAAAGGTGCTTGCTGCTGGCTTCCTGAAGGTCCTGGGAGTATCAAGGGAGGTAGGTGGCTTCTTCCTCACAGTCTGGCAGGGGCAGGGACGCCTTCTTGCAGGAGTCGCCCAAAGTTGTTTCCTTGAAGATGTCCTTTATAGCTACTTTGTGTTTGTGTTTTCCAAGCATTTTTGACCACGTTAATGATTACAGCAAAACAGAATTCTTATTGGCAGCACAAATCACTTTTTGAAGATGACGCCAGCACTTACAGTCTTATTACTGTCATTAGCAAGATTATTATTATTATTATGACTTTGCCATGCTCCCCCTTTCTAAAGAAAGGAATTCAAATCCAAATATTCTGGCTTAAAAATATCCCATCCTCCTTTTCCTCTCTAACCAAAAAAAGAGGTTACACCAGGCCTTCTGAGTAATAGAAGAGCAGCTTTCCATGGGCATACTTCTGCTGTGGCTCACGTTATCGAGCACACTTCTCAGGCCTGTGTTTTCCTACTTGTACATCTGCTGAATTCAGCCGTCTCTGAGCTCAGCACTGGTCTCCAGTCTTCTACAGCCTGTCCCTGCTTTGCTGGCTGGGTACAGAGCCAGGGTCTGCAGCTGTGGGGAGCAGCAAACGTTGCTCTGTGGAAAGGTGACCCTACCAGATGTTGGCCAGGTGTCACCTGAGGTGACTTGCTCAAAGGACCTGTAGGTGACACAGGAAATTGATCCCAACACCTCATTTAAAGTGAGATGCCTCTCTCCTTTTACCCAAGCTTCAGGATGCCACCGGTCCCATCCATCTAGCAGGCTGGATTTTTGGCTACCCTGAAATTAGCTGCCAGGCAGGAAACCAGGGATCTGACAGGGTGTTTGTCACAGCTGGGACTGTCCTCGCCAGGCTGAAGGTAGCTGGATGATAGGATACACAGGAGAGGACACATTGTTCCTCGTCTTGGCCGTTACGGCTTTACAAATGACTATTCCAAGCTTAGTTCCAAAATGGTGTCGTGGCTTTCGCTGCTGTCATCAATTGCCATCAACACTGCATTTAGCTGACATAATTACTTATTGTTACAATCAGTGCCCATTAGGTTAAAGCTAAATTACAGTCTCAGTCCTTGGGAACTGCCTATTACATCCATATGAATACGCAAAGTTCATCACTCATGATTAACGTTGCTACAGTGAATACAAAAGGAATTAGTGAGGACCTGTCACTTATTGTAAAGTGCTGCCAGATTATGGTATCAGAAATGATGTGTCAACTGTTAAAACTTAATAATCCATGCTGAAGTGCTGTATCTGATTATAACACTGATCAAAGGAGAGGCCTGATTGGCACTTGGAAACCGAAGCTGGGTGGTTATGAGACCGATAACCTACATGGGTCAGGAGTCGATGACCAAGCGCTAGAGTCACAGCTCAGCATGCTCTCCTCCCAGCCTCAAGAGCTGCAAGGGGCTGGGGACACACTGGGGACCTGTGCCCAGGCACTGGCATGGTTGGGAAAGGATTGATGGGTCTGCGGGAGTGTGTCTGAGCCAGGAGGGTGGATGCATTTCCCAGCCAGGCACCTCCTTATTCTGTCAGGAGAGAGCCTGGGGTGTCCCAGGCTGGGATTCAGTCTCTCTCTGCTCTGGCTGATGGTACAAATGACTCTGACACAGCTAGGACTGTCATTTCCAGGCCCCTGCTCTTGCACTGGTGAGACCTGAGTGGAGCTGGGCAGCAGATTTCCCCTGATGAGGCCTGGAAGGCACTGGGAGGTCTCCCTCTTTGGCTGCGTTCATCCCCAGGGGGGAAAAGCAGCTTGCAGTTGTGTATATATTGGTGAATGTCTGTGTTTATGTATATAAGTATCTATATGTGCATGTGCACACAAATTGAGAAAAAATACTAAAATTTTGGTTTGATGTTGTTCAAAGGGACTTGTCTGAATTTTCTGATTTGAAAGACTTTTGATTTTGAAGTTGTTTTTTTTTTCTTTGCATTTTTCTTCCAAGCTCTCAAGACTAAAAAAAAGTTTTATTTAACCTCAAACACTGTAATACTGTGGGTTTTCTTTTAATCTTTTTGTTTTCCTAAAAATCATCCTACAAGTGAACATAAAGGGCTCTTGTTGAACCCTGCTAAGAAAGTCCTCCTGGGAAGAAGAGCTGAACAGCACAGGTTGAAGCACGTGGACTTGACAGAAGTTGGGTAGCTGTAAATCTGTGCCTGACCCTCGCTGACCCTTGAGACAGGCTCTGGCTGAGCCACGGGACAACGTGGTGCCTCCAAACACACGGCTTGGTGCTCCTCATCCAGCAGTGTGCCTGGAGACAGGAAATGGGGAGGTCTTCCTCCTCCCTTGGGGTTTGTGTATGACCACTGATGGGTTGTGTGCCACACACTGAAATCCCCCTATCAGCTTTTCCTCACTGCCTTGTTCATCTTTTCGTTCCTGGCTGCTGGTTGCAGTTGTTTCCTACTGGCCATGACCTGAGTTGCAGCTGAAAGCTGGCAAGACAGTACCAGCACATTTACCTTTAACCAGCTGATGTTTCCTGACAGGGCTCTGCATCTCCACCGAAGACATTTAAAACTTTTGTAGGTCTTTGGTCAAAGGCCCCTGGACACTTGACGTGACTTCTGGTGAGCACTGTGCTTTCTGCTGTTGCTGTCATGATTGCAGTGCTCCAGCAGATGACAGAGGCACGCTTGTCCTTTCGATACTGGGGTCATCCTTGCTACAAGACAGTCCTTGCTGTCTGAGAGGCCCCCAGTCAGGGTTGTAGCTCCTCTGCCTTTGACCGGCTAGTTGGTGGGTGGGAGCTGAAGGTCCTCCTGCCTCCAGGTGGTTTAACCATTTTTGCTCTCAGGGGAAGGTTCATCTCTATATGTTCATCAACATATCCACCAACATAACTCACTAGTACTTCTGAGAAGAACGAAATAGCAGATCTGGGGGGCTTCCAGGAGAGGCCATGTGATTTTTGTAGTGATAACAATATAAAGTATCAAGAGCCACCACAAATCCACCCTGATTCCCGTAGTCTTGCCTGGTTTTCAGACCCGTTGTGCACTTTTGTCCTTGCAGGTCCTGGAAATACTCAGCAGCAGCAATACCAAAGCAAGGCAAGAAAAGCTGTTCTCCTGAGATCACCAGCTCTGGAGGGAGTAAGGGTAGATCCGTTTGCTAGTGATTTCAATGCCCTTGCCAAGACCTCTCTGCTGGGGTACCTGGCTGAAGGTGAGTCAGGCTGCTGGTGAGATGTGCTGGTGCTTTCCATAGCTGTCCACACCTTGGGATGCAAAACCATCCAGACCTGGGCTGCTCTGCTCAGAGTTCCCTACCCAGGACTTGTGTGTCCACCATTAAGCCACAAGGTCACAAACAGGCATTGCTGGAAGGCTATAGTAGGTGTATTGGTGATGCTGGGGGGGTGCCTGCTGTGCTTGTAGGTGCTCTGGAGTGCATGCCCAGGCTGATGCATGCTGCCTGATGGTGCCCACCATGGGCAGTTTTTCCTGAGATGTCATCTCAGCATTCCTGGAGGTGGTTTGGGCTATCTATCCATCACTGACAACACGAAGAAAACTCTTTGGTGTGTTTCAAGATGTGTTTGTATCATGTCTCCCTTTCATGTTTGTTGTGTTTGCCAGACCTCCAGATGTCCTCACCTCTCTCCCCCAGTCTTGTTCCAGTTGTGATTCTTCTTGTTCGAAGAACAGTGGCCTTTTTTGCACCGCTTTGAATCTCCTTTGCCTGTGGCCCAATTACCATCGTCTGCTTCTCTCCTGCTCATTGCTTCCCAGCTGGCCCTCATGCTGTGGAGCTGTTGGACAGCCAAGGGAAGAAACTTTACCCCACCCCTCGTGAAAAGCATCCTAGCTTTTGGTGACCATGCTTTCCCCATTCTGCCTTGCGCTAGGTACACCTATGCTGATGTAGATGTGTGTGTGGCATCACACAGGGATGGTCCTCTCCAAGATATTAAAGGGCCTGACAGCAGTACCAGGGGGTCTAAAAAATAGTTTGCAGACCTGAAAGGTTCAGGCAAGCTTTATCTAATTCTTTCACCCTAAGGCCTTTCTCTTGCTCTGACTGTTAGGTTTTTTTATTCTTCTTCTTCAGTTGCCTAATTGTGATGTCAAGAGCTGCGTCTCTTTTCTTTCTCTCTTTTCTTTCTCTCTTTCTTTTTTTTTTCTTTTTTTTCTTTCTTTTTTTCTTTTTCTTTTCTTTCTCTTTTTTTCCTCTCTCTTTTTTTTCTCTCTCTTTTTTTTCTCCTTTCTCCTTTCTCTTTCCTCTGCAACTCCAACAAAGCAACATAACTAAAAACACTTGTTTGGGCTAAACTGAAAACTTAAAACATCTTTGGTGTGAACCTGCAAACAAGACTTCCCAAGTCTCACTCTGTTCTGTTTCAACTGATATATTTGATCTCTGGAAAAAATAATGAAACATTTACTTACCCTAGGCAAACAAAACTCCCTTTAGAGGACCTGAAATGCAACCTGTCATTTCCATTTCGAATTGTTTTAAATGCCTGTATAATTTTTAACCATAAAATGGCAAGTGTAACTTGCCAGTCACTGCAAATGGAAATGTTCCTTTTTCAAAGCATTCAAATGAAAACTTTCATTCTTGAAGGTTTCCTGTTTGTTGGCTGCTTTGGAAGCTGGCAATTCATCGAGATGAAGCTGTGCAAAGTTGTCTGTTGCTGAATTTGCTTTTTTTTTAATATATATATATATTTTTTAATTTTATTTTTCCTTTTTCAAAGGAGAAATTTAGAATGAAAAACATTGCTGTTCTGCATCATCCAGAGCTCTGTCCCCTGCCTCGCAGGTGACCCTCACCCCATGGGGAAGTGCAGGTCAGCCCTTCCTCACCTCTTTCCCCCCACCAAAGTCCTCTGGTGGCTATTCCTCTCAACCCTGCTCTGGACATGGGATTACAGCTCCGGCTCCTCTTCCCAGCGCATCATCAACATGTTGTTTCCAGGGTCATAAATTTGCACTGTGATGAGACACAACCAGATGTTAGGATACGTGAAGCGACTGGCGAAGCAGCCTGCCTGGCGCAGCCCCCACCTCCGGAGTCAGCCGCCCGCTAATGAGAAGCAGGTCTCTCGCCTTGAGCTGGGCCAGGACAGACGGAGAGCATCCCCAGGAGCAACTGCAGAGCTGCCATCTCGACCCCCTGCCTGCTCTCAGTGCCCAGGGAGCATCTCCAGGGTCGGATTCAGGCACTTTGGTGGCTATTGGCTTCTGGCTGCCATCTGGAAAGATAGTTTGGGCTGGTACAGGGGGGAACGCACAAGGCCATGGTCCTCCTTGCTAGCAAGGAAGCTGGTTACAATGCTGCGTTGTGCTTTATCATGTAAAAATACTTTTGAGATACATGTTTGGATCATTTGTGCACCTGAACAGGCTGGCTTTTAATGGAGATGCCCATGGGGAAGTGAGGTCTTAGCTCAGGATGCTGAATCAATACCCTCTGCCAGGAGCCAGTGTTGACTTGGGATGTCTCTTTCCAGGTGGCTCCAGCCTACGTGTCCCCATGGCTCTGAGGTGTCCAAGTCCCCAGGGTGGGCTGGGGAAGGTCGCACTGAGACACAGTTGAAGGTCTGCTGGTGGGAAGCATGTCTCCCACAGGCTGCGAGAGTCCGTGCAGCTTTCAACCAGTATCTTCTGCACGTGCTACTATTGCAACACGTCCTCATGTCTTTTGGTGTATGCTCAGTGGGTGATGTTTTGGGGCGTGCAGTAAGCACCAGGGGACCCACACCCTGATTACAGTCCCTGGGTATGACCGTTCTGTGCATTCTCTCTCCATGTGGTCTCCTGCTGCTGGCGGTCCCTGCTGCCCCAGATGAGCCTTGTGTGGGGCTGGCACGTTTTCGTTCGCTCCTTTGTGGCATCAGGTTAGTGCCTGCATTAAAGATGATCCGTTGTGGAGGTCTGGCCTTACAGCTGTTTCTCTTTACCTTTGTCCTTCCCCAGCCCATGTGGACACTGGTGGTACTTCCTTATATGTGTGCTCCCATTGCACAGGGATGGGCAGGTCTTCTCTCTCCCTTTAGCCTCCAGGTAAGCACAGAGGGGAGAGAAGAACTCTTTGAACTTGTTGGTACCAGGCCTGAGGGCTATGTGTTCTCCAGGACATCTTCAGGGGATGCTTCTCAGCTGAAGGTTCAGAAACAGCCGACAAACTGGAGAAGGAGGAGATGAAGCTTGGTAAGTCCTTGGAGGGGACAAAATACCATGATTCCTGTGTCCACGAGCGTCCCTTGCAGCCCTGCCTCCAATGGAAAGGAAGCCCAGCTGTCCCCAGATGTCTTAGCCACCAGCCCAAGGGACTTTCCCAAGGTGATGTGGGAGGGATGGGATCAGGCGGTCCTTGAGCACGTTCCCCCCCAGCCCTTTCCAGTGACGTGAGAGGGAGACTGAGCACTGCTCAGCCTCCTGGGAGGAGAAGCACGCGTCCCCATCTGACTGCGAAGGGTTTCACCACCTCCTCACAGGAGAGCTGCCGCCTTTCCTATAGGAAGGCCAGTGCTGCCCGCCAGCAGCTTCTGAGGTTGCACCTCGCAGCCCCGAGCGTGTGCAGGGAAGGAGGGGACGCCCCGTTACACGGGGTGCAGAGACCTCCCTGTCCCTGCCGTGCCGCGGAGCGTCCGCTCCATTGTGCAGCGGCGCGTTGGAGGGAGTTTGGGTTAAAAGGGGTTAACAGCTCTCTGCTGTAACACATGATTGGTCTTTATGAGGTTGAAACTCTTGTCTGTTTGAGGCCTACAGATGATGCTAAAGAGCACAATAATGACAGCAATTCAAAGCAATCTAATTATGCAAACGGGAGGCTAAACAATTTCATCATCCTTAAATTAGATTGTCCTAATGAGATAAAGACACCAATTAATCCTGAATTAATTTCAATAGCCTATTTCAGGCAAACACTTTAATATGCAAATGTAAATGAGAAACAAAGCCTACTGTAGAATGCCAGAGTTCAAAACCTCTCTCTGCACAGCTGCAGCGGGTGTAAATAGTGTCTAATGAGTTTGCATGGAAAGACACAACCAGTTGAAAATTTTAGACTTCATAAAGCACAGCCGGTGCCTCAGGTACGTCGCGGTGCCGAGGCGGGCGGGAGGAGAGGGAGGACTCACTGGGCTGACACTGGGAAGGCCATCAGCTGCTCGCTCTCCGCAGGCACACGTGGGATGGGTCCGGCCACCGCGGGATGAAGGGCTTTGACAAGATGCTGCTCCGTAAAGCCAAGCGCTTCATGCTGAGTACCTGGCCGGCCGCCTTCCTAGGACGCAGAGATGATTTTAATTAGCTGTTGCGTA
>JANVCC010000034.1:5870010-5938036 GCA_025345505.1 Todiramphus chloris collaris
ATCCACGCCTGTTTTTTTTTCTCCTAGGCACTCGGCAAGGGAAAGCTCAGACCCTGGGATTTAGGTTACAGACCAAGAGCAAACATCATCCCATGTTTCTCTTGCCTTGCTCCCCTGCCGTTACAAAGTCCTGTGAGCATTTGCTGTGGGCTGCTCTTATGGGATAACATAATCCCAGAGAGTGCTTGTGTCCTTCCAAAAGTATTTCTTCATATCTGGTAGCCCTGGATGTTCTTCCTCCTAAAAATGCTCATTCTCTCTTTGAATTCTCCCAAGTTTTATCTTCGGCATCATCTTGTGGCAGTTCGTGCTACAGGTTAAGAAGGCAGCCTGGGAGAAAGTGCTGCCCAGGGACCGTCCCGTGCAGAGACAAGGTCCCTCCCACCCTCCTGTCTTTCTCTGCAGCTTTTTCACCAAGCCCTGACAAGCTACCAGCTGGGCTGGAAAGCAGTTACTTTTCTTTTTGACTTCACCCACTGGCTGTTATCAGATGCACAGGATTGGAGGAGGTAGTGGTGACATTCCCGGGGCCACCAGCATCAGCATGCAGCCTGGGCAGACCTGGCAAGCTCAGCTTGGCTGCCCAAGTGGTATTCAAGGCTGAGATAAGTCTAGATGTGCTGTGAAAGCCTGGGGACAAAGCTGAGCATCACTAGCTGACCTCCACCAAGCAGACATCTCGTGTCTTCCCCGGGCACTGAAGGGAATTCGCTCTTTGTTTTCTCACCCTATGGTTTTCCCACACAGAAACTGCATGAAGCAGTGAGATCCTATCCTGGTCACATTGCCTCTTGAAAGGGCTTTCTGGTACCAAATAATGTTCTTGCTGTTTATTGTTCTTCCTGTGTGAATCACGGTGAGGAATGTCGGCACTTCTACTACGAACTCTTGAGTAACCATCCTTTGTGCAACATGGCATTTAATCCTTGCTGGGTGGACCACAAACATCCCTTTCCATTTCTCTGGCCTTAATGGGCATGGTGGTTTATTGACAGATGAATTGAGACAGTGAAAGGGCTGATGGCCCAGAGCTCACAGTGTGCCAGCAGATCTGGAGATCTTCTATCACACATGTTTGTCCTTGGAAAAAAGACAATTGACTCAGTAAATTGCTTAATCTCTGGCACGCTGGGTACCAGCACTGCCTTTTCTGCTGGAGCCTGGGAGATTTTTTTTTTTTTCCCCCCAAAGCATTTGTCTCTGCCTGGGCTCTTCCATCAGAGCCGTCAGTATGGCAGTGCGAACTCTGGCTCAGATGGAGAGGCCATGCCATGCATGGGGACTGGGCGAGAGCTCTGTGTCGTGCTGATCCCAAAGCTGATCCCACACAGGAGAGCAAATCATAGAACTGTCAGGGTTGGAAGGGACCTTAAAGATCATCTGGTTCCAGCCCCCCTGCCATGGGCAGGGACACCTCCCACTAGAGCAGGTTGCTCACAGCCCTATCCAGCCTGGGCTTCAAAACTTCCAAGGATGGGGCTTCCAGCACCTCTCTGGGCAACCTGTGCCAGTGCCTCACCACCCTCACGGGGAAGAAATCCTTCCTACTGTCCAACCTGAATCGACCTATCTCCCTCCTACCTGGTAGCATGGGGTGCAGACATGCCTGGGAGCAGGAGCATGGATTTATCATCTCTTGGAGACAAGGCTCTCTGTGAGCTGGGTCTTTCATCTGATTCTGGAGAGCTGGGGGTTACCCAGGCCTGGGGTGGTACCTGCCGGCAGAGGTGCCCAGGGTGGGGAAGCAGTTAGCAGGCGCAAGCTGCATCCAAACCAGGATGACAGATCGTTGCCTAGGGCTGTGGTTTCCCGTTAATTAATACCAGATCTGCGCATTAGCCGGTCACCCCCATGAGAGGAATTGGGCCTGAATCAGGGGTGAGCACATGATCACATTTTTGCCAAATTACCCGGCTCGTACAATATGGTGTGCATCTGGCTCCACGCCAGCGGCGGGAGCACAAAACAATACCTGATTCAGCAGAAAGTCTTCCTGGCCCCTTTGGAGATCTTGTGAAGCAGCAGAAAGAGTTTCTATCTGTTCAGTGCTTTGCATTGTTTGCAAGCCTTGGAATGGGTGCCGTAAAATTGGATTTATGGTCTTGGGGAAGCAGGGCCAAAGGAGCGCAGCCTCTCATGCCAGTGCAGTTTAAAAGTAGAATGTGGGGATGGGTCCAAAAGCAAGTCCTCCTGATTTTCTCTCTAGACGTGAGCTTCGTTGCCTGGATCCATCTGTTGTTGAAGCCTGGTGATCCCCGGAGGAGCTGGGCATGCTGCTGAGATCCCGAAACGGGGACGCTCAGTCATGTTCTAGTTAAAGGGCTCTAACAGTCAGCCAGGGGACTTGTAAAAATGTTAGCACAGGGTCTCCTGTTTATTCTTGTGCTCTCTGTACTCGGCCCGCACATTAAAAGATGGTATTTTTTTAGCTGCCAGTGCTGCTGTCTGACAAATACAGCTGTTTTCTTTCCCCCTCTGAAATGATGACACTTATAAATGGTGCTTAGTGGAAAGCCACCTGAGTGGCACACTCTGCCCTGGCACTCAGGCTGGGTGGGCCCGTGGGCATACTGGTGGGTCATGCCCCCCCACCTCCTTCAGCCTGGTATCACCCAGGGGTGCCCATGATGGGGATGAGCTCCCATCCTTTGAGATTCTCTACCCAAAAAAGCATTCAGCCAGCTGGGATGGCAATAGGTCGTCATTCGGCTTGCCAGGGCAATGGGTACGAAAATCAGCTTCAGGTTTGCAGCTGCCCGAGCAACTGGACTGTCCTCCCCTTCTCTGTGCACCCTTCTGTCTGGGGAAGGAGGCAGGGAGACTGGGTGCCCAGTGCTGCCTGTCTGCTCTCTTTGTACCTGCCTGGAAGCTTCCAAGGGGAAGGCAGAGGGAGCCAGGGATTTCTCTGTCCTGGTGTGGTTTTCAGGAGGGAAAGGGCTGGGAGTAAATGCAGAGTGATGGGCATCTCCTGACCTTCATGTCTTCCAGAGAGAAAAAACCAAGCTATCTCTATGCCAGCTCTTCCCAGTCCCTCCTCAAAACCCCCTGGAGAACAACAACAGAACCACCTTTGCTCTCCCCCTTGCCTCAGCCTGAGGAAAAGCCCTTACATTTTATGCATGTGAAAATCCACTTTTCTACACCTGCAAAAGGGGCAGGGCTGGGGTGGAGGGAAGCAGCGAGGATGTAAAAGGTGGGCTCTGAGGAAATAAAGCCCAGCAAGACCAACAGCAGGTTGGTTAATGATGAGCCAACCAAGGTGTAGCAGAGAATCTGCATAAAATATTCCTCATGGAGCTCAGTTTGCTGGTTCCAGCTCAGATAACAGTCTGACAGGCACTGAGGAAGGATGCCTTTAACCTTCACAAAACTGGGAGGACAGCAGAGAAATGAGCCAGGCGGTAGTGTCACGGAAATCACAGTCTCAGCGGTTTGGATGCATTTTTGCCCTGCAGCAGAGTTTTAAGCAGCGGAGGGAAAATAAAGTGTTGGGAGGAAGATGTCTGGTGGGCCAGGGCATGCTTCTGTGAGAGCTGCAAAAGTCCCTTGCAGAAAGATGCCTTTGCAAAAAGTTGGCTTCTGGTGGCCTGAAGAGGTGGAGATGCTGTTGCTGCTGGATACTCTGTGCCCCACAAAGGTTATGGGTTTAATGGAAGAAGACTGAGCAGATGTCCAGTCAGAACATAACGTGGTCCAGCTCCTGTTGGGTGACACCTACCAGATCTTCCAGGTCTTCAGGGACTGCTGCTCAGTGGCGTGAAATTTAAACCTTTTGGGACAACCATTTTTCATTGTTTCTGGAGGCACAGAAGGGTTCGTGCACTGGGCTGTGTGCTTATGGTTCAACTTCTGCCTGGTGGTACCTGCCCAACCTGGTCTGCAAAGGGGCTCTGCAGGTCCTAGCCAGCTCTCCAGATGCCTGTTTGCAGCTCGCAGTGGCTCCTCCTTTCTTGTACACAATCCTGTAGTTTTCTTCACCCTGTTTTTCAACCACTTCCAACCATTTCAGACAAACCCTGAAATCCAGTCAGTGACTTTTTCCTCATCTGTGGTGTTGTGGAGAGTGAAAGAACAGCTAAATAGCCTGTGTTTGGATGACTGGGGCTGGGACCTTGGGGACCTTTCCTTCTTGGAGTTTGATGGAACAGGGAACATACGTCAATATTTGGGAAACTCCATTATGTTGTGAGGTTTCAATGCAAACAACGATGCTCGTAGCGAAAATTTTCACCAGGCTCATCACACCAGAATAATTTGACAACCAGCGTGGGACGCTCAAATGCGTGCTCAAAGGCAAAAACCCTCTTCCGTCTTTACAGCTTTTTTTTTTTTGGTTGCCAAACCACGTATTTAGTCCATGCCTCAGAGCAAAACTCGCCAGGGCTGGCACGCTCTGCAGCTCTCATTCCACAGACCTCGCACTGAACGATCCAGTGTTTGTAGCCACGGTTTCCAGCTGGGCTGTTCTTGCAGAGCCCTGGCAAGGTGGCATCTGCCTGTCCCCAGGTGAGCTGCTTCCCACCAACGCCAGTGGAAGGCAACGCTTTGGAGACTGTCTTGTGACACTGAGACAAGAAAAAGGAGGAGGATCAGCTTTTCATCTGGAATGGAAATAAAGCTGGTGAAAGGATGGATGTTTTCTCTTTTGCCTTGAGGTTAGAAAACAGCAGGAAGTCCTTGCTTGAAGAGAAGGCATGTAGCCACCAGTATGACTTGTACAGGCTTCGCTGCCTTGAAGTCAGTCTGGAAACAGAGTTTTGTGGTGGATAAAATTTCATGGACTTTCTGCGGCTTCTGACTGCAGCTTTTCTTGTGCCTGGTTTGCAGCTAAAGCTAAATTTTTGCCATATTTGTGCTAGCTTGGAAGGCGGTGTTCATGCAGTCGGGATCACAGAGCTGGGGGAAGAAAATAACTGGGTTGTCTCAATATGTGGCAAGACAAAACACCCACATGGTCAAGAGTTTGCAGAAGCAGCCTAAGTGGGACCCTCTATTTTTGTCCAGGCACCTGACCCTGCAAAGTCTTTGCAAAGCAAGCAATCCCCTAACTGGTGACCCCGCAGCCTGAAGAACTAACTTTGCCTTTCTAGCTTATTAATAAGCATCTTTTCTGAGTAACCAAGATGTATTGAGTTGGGACTCCCCAAGTGCGAGCAGCCAGAGATAGCTTTGACTTTTCCTTTTTTTAATTTACCTTGTGGGGCTGTGGGAAATGAGCAATCCTTCTGGCTGTCAATATTGCCAGCAGCGCTACCATCGCCATGACAAGGAAAGGGGGGTCGGCGGGGGGCTGGAGAAACCAGGTACCCCGGGACCAGCGTCTCAGCCTCACGCCCAACCGGAGCTGACACGTCCAGCGTGATGAGACTCAAGTTGACGGTGTTCTTGCAACTCCCAGAAAATGTTTTGGTTTTTTTTTCCTTCAGCTCTTTCCCCTTCCCAACTTTCAGAGACAGAGTCTTCTTTTTATTCTTCCTCAGACCTTCTCTCTCCTGTCCCCGCCTGAAGGTTCCTCGAGGAGGCTCAGCCACTGTGCAGAGGGGCTCCTTTTTACGCCTTGCCTCTTTGCAGAGGAAACCTCCTTAGTGGGGAGCAGGGTGGTCTAGAGGGGATCAGCTCTGCCCACTCACGCAGGAGCTGCTGTGTCACTCTGCATCGCTGTGTCTCCCACCACCCTCTCCTTTCCCTTTTAATAGCAGCCAGGGCTCTCATTGAAGTTGTGCTTTTGGGGTGGCCTGGCCTTGGTGGTTTCTTATCCGGTGTTTTCAGGGTAGGGAGAAAGCAACCTGGGCTGCCAGGTGGTGAGAGAGGGAAGAGCATCACCAGTTTCTCAGTTAAGTGATAATGAAGTGATACAATACAGCTCAGCTTGGTGTGGCTGGGAGGAAGGAAAAAAGAAGGGGATATAAGGAGCTGGGGGAGGGCTTTGAGGCTTCCTAATTATTTGTGTTTTCCTTTCCTCTCTCTGGGCTTCTGAGGGTGCTCAGTGTCCTGGAGCTTTTCTTTGCAAAGCCTTGGAGAGCTGGAGTAGCAGAGCTACCAGGCCCTGTGAGTATGAGTTTCCTGCTCGTAGATTGTAAACTGTGAGTGGGACATTGTGGCAACTCAGGGGTTTACTATGGGGTGTTGCTTGTCTTGGGGGGTGCTGTGCAGGTCCTTGTTGCTCTAATGTGTGGTGGTGGGGCTTTTTACTCACATGGTGTTTCCTAAGCGTGTGATATTTTCCCTGTCCATTTTAAATGGTTGGATTTCCTGCTCGAATGTGGAAGAATTTGGTAACATTTGGGTTTCCCTGGTTGTGGGTGGGGTGTGAGCCCTCCCTGCTGGCGCTGCCCTGGCTGGGCTCGTAGGGGCTGCTTTGCACTACTTTTGCTGGTGCTTTGAGATGCTCTTTGAGCTCTCTGACACCCCACGGTGTGCTCAGCTCCTGGGTAGGCTCCTGATGGCTTTTCCCCTGCCCCCAGTCTAGGCGGGTGTTGGTTCATCTGCCTGTACCAGGCAGGCTACAGCTTGTGTGAGAGTTCTGGGGCAGGTCAGGTTTGGCTTTGCCTGATGTGCAACAGGACCAACAGCAATAAAACCACAAAGGGTTTCCTCCTATTGCATTTCTCCACCAATGCCACATGAGGAATCCTTTAACATGAGCTCACATCTCATTTTGTGTTGCGTAAATGTCTTTTCTGGGACTCCTGTGCTGCAGATCCCACTGAGTGCTGAAACAGATGGGCATATGCTTTGCTGTGTTCCTTCTGCTGAAGCAGAAATCACCCCCATTTTGGGGATGGGAATAAGAGCAAGGATGCAAGGTGCTGCAGGGGTGGGATGCTGACCCCAGGTGTAGTGTTGCTCATGGTCCAGCCTGGGGCAGAGAAGATGGGGAGGAACCCAGTGGAGAGAAGGGAAGGGTCTCTTTGGTGTCCCACCACAGCTTGGTCAGGAACTGGGGAAGTAGAGAGCCAGAAGGAGCCTCCTGGTTTGCCAGGCTAGCTCTCGGATAGCATTGCTGTTGATGCCTGCAGGCAGGCTACAAGGCAAAGAGCTGATTTCCCATTTCTTTTCCATCCTGGTTCTTCACATCCAGCTGCTAGCAGCTGCTTGGGCAAGCCTTGTTGCCCAGGTGGCTTTGGGCACCTGCTCTTATGGCTCCTGCAGGAAAAGGTAATGTGGTTCTGGGGTGTTTAATAGTTTTACATGGCCACGGCAGCTGGGTCCTGTCCCGTGCGTGGTGGGAGGCTCTGTCCTGGTGCCATTTGTCTTCGGTACATTCCATTTATCTCCAGCGAGACGCTTCAGACCCAAACCATCTTAAGTGATGTACAAAAGACAGTGATAAGTACCTTCCCCCGTCATTACGGCTCCATTTTATCACGGTGGTGATAGCAATAATGGCGGTTGTAACCCCCATCAAGTCCACTTAACGTGGTTCATTTTCAAAAGTCACTCAATGCCTCCTGACAGTCCGGCCGGGCGGTATGAAAAGATCATTTAACCCTGATGATCTGAGGGAGCCGGTGAGTGGGAAAAGGAGCCCCGGCAGCCAGAGAGAAGCCAGCACGGGGTGGGCAGGGGAAGACCATTGATTTTATGACAAGGGGCAAAACCACTGTCAGCGCGGAGCGGCGCGGAGTGGGGGGGGATGTTTCAATTAGCGCTAGCGGGAGAAATCCCAGGGAAGGCAGAAAAGCCTGGGCTGCCTCGCCTATTATTTTTTTTTTAACAGTGAAAAATGAACCCAAAATTAGAATCCCTATTAACAATTAGCGTAATTAAAGGCGACACGTTATAATTTCAGCAGAAAGGCGCTTTATGATGATACGGTGGCCTGAGATAATTACACCCGGCGCTTGGCGGAGGCGAGTGGTAAATGGATGGCGTGGTGGCCCACCTGCCACTCAGGCAGCCCTGCTATTATCCTGCCTGACGCTGCTCTGGTCCTGCCTTGCTGTTCAAAGTAAAGCCATCCTCTGGCGACCTCGGAGTTGTTTAGGAAATTGCTCCCAAAGTGCAGTCGGTTTTAAAGGATGGGGTGCTCTGGATTGAAGCGGAGGTGCCCCATGGGCAGTCACAGTTGTCCAGGCTGTGTCACTGGCTGGGGTTTTGTGGAGGAGACCCCATAGCAGAGATTATCCTCTCATCTGCCTCACCCACCCGGGTCAAACCCATAGCTCTGCTTTGCTGCTGTGTTCAATGCAAGTTTCCACATGATGGCATCCAGCACCCATCCAGCCATCCCAGGCCAGTGCCCTATCTCACCCCCAGTATCCCTCCATGCGTGTTGTTCCTCCCCAAAACTGGAAGGGCTGGGGACACACACACACTTGACATCAAGCTCTAGTTTATGAACTGCTCCCCTCCTCCCTTGCCTGCTCTGGGGTTCCCAGTGGGGACAGCTTGGGGACTGCATCCTGGCAGCCATCACCCATAACAGGGGAAGCACCTACTGATGCTTTGAAAGCGAAGTCGCTCAAATTTGGCAAAGGAGCAGCGCATGCTCTTGCTTTCAGGTTAGCTTATCTGAATAATTACACGAGCGAAGCTATCCCAGAGTGTCTTGGAATATGCAGAAATGCATTCCATCTGTGTATGCCACAGCATCGGTGTCAAAGAGCTCTCTGAAAGGAGGTTGGTCTCGCTAATATTTGAATTTGGGATGGGGGGCAGGGTGGTGCAAGAAAAACTAAAAATCAGAATCATAAGCTGACAAAATAACCCATTTGGGTTTAGGTCCAAAAGCTTGAATTTTGAGGTGGTTTTGTTTGGGGATTTTTTTTTTTTTTTTGGATTTGAAATCACTTTGGATTATAGTTTACATAAGACAATGCAAACCTTGAAAGCATTCAGCTGGAAGCAGAGCTGTCAATTCTGTGTCAAAGAAGCGCTTTGATCACTGAGAGGAAATTTTTGGAGTGTTTCCTCTGCTGAGGATCTAGAACTTGCTGGGGAGGTTTACTCCACGTTTGGAGCCAAGTCAAGAGAGCAGCTTTTTTTTTGCAGTACCCTGACCCTCTGGTCGTTCTCTGTGGTTTGCAGGAGGGTAAACACAGGAGCTGTCTGGCTCCTGAGAGTGGGGAGCATCGTTGCCTGTGGTGCCACTTTATTTGGGGATGGGGGAGCAGGACCATGCTGGGGCTGGAGCAGTTTGCTCCCGGTGGAAGGCAGTTACTGGCAATTTACAGTGTGTTCAAGGAAGTCCCTCGGAAGAGGGTTTAAGAGTTGTTGAGTCAACATGAAACGATATATCCGTTAATGAAGTTTAATAGCACTGAATAAGAACTGCACTGCGGCTCTGGGATCCTCTTGCAAATGTAGTTATAGTCTAAAAAGAGAGGCTGGAAAAGCAGTCCCTTGCTCCTGTCCATATGTTGTTCCCTCCGTGCTTTGCAACTCGGATGCCTTTAATCGCCAGCCAGTCCCACAGAGGTGATAACAGGAGCTGGCTGGCATCTCTTCTGCTCCTGCAGCATCAGCAGGAAGATGAGTCCTGGGCATTTCAGAAGAGTGAGTCAGGCCTTTCCCAAATTAGCTCCAAAACCAGCTTTTCAACAGCAAGCCCTAGGGTGGAGCTCCGCTCTCCTCTGTTTAATTCCTCGGAAGGTCTTTGAGCTTTGCAGGAAAAGGACTTTTTGAAAATAGTTTCCCCCCAGAACACGTGCACTCAGGAATAAAGATCTTGGGATCCTGGACAGAGATTTGCTGGTGGCAGTTTCTTTCTTGTGAAAATCTAAAGGCGCCTTGGGACATCTGCAAAACTAGGGGGTGGGGCAGCTGACAGGGGAGGAAAATGAGAGAGAAGACAAAGAAACTGCTGAAGTGTTCCCAGGATGGCAGAGCCTTTTTCTCTACCCCATAGCCCTGCCCTGTGCCATCACACAATCCCAAAGGGGTGGAGCAGGTGGCACCACTCAGAGTGGGAGGGCAGAGATGAGCCCTGAGCACAGGCTCTGAGTTTCCTAATGTGCTTTTTTTTTTTTTTAAATTAAAATAAAAAAAAGGGGGAGGCAAAAGGTATTATGGGGTGTCCTGGACTGCTAAGCTGCACAGGAGGGACTGTGCACATCCCTTCCACTCCTGCAGCCCACCTGGGGTGAGGGGGTCAGATCCTGCCTTGAGAGTGGCTGGGCAGTGGTGCTGGGAACAGCTCGTGGTCCATGCCAGGGGAGCATAAGGAGTTGCTGTCTGTTGGCAGGCTGCATCAAACCCACATTGCTTCCCCCTGCACAACAAAAGGGGTGCTCAGGGGAACTGCAAAGGCAGAAGACGCCCAAATTGCCCTGCAGCCACGAGGCAGGAGGTGGTTTAGGGTCTTAGTGGGCCTATGCGAGATGCCCTTTTTTGGGGGTTCATAATTTAGCACATCTAGACTAGAGCTGAGGATGTCTCTGTCTTGTCATGGTAAGCACCTCAACTCATGTTTATGCTGTCATCTTTCATAGTGATGCAAGACGTTGCTTGGGATGGAGCAAGGAATGAAGTAAATCTTCCAGATGATGCTCCAATAGTGACTCAGCTTGCTTTTTCAGAGGTGTGTCTGTAGGTGGGAACGCTGGGTAGGTAGTGGCTCTCCTGGAAGCACCAGGCATCCTTGAAGCACCTCTCACTGTGGAAAGGAGAGGGATATTGCAGCCTCTTTCTGCTCCATCATGTCCAGCTTTTCTGAGGACAGAGTCCCGCGGTTCCTGCTCCCCTCCTGCTCCGCGGGGACGCTGCTTGCTGCAGCAGGGAGGCAAACACCCGAGCTCCCGTCTTGAGAAAAATCTTGACCCAGTTTTCTCTAGAGCACTCGGAGGCACGGCGTTTAACGAGCTCTGTGTCCCTGCCAAGGTTCGCTGTGCTGCTCTGCCAGGCTGAGCAGCCGCCTGGCTCAAGAACACGCTGCAAGGATTTGTCTGTCCGGAGGAGGGCATTGCCTCTCCCAGGCTGGCCTCAGCTCTGGGAGGCCTGGACTCTGCTTGGAAGAAAAAATATCACCGTTAGGCAAGCCTCATAGAGTGGGAGGCGGGGTGGGGGGGGTGTCTGTGTGTGGAAAAGCAATGATAAGTGTTACTGGTTGCTCTGATTTGAAAGCCTCTGGGACCCGAGTGCGTGCACGGGGCTCTTTCCAAAACGTGTGGCTTGTCCCCAGCATCTTTGTTTTCCTGCTCATCCCTCCTGTGACTTCCCCAGGAGGGAAAACGGTGCCTGGCTGATCACATCTTACTGCTGCCATTGGGCGCCAGGGAAGGTGGCCATGATGGTGACAAAGCGAGTCCCCTGCGTGCCATGTCCCTGCTGGGGAAACGCTGGCTGAGCAGGTGCTTGCAGGGTAGCGGGGTCACAGGAGGTGGCCAGACCCCCAGGGAGAGCAGTGGTGGGGGTCTCCCACTGCTGCTGCCCATCGGGTGCGGGTGGGAGCAGCGTCTGCTCCGGCACTTCCCTGTGCCAGGGGCTGCAATGTCCCCTGGCTGTCCCCTGTCACCAGGCCAGGAGCCACCTCCAACCTCATGTGGCCACCACCTCTAACTCTCTCTGTCTTGTGCAATGCCCTCAGCCTTCTCATAAACACCGGCAGCATCTGAGAGGTGCTGCAGAAATTGGGCGGGGGCAGAGTCAGTGCCTTGCAGTCCCCTCACTGCTTCCCAGCCCAGAGCTGGATGTGGACAGCTGTGGGCAGTGTGAGCACCTCTGGAGATGGTGACGGGAGTGTCCCTGCTGGGGGGTGAAAAATCCAGCAGGAATTGTTTTGCTGGTGCTGCACGGGGTGGGAGAATGTGCCTGAGCCAAGGGAGGCTGGGGAGCATCCAGCACCCTGGCAGTTGCAGGCATACGCGTGTATCGAAGGGGGGATGTACCCCTTGGCTCTCTCAAAGTTCAAATATTTAGAATGAATGATGCCTCACCCTTTCCCCCCAATCTTGCCTTCCCTCTCTCGCCTTCCCCAGTGCCAGTTCCCAGTAACCCAGGTCCAATAATTCGGTTGTAATAAAATGTGACTGCTGGGGCTATTTTTATGGAGCTGGCACTCATTTGCATGCCGGCTCTGTGTGGGGCCCCAGGCAATCTTTTTTCTTTTTTTTCTTTTTTTTTTCCTTCCCCCCTCCCTCTTCTTCCCCCCCACTTCCCCCACCCCGCTGGCATCCCTCTGATCAGAAGTGACAACAGAAACACAGCCGTATTTCCCGGAGATTTACCGAGTTAGACGATGAAAGCTTGGAGGAGCAGTAACAATGGGAAAGGGGACACGGGGGGAAGTTCCTAAACTGATCGTTTTCAAATGTCAACTCTGCTCTCGGGGGCTCTGGCAGCTCTGGGAGCGAGCCCGTGGCTTACGGAAATGCTGGGAGGCAGGCGAGGCAGAGGCGTGCCGATGGAAGAGGTCAGCGTGGTCCTACTTGTTCTCCAGGCCTGGAGAGCCTTTGCTCATTCTGGGTGGCTTCATGGGGCTTTGTCCTTGACCTAGTGCTGATGCTGCCATCCACCTTCTCGGGGGGCTGCTGGGTGCCTCCCTTTGGGTGCTGCATCCTTTGGACAGTCCAGGGGCAGCTCCTTGCTCAGAAGCTCCAGTCTTCCTCACCCTTCTTGGCTCTGGAGAGAGGAGGATGCTGGGGACAGGGATGGGACGTGGCAGGAGCAGAGCGTGCAGGAACAACAGTGGCCAAACTTCTTTTTGAAAAACTTGTTGGTTTTCATTTTATTTGTGTGTCTTGGTTTGCTTGGGTTTTTTTGCATGTTTTTTTCGTTGCAGTTGCTGCCCTCCCAGGCTGAACAACTCCCTGCTAAAAGTAGGCTTGGGAAACAAGTGCTGCCCAAAGCATCTCAGAGCAAGGCTTCAAGTTCCACATTTAAAGGTGCCAAGAGGTTTCCCAGCCTGCTGCTGGGCACCAGTGGATCAGATGGAGGGAGGTGGTACTGGGGTCCCTGGCGGTGATTTTGGCCAGGAGCCGCCTGGGGTGGCCGAGCACTGCACCAAGCCCTGCTGATGCATGGGGCACTGGGCAGCCAACACTGGGGAGCACGGAGGAGTGTGGGAGTAAGGTGTGCTTGCAATGTCCTCTCCTTCCATCCCGCCAGCTGCACGTGGGCACACAACACTCTCATGCCAGCTATTTTATCAAATGATGGGGACAAGTGGAACCCTCCCAGCTTAGGCCTGTAAACCAAGATGCTTGGTAGCCCCCATCGCCTTGCCTGTCCTTGTTCCCCCCCCTCCCTCCACTCCCTCTCTCTTTCTCTGTTTCTCTCCTCAGCGCCACTGTCAAGCAACTTGATCACCTGCCAGCCCGTATTGATTTTTGCTTCCCAATCTCCAAGCTGGATGGAAGGAAAAGATTAAAAACAGTTTGTCAGTTTGAAGTTGAATAAGAATTCAGCACAAGGGATATCGCAGCGGCTTTGGGGGGGTAGAAGGGGCCAAAGCCAAAGATGGTGTTGGGGAGAGCATAACCCTTTTGCACCCTCTGCTCGGGTGATGCCCCCACGGTGAACTGACCCAGCACACTGACTGCATCTTGATGACCTCCTGGTTGCTGGTGGAGGTCTGCCTTCATCCCTTGCCCTCTGGGTCTGGGCACCCTATGTGTGTTACTCTGGGGGTCCTGCTGTCCCAGCACCCCCACTTCATGGCATCTTGGCAGCTTCTTGCTCCTCGTCTTCCTGCTGCTCTGCCAGTGGTGCCCAGCCCCGGTGCTCCCATCCCCACGTGTCCCTGCTGCTGGTGTTATTAGTATTCATGTGGTGGGTCTCTCGCTGTCCTTGTCAAGACTGAGTGGGCAGACTAAGGAAATTTGCCCTTCAAAAAATGAGAATCGTTTGAGTCGGGGAAGCTCTTCCCTCATGCGTGTGGTTTCCTTGCCAGCCCAAGGGATGACGAATGGTTCACAGCCAACCCTGCACAGCAAAAAAAGGGCCTTTTGGCTGAGATTTGGCAAATTGTGTGTGCTGGGGACCAGCAAAGGTTGCATGTGGGCTTGGAGCAGAGCTGCATGCCGTTGGGCTGCGTGAAGGCAGCGATGAGTGCTTGTCCAGGGTGTGATACTCCATTGAGCGATGGAGGATGCTCAGAGGTGAGAGGGAGCCTTGATGGTTGGTTCCTGCATGTCCTGAGGTGTTGGAACAGCCAACAACAAGCTACACTGCTTGCCAAAATCCCCCATGAGGAGCTGAGCTCGTGGGGTGAGATGGTGGGGTGGCAGCTGAGGCTGAAGGCATGGTCCTCTGGTGATGTCCTTGCAGTGGTGAGCCTGTTCTGCAGCCCCGGGTGAGAGTTTCTGGTCCCATCATTGCTCTTCCTATTCTGTCTCCCTTTTTCTGTAAGGAAGGATGAGAGAGCTGCAGGCTCAGGACTCTCCTTTGTTGCTGCTGCCGTCTCTGGCCAGTATCCAGTAAGGATCTGCTGAGATATATTTGCCTACATAAAAAAAGCAGGGTGGATTTACTTCCATTTATACCTGCAGGTGTATTTCCTTATCTAAATAATAGATGGCTATGTCTTCAGCCAGGGTAAGCTGGCAGAGTTCCTCCAAGGTCAGCAGAGCTGTGCTGGCTGACATCCAGAGGAGAGGACCCGGTCCTTCCAAGAATTAGCAGAGCAGTAGCTGTGTAGGGTGAGGATGGAAAGGAAGGTGGCCCTGTTCACAGAGGGTTTGGGACATCTGAATTGCAACTCCTATGTCTGTCCTGGGAGACATGGGACAAGTTATCTCAGGCACAGGTGGGATCTGCACTTGCTGATGGAGGACCACCACTTCTTTCTGCATGGTGGGAGACTGGTACTTCCAAAGGGCTCTTCTGACGGTCCTGGATGATATGGGAGATGGGTCAGCTGCTAGCAGCACCACTCGGTCTTTGATGCTCAATTTTGGTCTCTGGATAATTTAAGGTGGAGTGCAGGATGGTGGTGCTGAGGAGAAGCTCTCTCCTGTTCCCGTATCTTCCATTCAGCCTCTGGATCCAGCACCCACCTCCTCCCTGTGCTGATAGGTACCTGAAGATCTTTCCTCACATACCTCCACCAAGCTGACAGCTCCACTGAGAGGATGTCCAGTTGAGGAGCAGGGTTGAGCACAGCCAAAGAAGTGCTGCTTGATCTGCAGGGCATGTTTTTTTGTTACTGTCTCAAGGCTTTTGGAGGGAGGTTATTATTCTCACTCCTTGCTGAATGAACAAGGCGAGAGGGGTGCCAGATGAGGCTGGTGAAGGAGCAGATCTGTCTGGAGACTTCCAGGACACTACGGCTCCAAGGCACTCAAGTTCCCTCTGCACACCAATGCCCAGCTGTGGCACAGGCGTGTGGTCCCAGAGCAGATATTCTCCTGTCTTAGCAACACGCAGAGCTCGGGGAAACCTGTGCTCTCTCTGCAGCTGCCGCAATGCCAGAAGAGCTGATTTACCTTCTGAGAACCCAAACCTCTGCTTTGCCTGGCCCTGCGTTTCCCATTGAGGGGGCTGGTGTGTGGGAGCTGCTCTCCCCGGGTGCCCATTGATGCTGTGTGCATGGCTGGGGGGCCCCAGGTGAGCACACCAACTAATGTGCCCTGACAGGTCGAGGCATCCCTTGGCCGGGGAGCTGCTGGGCATGGTTAGACAGCTAACGGTGCTGGCAAGAGGCAGGTGGACTTGCTGCTCACCTCAGTCACTCGCTGCCCCTCTGCTTGCAAACTGGGCTGCTGAGGTGGGGGGTTGTCCAGGAATGGCTGGGTCACATTGGCTGGGCTGGGGCTGAGGAAGCAGAGCAGTCGGGGTGTCTGCTGCTTGGCCATGTGCCTGCATCTGTAACACAGCCCTGGTACTGGGCAGAGGAAGGTATGTGATGCAGGCTTGGATCAGGGAGATCAATTCATCCTCCCTCTGCTGCAGGGAGCCAGCAGGTAAAGGTAGACCCCAAAAAGCCAGGACTGGCCTTGGTGGATGAAGCCTTTGCCTCCCCTTCTCCCCAGGGTGATGGCAAGGTGGTCTTGGGGAGTGGCGGGCAAGAGCCGCCAGAACAAGTGAAGCGTGAGAGGCTCGCAGGGAAAGGTCATGGAGAGTTTTAAGTAGAAATGTCACTGTTGTTCTGTCAAAAGGGTAATGGAGCCAACGTGCATGTGGTGAAGTGGCTGCTGCCGTAGCAGGGAGGGCAGGCTCACCAAGCTGTGCCTTGCTGGACCCTCCCTTTGTCCAGCTCTGGGTAAAAGGCTTGGTGAGGTTCTGTCCCCTCCAACTGTCACCTCACCAGCCTAGCGCTCTGTTTTTCTTCACCTCCTCTGCCTGCAAATGCTCTGCTCCGACCCCGAGGCCCTGCTGTTGTGAGAGGAGCTGTAGGCTTCAGCGTGGGTACCTGGAGGACCAGGAGATGGGGTCAGCTGAGCTTTGTACATCCCTTCACCTTTGCAAGGCTCTGGGGTGCAGGGTTGGGTGGCGCAAGTTCCAGAACAAGCTGCTGCCCATCCCTTTGCTCTATGCTCTGGGATCCTCTATGTGAGGAGGATATGCCATCCCACCACCACCCAATGGTGAGGAGAGGATGGGGCTATGAAGCTGCCACATGGCCAGCACCAGCTCCAGAGCCTGCCTCTTTTTTTTTTTTTTTTCTTCTCTTTCTCTTCTTCCCCAGCTTTAATTACTGAATTTCCATATCATCAATTCCCTGCAAGTCAGCACTTGACAGGGAAGGCTGTGGCTACTGTCCTTGCTGCTGCCATCAGAGAGCACCCGCTCCGTCCAGGGGACAGCTCTCAAAACGTTATTTTTATCTCTGTCTCATAAAGCCTGTTCTGTATAAATATATTTTAATTAATTAATAAATGGGACATAATGAATTCTGGCAGGGTGACATTTGAGCATAAAGCAAGGCTTAAACAGATCCTGACATGTGTTAGCTGGGAAAACACAACACAGCCGTGTGTGCACCACACACACATATATATTCCTTTGCTACTTGGGATCGTTAGGCAATGTAGAGAGAGATGGGTTGTGAGGCTTGCTTTTAGGAAGCAGAGGTGAGAGCCACGAGCAGTGGCTCTGCTGGAGAACCACGTAGCCAGTCCCCTGGGTTACCTCTGTCCTGAGATGGAGAGGAGCAGGGAATAGATTTCTTCCTCTCCCGGAGACTGATGAGATGTCTCCAAAGAACAGGACTTGCTGGAAATGCCTTGTCTCTTCCATCCTGCGCCATCAGCTCCACAGGTCCCCGAAGCTCTGCTGTAGGTTGGAGCAGGGGGGACTTGAATTTCTGGCAATACCTGGGATATGAGTCTCAGGTTTCCACTGGCTTGTGATCAATCTCCAACCGGATCCAGAAATATAACCTTGTAGTGTCACATTTGCCTGGGTAGGTGATGATGCTGTGGGGCATCATGTGGCTTTTTGTTTCTCTAAAATAATGTTTTGCAAAAGAATATAAGTAAAAAGGGCAGGGCTGTGCTAGGGCTTCTTGCCAGCCCCAGCACTGATGGGACTTTCCTACGGATCTAAGGGGCACATAGGTGGTGGCCCTGTTCTGGACCAGGGATTGGAGGCTTGAAGGAGCAAGGATGGTCCTGGAACTGGTCAGGGTTGTGTTTCTGACCTGGCTTGATTCTGGTGGCACCTGATGGGGAGAACATCGCAAGAGGTCCTGTGCTGTCAGGAAGGGGAGCAAAAGTAGTGAAACCTTCATCCATTTCCTTCTAGTACCTGTACACCTCTGAAGATGACCTTTCCTCCACAAAGCCAGTAGCAAATCTGCTCTTGTGTAGCTGGGATCTAGGTTTTGATCCAGAAGTGGACTCGGTTTCTCAAAGCCTGCCATAATTTGTATGTCAGAGTCTCAGTACAGCCCACTGGATGACAAGTAGGGTCAAATGGTGAACATTGTCCAGCCTCAGATCTTAAAAATAGAAACCTTCTCCCTTCCTGAGTTTGGGAACGTGGATTTATGGCTCTGCTCTGCTGCGATTCAAGGAAGAACGAGTTGGAGAATTATGTTAGTACCAGTCACGTGTGCTGGAGATGAAAAGGTTGCACCTACATATATTACAGTGTCTGCATGTGAAGGTAAATGTAGTACAGAGGAGCCCTTCAGCAGCATGGAAGTGTTGCCCAAAGACACGCAAGCCTGATGAAGCGTTCCTTTGCTCGGCAAGCGGCTGCTTCTCCACGCCCTTGGCAGACCTCCCTCTTCATGAAGCCACCCTTGGTTATTGCCTGTGATAGTGCCCACTGGCTTCTTCCTCTGCCTGGGGACCTGGTGGGCTTTGCTCTGCTCCCTGCCATAGGATTTTCAGCAACATCATGACTTTGCTCCGTCGTGCATTATCCCAGCATCGTGACTGCGTCCTGATCTGCCTTTGGGGAGTTTTGGGAGATGAAAGGGCACGGCCAGGACACTTTGACCTATTATAATTGCATATGTACATGCATTTGATCAAACAGGAAAGGCAAGCTGTTTGCCGTTCAGCTTTAGTTATAAGCTTTGGCTGCTGGAAAGATCACGTGGAAGTGGATTTGAGGCTGGTCTCCATGTGGAAGGGGGGTGGGTGGGTAGATTGGGGGATTTTACTGTGTTTTCTTCTGTGCAACGGGTCAATATTCCTTCTCTCTCTCTCTCGAGTAGCTAATAATATAGTGGTTGGCTCCTCTTCGCCCAGCAGGGTTATTGTCATCCTTGCTAAAGTTTGACATTTTACACTTTAACTAAGCACAGCCTTAGGCGAGAAGCTGCTAAGAGACAGATTTCCTTATTAAAAGAAGATGTCACCAAAAGAGCAAGTCAACAAATATGCCACTGCCCAGAAACAGCCATGCAGCTGGGAGAGACAAGGAGGGTGGTGAGCAGAGCTGGCATGGGTGATGGGAGACAGTCTGAGCCATCTGGGGACAAGCAGTGCCTTCACCCACCGCTTCCACAGCGGGCACAGCTTCACACGCCCCATACCTACAGCACCTACTGCAATGAGGCTCTGGGGACCTCGCACAACGCGAACCATCCCCACCAGCATCTGTTAGCTACAGGGAGTTTGTCTGGGTGTCTGTGCGTGGAGGGTTTCTGAGTCTGAAAATATTTTCAAGGATTTTTCTCAATATTGTGATTGCAAAATGCCAGACACAGATAGAAAGCTGCAGGCAACTGTTTTTTTTTTTTTTTAATATATATATACACACACACACATATATATATATATACACACATAATCTGAGCATGCCTGGTCATGTGCCTCTTCCCTATGCTGCTGACAATGGTTTTTTTGCTCCCCTTTATGGAGTTTAAGTATAATACACTTAATAGCAGTTAGTGATGTCAGTGCTCTTTGGTATAGCAAATCTCTGGTGTGAGATAATCTTAGTTAATGATCAGCATAAAACAGATAGAGGTCAGTATTTTAGCATCGCTATAAATCCCACGTTTACTGTGATAGAGTTGGAAGGAGGCGATCCCATTAACCTTTTCACAGTGTTGATAGGGTGTGCGTCCCGCCGTGGTCAGTCGGGGTGGATGGAGCAGCGTGGTCCAGCCCTGTGGATGCTGCCGTCCTCCTCTTGGGCTTGCAGTCACCTGTGAGGGGCTCAGTATCATGTACTTGGGGTGGCCACCCCATCTCTCACTGCAGCCTAACTCAGGATGACGCTGTGTACTGGGAGGGCAGCGTCCGTAGGATGAGGAGGGGATGGAAGGATGCCGGCAGCTTTTACCCCCAGCAGATCCCATGCTGGAAAGGGCACTGCAATAGGCACACAAGCCAAGTGGCAGTGTGGAGGCAACCCTGCTGGTGCCAGAACCTCTGGGATAGCTCTGAACTGCTGGCCAGCTTGGCAGCCCCTGTGCATTTTGGTAAGGTCTCGCCAGCTGCAAATCCACCCCGGTGCAGTGCTTGAATAACCTGGAGACAGAGGCAGCGTGAAGTGGGGGGAGGGAAAAAAAAGATTAAAAAGGCAATGAAGCATTATGGTTAAGAATCAAATTGCATAAAAATCAGGAAATAAAACATTTAAAGCTCCTTCAGGAACATTAAATCGCTGAAGACTGTACTCACATAGCACTGACCCTGTTTTCCCAGGATGTCGGTGCTGCTCCTTTCATCTGCATGATGGGCAGTGCCTGGGATAAACCTCACTGCTTCCCATGCTGGTGTAAGGCTGGAGGAGCTCTGGGTTTCCACTGCAAAGCTGTGAGCTGGTGCTGCCCTCCAGCCTTGCTGCAGAGCCACTGGCTTTTGGGTTACTTCCCGAGCCTTGGAGGCACATTCTTGGTGCATTTCAGAGAGGGCATGGCCTTAGGCAAAGGTCTTCTGAAAATCCCTCAAGGTTTGGTCTGAAAGGGCACGTGAATGCAACCTTGGAAATATTTTAAGAACTGCTGTTAAAAGAAAATATATTTTGGTGCTGTCAATGTGCCTTCAATGCACTCAACCTGTGCAGACGAAGGTGGGCAGTGGGTATTAGTTTTCCATCTGTCAGAATATTGTTTTCGTTTCTCAGTCTCAATTTCTAGACTAAATCAGTAGGGTGATGGCACATGGCATGGGTGGGCGACGTGTCTCTAGAGGGACTGTGCTTTTCCAGAAGAACGTCTGTGGTCCCTGATGTCAAGGATGCCTGGCAACTTTGAGGCCCATGGGGAGGGTTCTAGGGGAGGGTGCAGGAGACCTGTGCAAGGATGGATGCAGGAGGTGCTAGCATCCTGTAGCCATGGCTGTGAGCGTCCGTGCCAGGTTCCCTGCATTGCTGCCTTCTTGCAAAGTCTCCCTCTGTACCTCTTCAGCCCTCTCCTCCTCGTCGCTGTTAACAGTGAGGTTTTGTCTGGCAACATTACTCAGAGACCCGGGGTTTTGCTGCACTTCAAACCACACCTTCTCCCTGATGTCCTTGATTAGTTGCCTTGGTTGTAGGGTAGTGCTAATTTGATCAGCGTTAGAAATCAGTGCGGTGCTGGAACCTTTTTCCCTGTCTTTCAACTGAATGGATAGAGAGGGCAGAAATAAAGGCTCCCTCGGGTTCTGGTTCATATGTCACCATGAAGTGCATTAATGAATCACTGGTCCCAGAGCACATTTGCGGCTTGTTACTAGCAGATAATCCTGCACTGTGACCCAATTGCTACTTGGCTGCCCAAGAGGAGATCTTTCTCCAAGGCCCCGAGGAGCAAAGATGGGCTGGGCTGGAAGTCGCCTTTAGCTTTGGAGCGGAAGCTGATGGGTTCATTAGAGAGGATTTTTCCTGACTAGTGCTCGAGTTTGGGTTTTTGCTTTGTTTTGTTGGGGTTTTTTTTCTTTTTTTTTTGGTTGTGTGGTTTTTTTTTTTTTCTTTTTAATGGGGAAAGCTTGGAAAAATAGCCCCAGAAAACTTGCTACCATATCATTCTGCCACTGGCGGATGTCCTCTGTATTATTGTATAGCTTTGCTAGATGTCTCGTGCCTTTGATCAGCTGCAGAAAGGCTCCCTGATGTTCCCAAACACTTCAGGCCTCTGTGGCATGGAGAGGTGGGGTTGGCAGGGAGAGGAGGACCCCGGGCACAGGAGGGAGGTCAGGGCTCCGGTAGCAGGAGCAGGTGGTGACAGTGTTGGGGCGAGAAGACCACGCGACACGTGGCCTCCATCCAGATGTGCTATTGGCAACTGCAGCACAACTGCACCCGCCTCATTCAAGCTGTCCTCAGGCTAGTTTGGTTGGGAGGGTCTGCCATGAATGGTGCCACAGGGCTGGTGGCACATGCCCAAACAATGGCACTCCAGTCCCTGCAAGCTGGTAGATAATTCAAGGCAAGTTCAAGTGATGTTCCTCCTCACTGCCCTCCAAAACATAGCCCCACACATTCTGTAGTGTTTTCAGCTACGGGATTTCTATTCCTGTAATTACATGTTTTTATCTGGTTCCTTGTTTTGCTGGGAAGGATGAGGTTATCTCAAGCCCTTGCAGGGAAATCTGTGTGTGTTTCCCAGACCTCAAGCTTTTTCTCTTCCCTTGAGCAAAGTCACTTCAGCTCCTCTCACCCCAGTGCCCTGCCTGAGAAAAGACAAGGGGATCCACATGCTTTATTTCACCCATTCCTTGTCTCAGCTGGCTGACCCAAGGGCTCTGCAGGACCTGCCATCAACTGTCCAATGCACCTGAACTGTGGTGGCCATGGCTCAGAGCGAGCTCCTCCAGCCCTGTGACCTTCCTCTAGCCATACTCATCAGCAGGAGCAGGGCAAGCAAGTCCTTCTCCAGCCTCCAGGGAGGCATCTCTAGGAGATTCTTGCTCCACTAAAATCAGAGGAGCTCTGAAGAGACAAAAGTGTGCAAGTCAAGATTCACTAGCTGATAGATAGTTAATATCTTCTTTTATAAGAAGCACCTTTATGAGCATTTTCTCCGTGCATAAGAGCTCAGTGTTAGTGACCGTGCAGGTTTGGGGAAGTCACCAGGAGTCAGAAAATACGACTGCTCCTTGTTTATTGGAAAGTTTATCTCTGCATTCAATCTTCACTGAAGAGGGCTTTGTCATGCCCACAAGACTGGTACAAACGGGGAGCTGGAACAGAGTTTTCTGCAACCCCAGAGCTAATTTCTTGCTCCGTTTTTTTGTTCCCATTGTTCACACGCTGGGGCTGCCAAGTGCATTGAGAGAGAAGCCTGTATTCAAGTCAGATTTTTTTTTTTATTTCCTGCATTTGAGCAGGCCAGAATTTATATTGCTCAGGTCTCCTTAAATTAGTCCGAGAGGATTTCATTTTACAGGCCTGCTTGACTGGGATCCTTTTGGCACGATGGGCTCAGCTTTGTATACAACTGAGATTCATATTTTATGTGTGTATAAAAAGCCCAGCCATGAATCTAGCGGCTTAAAACTTCACCTTCATTCTTTACAGCTCAATTCAGAGCACTCTGCACATTTCCAGCCACTTGGTCTTGCAGGCATCTGAGCTAAAAGAAAGTGGCAAGAGATGAGGGAGATGGCTCCAAAAGGCCACTTTGCTCTTCTTTGTCACCAAAGGTTGCTTGAGAGAGCCCTGAAAGCCTGTGGCTAGAGCATATCTTCAGTTCATGATGATGCTTTTCCCCCATTGGGAGTCCAGTTCCAAATTTGAAATGAGATCCAGGAGATATTCTTGGGAATTGGGGTTTTGGCAACAAGCTAAGACTCTGAGGATCTGGGCCCCATCTGCATCTGTGTCCCACTAGGGAATGCATGAAGAACAGCTGGAGCTTGGTGCTTGTAGCAAAGTTCTTCTCATTGACCATGACCCACCAAAGTTGGATGTAGGTGGTACAGCAATGATGATATTGGTCTGCAAAGTCCAAGTACCAAATTCAGGTCTGGCTCAACAGGCCAGCCGGAATGTCCTGGTTGGGAAAAGAGTTGTTCTCTGCTGCCCAGGGCCATGAAGAGCTGGAAAAATGAAGGTACAGAGCATATGGGTGGTGGGAAGTGCTAGGCCAAGATACTTGTGTGGCCCCACAGGGACCCAGTATAAATGCCGCTGGGCTAGTCCCAGCAGGGCGGGTTGGTTTAGGCTGAAGGCCAGCTCTGTGCAGTCAGGCTGTGCCCAGCTAACACCTCCTTCCACAAGACAAAGCCCTAGGGAAGCTGTGCCAGAGCTAAAACAGCAGCTGGACTGTTGCCAGATGCATCTGGTACTGCATGGGTGGGCCTGGACCCCATTTCCCTGCACTCCTCCTGATTCTTGGATCCTCACAGGGGGTGTCTCTTACCCACATGAGTACAGTGGTGGGGCTGGACCAGGCTGGCAGTGGTGGGTCACCTCTGGAATTACCTGGCATGGGGAACTGGGTGAGGAACATGAATGAGCTTGGTGTGGGGATGCCAAAAATGCAAGCAAGAATCATAGAATCATAGGATGGTTTTGGTTGGAAGGGACCTTTAAAGGTCATCTAGTCCAAACCCCTGCAGTGAGCAGGAATGTCTTCAACTGGAGCAGGTTGTTCAGAGTCCCATCTAACTTCACCGTGAATGTTTCCAGGGATGGGAACCTGCAAGGCTTTCTGTGATGCTCCAAGTCTGCTGCAGTATTGGATAATAGGGTTCTGTGGGACGCTGCTCCACAGTTTTGCTACTGAGATAAGCAAAGATGTGTCCTCATCAGTCATTTTTTTTGAGGTTTTTCTCTTGGGTGCGAATTCCAACAGGGTTCAGTAGATTTAAATGTTAAGGAAGACAGAATTTAAGAATATGGATGTCCAAATGTTGGGTTTTACTTCAGGCTTCTTGGCAACACCTGGTCTGCATTTGGTTGGCAAACATGTCTGTGATGCTGTGCTGCCTTCCAGAGCTAGTGTGGTTTGGCTTGGTAGGTGTGAATCCCCCCAGGCTCTTGTCAGCCTCAGCAGATTCATCCTGGTCCTGAGAGAATTGCATGGGAAACTGGAACAAGAGTGGAAAAGGGATGGGGGTTGAGCCTGGGCAGCAGGTCCCTGGCCTCTCCTTGCCCATGTAGGATGGCCACGGTAGGAGAATCACTGCCATGTGCTCCGGGAGCAGGCAGCTGAGGAAGGCTGCAGCCTGCTCGTTCCCGACAGCCTAGCTGGTGACCTGGGAGCATTTTCCCCACCATGAGTGAATCGTGATCCCACTTTGGCTGCGAGTCCAAAATACTTCCACATCCACTCCCTCCCCAACCCATGTTTGGCTTTCCAGTGGTTGGGTTTTATCGAGCAGTTCTTTATTGGATTTATCATGCCAGTTGTTAAAGCTTCCAGCTGCTTAAATTTACTTTCTTGTTTTCTCATTTTCTCATCTGTCTTTTCTGTGTTCTTTACAACAAAATCCACACGGCCCTCTATATCATTAACTCCACGGGCAAGTTAATCAAATTTACTGTCAGGCACAGCTATAGCTGTTGGAATGTTTCTAATTTCTTCGAAGGGGGATATTGGGCTCACAAAGAATCAGCCGGTTCCTCCATTTCTGCTGACTTTCTCCAGTAAAACGCCCTGGAGTCGCTGCAGTTCTCAAGCCAGCTCAGATGCTCCATTTCTCACCGTGGTCTCTCCTGTTTCTGCTCTCTCCACTCCACCGACAGCTCAGTCTAAATTTTGGGTTGGGTTTGCGTGATCTTCCGTGGGTGCCACGTCTCGGTTGGGGTGATCCAGAAGACAATCCAAAGCAAAGACCAACACATGTACAGGAGGGCTGGGAGGTTTACCTAAACCAGGACATCCTTCATGGATGACAAGACTCTGCAGCCCTCATCCTAGGCTAGCATTTGCTGTGCTGAGGTTGCATGGGGAGCATCACTGAACAATCTCCACAGCGTCCTTGGGAAATGGGCCACATCACTGCCTTGGAGGCTCTGTGGCAGTAAAGATGTTTATGGGCTCTCCAGCCACGTTTATGGGTCACAGTGGGATCCAAAGGCAGAACAGAGACTTGAGTGTCACGAGCACTCGGCTGTGGCGTGACTGTTTGCTGTTTGCTTGTCCTCAGTGCCCAAAGGCATGTTCTGGAGCAAGGACTGGTATGGGTACTGTGGCAGCTGCAGAAAATGGGAGTCCTGTTCCCGAGGGGCGGATCAGAGGGACCTATGCAGGTTACATATCCCTGGGGGTGGCCGTTGGCATCAGAGGGGAAACGTGCTCCTGCGCCGAGGCAAAGCTCAGTACCAATTTGGGTAATGCTGTCGTGCAACCGCGTTGTGCTGCCGTCTGAAGGAAAGACGCCTGGGAGACTTAGCAATGGACCTGAGGCAGCAGCCTGGGAAACCATTGACCTACGTCTGCAGACACCTTCCACCTTGGGAGCAGGCTGGTAGGACTGCCAGCACAATAAGGCAGGAGCTGTATGTTTTACCTGGGGCTGGCCACGCTGCCGGGCATGCACGGCTCATGGTGACCCAGCTGCCCATGCCCTAGGACCAGGCTGTGGCATGGCTCTGCCTCCAGCCGCTTTGGGAGCAGCGGTCGGCCGCTGGTCCCCAAGCCAAACCCCACCTCTGTGAAAAGAGAATCGAAACCCTGCCTGGAGGGGTGTGGGCTGTGGGTTTCGCGTGGGGCCAGGGCACCTGCACGTACGTGGAAATAAACCAGCATGTTCTTGCTGCGAGACCTCGGTGCATCTCACGCGTGTAGGCACCAGAGGTGCGAGACAGCCGGTGCGTGTGCTGCGGGAATGACATCCAGGGCTCGCCTTCCAAATCACCGGGAGGAGCAGAGGAGGAAGGGGAAAGGGGCTGAGAGCGGGCGGAGGAAGGAGAGAGAAGTAAACAGGGATGAAATTGCAGGTAAAAATAAAGCCGAAGAAGCCCAGGTGGAATTCATGCAAAGTCTCCTCATCAACACTGCGACTCCCTCCTGTCACGGGAACTGTCATCCGGGCTCGGCTCGTAATGAAAGGGAAAATATTTTATTCAGATTTATTAATTTGAAAATGAAGCCCGCCTGTCGAGAGGGGGACAGTTCTTCTCAATCTGTCATCGTTGAACCACACGCTCCTGACACCGGGATTCATTTGTCTTGTCGGCTCTGACAGTCGGATTCTCCCAGAGCTGTTCCTGGTGGATCGCCCTGGGATTTTAAACCGGATGAAACACATTCCGACAAGGAACAGCCTCTTTATTAATGCAAATTACACGAGGAGGAAAGAGCGTGAGGGAGGGAGAAAGGGAGGGAGGGTGACGCCAGCAGACGCTCTGGTTCCTCTCCCTGTATCAGTCATTTGTTATTTACATTTATACGCATTTTTCAGGTTTAATAAAAGGAGACTGGGATTTTTGGTGACATTTATGGATGGATTATTATTATTTATTTTTTTTTAAATGGTACCATCACCCCAAACGTATGCAAAAATACATATATATATATATATTTATATGCATGTGTGTAAGCTCTGTCTCCTGTGGGCAGAGCTGGTTTTGGCCAGGGTGAGCATGTGTGTTTTCCCATGGTTGCAGGCGAGGGGGCTCGGAGCTGGGAAGGAGACATGTGGCAGGCAAGGCTGCCAAGGTGGCCGAGGGCAGGGCTGTGGTATCTGCTGGGATGCCTTTAGGACCCCTCCTCGGTCCCCGGTTGCAGTGTCCAGGGGGTGAAGGCAAGGTGGTCCTCCTTCGTGCACCCCCGCATCCCCAGGGGATGTCCTGGGGGTTGTCAGTGGTGGAACTGTGGCTCCTGGGGGTCACTGTGACTTCCTGGGGCACAGCTCTGCTGCTGTTCTTCCATGGGGAAGATAATGTGCCTTAAACATTGGCATCTCCCAAACTCTCCTACTCTTGCCTCCCTTGCACAGGCTTTGGGGCTTTCAGGATGAGTTTTCCCTTGGAAGCCCTACTAGCCCCTGTGGAGTCCAGCTCTGCTCACGAGGGCTGGCACCAGCCCCTCCCCACCAAGGTCTCATCAGCACAGTGTAAAACAAATGCCAGAGCCGGGAGTATGGAGAGCCTGAACGTATGTGTCTAATGATGTCTCCACAGTCTATAGAATGAATATTTAATAACACTTGTCAGCAAGATCTTATAGAGGGATTTCTTTCCTAAAATGCTCATTAACTCTTGTGTTTTCTATGGCAGTCTCAGTGTTTCTGGTGGCCTCTTGCTGGTTTGTCACCATCCTCCTGGGTTCTCTTGCTTGGGGTTCTTTCTACCATCCCTTCTCAGCCACGGCTCAGCAAAGACCACCATCACTGTCACCACCCTTGTCAGACCTGCCCCTAATGAGGATGGTGATGTGAAGCTGTGGGTGAACAAGTTGGAGTTCATGGATGCCCTCCTCCCCAGGGACAGGTGGGACCCTTTTTTTTTAGGGTCCCAAAGTCTCCAAGATGACCTTGTGTGTCCTGCAGCCTTGTGTCGGCCCGAGACCCTTGCGCCCAGACTTCCCTACCCTGATAAAGCTCTGTCGGAAAGACGTTCAGGCTTGACTTGAAGGCTGCAAGTGATGGAGAATCTACCACGTCGTTAGGCAAATTGTTCTGCTGCTTAATTAGCTTCACTTTTAATGTGCTTGGAGCAATAAGAACAGTAATTCACGGTAGGAACAGGGACGTGCAGTGAGGGCCTGGAGAATTGTGGGAGAGGAAGGTGAAAAGCCAGAGAAAAAGGACTCAGAATTAGAGCAGAGACATTTTTCAGTGAATCTTCAGCCTGTGCAATGAACAATGAGAAGAAAGAAGAGGGAAAGGGAGCAAAAAAGGGAGAGAAGAGAAGGAAACATTTCAGAGGGACCAATGTTATTTTTGAATCTGGGTTGAGTTTTGTGCATGCTATATTTGTGACAGAAAACTAAAGAGTAGAAATGCCAAAAATGCCATTTGGTAACACACTTGAATTGCACTCTTCCACTTTTCATTCTGAAATGGCAAGTTTTAAAATTTAAATCTTGGTCTAAAAACCTTTTTTAAAAAAACCAAAAAAAAAATCCAACCCCAAAAAAACCCACAAAACAAGGTGGAGGTGTTGATGTTTGAACCTTGATGCTTGAAACCTTCTCCGAAGGTTTTCCCAGAGACAGTTGTCTCTTTTCAGCTTGCCTACTGCTAGCTTAAAACCTGGTAGGGGGCCTGCTCAAAGAGAAGCCCATAGCAAAAAAGTCCTAGCTTCTGCAAGCTTCTTTCTCCCGATGGACCCAGAAGTTGCTCTGAGAGCAAGCTCAGTGATAATCTTCACTATGCAGGTGCTTTAACCCAGTGCAGGTGGCCACAGAAACTGAGACCTTGCTGTCTAAGCAGCACGGGGGTTTATTGGAGCTGTGCCTCATGCATTCTTCCTGAGATCAAGGTCCTGAAGCGAAGGGGCACGCATTTGGTGACGTGTCTCCAGAGCTGCTCACGTGCAGCTGTGAGGAAAGCCATGGCTGGGGAGATGTTTCTGCACTTTGGTGGGTGCAGACACCATGAGCCCTGCCAACATCTGCACCCAGCTGGCAGAGGTGATAGGGACGTGGTTCTCAAGGACACCCTTTGGAGCACCTTGAGGAGTCAGCTGGACCCCCAGCCCAAACCCCAGCCTATGTCAGAGCACCTCTAGCTACTGTTTTCAAGGACCTTCCCACTTTGTCTACGGGGACTGTCTGAAAAATCACTTCTGTCCTTGAATTCCTATTTCCTTGCAAACCCCATGGCTAGGGCTCAGCCCTGGTGTAATAGGTATCTGCTTGTAGCAATCTCCACACCCCTCCCCAAACCTACTTATAAAATAATGTACCTTGCACCAATTTTATCTGTGACATTGCATAAAAAAAAAAAAAAAAAAATCCATTAAAAGAAATAAAAGCAGGTGCAGCCTGGTGCTGCAAACACTCCTTCACTCTCATTCTCTCCCCTTCGTTCTCCCTCTCCTTCACTCCTGGTGTTTGCTAGTTTGTATGATTAATTTTATCAATTTTCCTGACCTGCTTTGCCACCGAAATAAATATGACAGCTGCAGTGCTGCCTCAATTCGTTCTCTTGCCAAGTGAGCTGCTGAGATGTGTTTTCTTGTTGATCGCAGACTTTGGTAAATATCAAGTAAATAGACTGAAGAGGATTCATTTCAGCAGCTTGGATTGTCAGGACTTCAGCCTGAGAGCCCATCCTTCACCGGGGAGACAAAGGGAGAAGGAAAGCTCCTGTCCCTCCCCAAAAAAGCAATCAGGAAATTCTTGCAGTGCACCAAGCCACTGTCAGCCTGGCCCATAATTAGCAGTGTCAGCAGATGTCTTGGAGGAGACTTTTAAAGTCAGGGTCCCCAAAAAAGGAGCCCCGTGGCCAGGCAGCTGCTGTGGTGTGCGTGGGTCAGGGTGGCAGCAGATATTGGTGCGCTGGGCACTGCTACCCTGGTCCTTTGCTACATCTCAGTAGCATCACGGAGATGGTCCATCACCAGCTCTTCCACTCTCTGGGTATTTTCTCCTGTCCCTGTGTAGAAGAGAGAGTTCTTGTCTCTCCTTGGCAGAAAGTGGTCCAGTGGGCCACGGGTTTATGGAGCACCAAAACTGGCCAGTGCCGGTGACCCGAGCAGGGAATATTGATGACAGGGTAACAACCTGTCATTGTCTTCAAATCAATCAGCTGTGTCTAGTAGAGCAGCAGTGTCCCTCTACCCTCCTCACGTCTCTTTTCTTCTGCATGGTTTTGTTTTGGTGGTGATGTTGGTAATCTGCCTGCCCATTTTCTTTCACCTAGACCAACATCTGGAAACACCTGGAACTGAGCTGTGTGCAGACCTCACGCTTGGAAATCGTTGGCCAAATACCTGCTTTTTCGGTTCCGCCTCTCCCAGTGAAACTCAGCTAAAGGCCTCCCACCTTGCAGGGAGTCTCTGCAGGAGATCTCCTGCTCTGCTGAGGCTGCTGGAACACAGCTATGGGCGTGCCATCTTAATTAGCACGTCCTCCGTCCCGGTGCAAGGTTGCGTATCGTCAAAGCAAGTCCTACAGCCCATGTAGGCGTTCTAGGTTGGTACACACCCAAGTAACCTCCCCAGGGGCATTTAACTGCTTAAGCAGAGGCCCTGAATCTGGACCAGTGCTGGCCTTGCACGTGGCTTCACACGGGCAGTGAGTTTGCCACTGGGCTGTGCTGGTGCGGGGTGCGCAGCGTGCTCTGCCCTCCTGCACCAGGGACTTTGATCTGGCACTCTGGAAGTATTTGAGGCTACGCCTGTGGAAGTAAATTAAGCAGTGCTGGAGAAGAGTGATCAGCGTTTTTTATTTACTAGTATAGAAATATTTACTAGTGTAGTCTAAGGATCCAACTGTCCCTCGGTGAGGACTGGTGTGCTGAGAAGATGCTCCCCGTGTTACCAGTCCCACCTGTGCAAAAGTCTGCCTTCTCTTCCCCAAGAAATCGTGAGATTGTTTTATTTAATTCATTTCAGGAATATTGGAGAAAAATCGAGGGGTCATTTTGTACCTTTGCAGACTTCACCTTTGGGTGCAGGCATTTGGCCTTCCCATGTTTTTCTCAGCGGTTAGACGAGTTTATGTACAAGCTTTGTTTCTATAAGCAAACCTTTTTGCTGATTTCTAGCAGAAACCCGTATCTGTAAAGACTCTATGCGTAATGAACACCGTCTTGAAGCTTTTGCTTCTAATCAAAGATAAAGACATTTGCTAGTGTTCACGATGTAGTTAAATTACCAGTACAACCCCAGAGCCGAGCCCATGGTACCCTGCGGATCTTAGCAAGGCTGCTTTCAGCCAGCACGTACAAACAAGGGGAGAGAGGGGGAAAAATAGAAACTTCCAGCCTCCAAAACCAAAAAGTGAATTTGTAAATGTGACCCAGATAAACAGGACGCGGGACGGCTTCCTTGAGTCAGCAGAGACACCAGCTCACGCCATCTCCCTCTCCCTGGCGTGTCGCAGGCGCCTGCAAAGGCGAGGGGGTCGCCCATCACCCCATCATCCCCCCAAAACTGCCACAGCCTCCAGCGTGGGTGTGAGTGGCTGAGCCAAAACTCAGCAGCTTGCAAGCAGGGAGGAGGAGGAGGAGGAAGGGGGCACCATAAAATGCCAGCAACTGAATATAAAAGCGAAGACGCAGGGCTCCCCTGCTGCCTCTGCTCTGATTTCTTGCAGATTGACTGTGCACTTGTAGCTTCACCTTTCGGAACTGTTGTATTCTAACCATTACTAAGGTGATAATTTTCATTAACAACTTGCTGCTGGAAGCTGCAGCTGTCCAGGACTTTCCATCAGAAAGGAAGTGTAGCTGGCTGCAGGGTCCTGGTGCCGTGTTGGGACTCGTTCCTCCTCATGTGTTTGAGCTCTGATGGACTAAACTGGCCAAGTAGGTACTTCCTACCTACCCTCCACTGAGGGAGGGAGACCAGCACCTCTTTAAGTCTGCTTAGGCCAGTGATCTGGGACTCTGACCTTAGGACAGGCTGACAGCACTCTGGTTGGGTGAGACTCAATAACCATGGATGGATCAGAGGCAACCAGAGCAACCAGTGTTGAAATTTCTATGGATGGCCGTGTGGCACCCAGCAGCTGGAGCACTTGGGAACCAGTAGCTCATGAAAAGTATGTCCCTGTGTTTGGTAGCCTTGAGCAGAGTTATAGATCTGTGGTGGTGGGTCAAGTGGTGTCATACTTCTGTCGCTCCTTGCATGGACGTGCTCTTGGACTGAAAGCTTAGCCTGCAGGAACAATGTTCTGTGCAGGGAGGCTGTGCCACTGCCAACCCCAAGCTGTCCCTGCTGAAGTTAAGATCTATTTCTGGAGGGGAGTGAAGGCCACAGCCTGGTACCAGGAGTGGTTTGGACATAGGTGAGCCGAGTTGCTCTGTGAGTTGTGCTGTTGTCATCCTTGACTTTGCATTTAGTCCAACCATCCTGGTGCTGCCCAGGTCATAGCCATGCAGCCTGGGAGATGTCCCCAGGGGAGCTGAGCATGGAGCTTGCACTCAGAACTCCTGTGCCAACGGTCTCTAAACCAGCTCCAAATTTTCCCGGGCACCACGAGCTCCAGGGGTCACTTCTGGCTATTGGTAAAGCTGCCCAAGGGATGGTAGTGCTACAGCATGGTGCTTCCTAACAAAACCTTCCTTCAGCAGCAGCCATCCCACTGCCGATCTAATGGGCTGTATTGGACAGCAGGAACTGGGAGCACAAAAGCCTAGGAGCATCACCAGCCCGCTGGGGAGTGAAGGGTGGCAGCACTCTCCTGCTTTTCCCATCAAGCTGGTGAGAAGCTCGGCTGTGTTGACTGGGCATATTTTTTACCGACGCAGATCACCTTGGTCCAGCAAGGAGTGCATGCAGCAGACGCTCGTCATCAATTCAGATATCCCCCTCCCCTCTTCTCAAGGACTTCTGAGAGCAAAAGGCTTGTGGCTACAAAGATTTACACCCCCTTGGCAAGGGTTAACCTCATCTGGCAGCCACTATTGTCTCAGGACAACTTGTCAGTCTGTGAGAACGTGCCGTAATGGATTTGAAGTGGATTGCTCAGCCCACGGAGAGGGTGATGCTGTATTTATTGAATAGACATTAAAAAGAACATTTCTCAATTTCTCAGCACTGAACTCGAGGTCAATGGATCTTTTTGGCACTGACATGCTGAGTCAACTCCTAGCTTAAAGCTTTTAGAAGGACCAGGGTTAGATGAAAGGATTAGACTCTGTCTTTAGCGTTTCCCGGGCAAAATTGTTGGGTGCTAAATCATTTATGTTGCTTTGTGGTGCTTTGCTTGGCCTCTCCCTGTTACCTTGGAAAAGAAAAAAAAAAAACCCAACAAGTTCTTGCCTTTTTTTTCGGATTGAAATGACACAAGTTGATTATTTCCACTGTGTTGTTCTGAGGCGAGCCAGATGCAAAGTGTGCTGGGCTCCTAACAGCACCGGACCACTGCGCGGTCGCTGAAAGGGCTGCAAAGCCTTTTCTCCTGGAGGAGAAAGCGGCTCTGCAGTAGACGTGGTGCCACCCAACCCAGCCGATGCCGAGAGGGCACGCAGCTTGCTGGGTGCTAACAAATTCCCTTCGCACCAGAGAGCCAACGTTTTCGTAAGGAACGAGCGATGGATTACAGCGGCCGTGAGGGCGGCTGCCGGGGGGTCAGTCCGGAGCCGCTGTTCTCTGGGAGCTGTCTGAGGGGTTTGGTGTTAAGGGGACGAGGTTACGCTCCTCTCGCTATTACAGTAGGGTAAATCTGGAGCAAGGTGCTGGCTGCGATAGATCTTTTCATAGATGCTGACCTCCTCGGTGTCATGCACGCAGCTACTGTTCCCTGTGGTTCCTGGCAATTTTGTGAAGGTACATTGGTGTCACGCTAAGGGCAGTGCTGGACAGGGGGGTTTGGACAAACCTGTCTAGCATGAGAGCAAGCTTTGGGAAAGGCATTTTTGGGAAGGGTACCGACCACAAAAAGAGTAGTGGAGGATGAGAAACTGCTGCTGTGTTCCTGCTGTGTATCCCTTTGTCAATCACCTTGGCTGCAGGGGAGAGAGGTGCAGCTCCCACCTTGCTCCCAGTCCTCCTCAGGGGGACCACGGCATGGATGGAGCAGCATCTCCTCCAGCAGAGGAGGAGGAAGGCAGCCTTCCTCCAAAGCACTACCTTGTCCTGCTTGCAGCCAACGTGTCCCACGCTGGCAGCTCTCCTGGGGTCTTGTGGTGGCATAGACCCCCCTGTCCTGGATCCCTGTCTGTGGAGACCCATCCCATGGCCCTTTCCCTGTTGCAGCCAGCACTTACCTACGGTTTCAGGCCTTCTGGTAGCGGTGCAACAAATAAAATGCAATCCTCCTGTATCATAAAGTCCAATAAAAATGAAACTGAACATCCACTTTGCAGACAGCAAGTACACTGTAAATTTATGAGATCATATCTCGTGGAGGACAGGGTAGTTAAGGGGGGAAGGAAGGGGCTGGCAAAAATGGGAGCGAGTGGCCAAGGGGTAGTAAATATGTTTTCAATAATGAAGAGGCCCGATTACCCTCTTTGCAATAAAAACGTGCACAAGGCAGAGCTGCAGTAAAAATTACTCCCGAGCAGCCTGGCGTATTTGCACCTTGTCATCTTGTCAGCTCCATGCAAATTTGCCAGGCGCCCGCAGCCGGCGTGGGTCGGCTCAGCGGCGCAGAGATGCCGAGGACCAGGCAAGGGTCCCCCCCCCTCCCACAAAAGCCATTTCATTTACAGCCCCCATCACCCTGGTCCTGCCCGCCACCCCCTCCCACCCTGCAAAATGCACCGTAACCGTAGCAACCAGCAGAGATGCAGGATGCAGGGACGGAGCGGAGGATCTCCCGGGTTCCACGTGTCCTGGGCTTATCCCCAGCCGAGTGAGGGTGGTGGGAAGCACAATGGGATTTGGGATGTGGATCCTGCAGGCTCCACGGTGCATGGTTTTCTCTGGGCAGGAGCCCTGGCCCCAGTCTCGTGCCCTGGCTACATGGCCAAGAGGCATTTCTCTTTTTTGGGGTGTTTTATGCATCCTCCCTGAGACTGGAGGTACCACGTACTGTCTAGGGCACCCCAATAGCACGGGCTGCGACTGGGCTTTGTGCATTTAAAACAAAAAATATTTTGTTTTCTCCCAGCTCTAACCACAGCAAAGGCTGAGGCCTCCCCTCTTCGAAGGCACTTTTGGAAGAGGTGTGGGTTTAAACCAATTTAAATGAGGTGATGTAAACAGCACAGGAACAGCTTTGAGTCATCTGAAAAATCAGCCTGAGCTGTCCTCAAATAAACCACTGCTGGGCCCAGAAGAAAGCAATTACACAGGGGCTTAACGGAGCTGATTTAACAAAGCTGCAGTAATTAAACCTCATACACTTCAGGCTGGGGATTCAGCTCCAACTGCTATCAGGATCTTGTCTCTGAAGGTAAATCTTTTTGGTATGAGTGGATTTAAACCAGGGTAATTCTCCCATCTCTTTTTCCTTGGCTCAGACATCGTCCTTGGGGGTGCCGGTGGGGTTAGCAAGGCTTTCTCTTGCGGAGCAAACCCAGGGCAGAATAAAACTCCCAGGTCTGCTGCTTCCTGCACCAGGACTTGGAGCCCAGAGCTGCGTTATCAGAGAGCCTGGCAGGCACCTGACTGCTGAGGGCCATTTACTAACTTGATCTGGCAGCCTCAGTGTAAAAAATAGCGACCTCCCCAGTTCATGACCCTGATCCGAAGCCTGCTGAAGCTAATGGGAGCCTTTCAGTGGGCTTTGAATTGTGTTGCTGGGGTGGAGGGAGAGCGCTGAGCCCTATTAGGGATGGAGGTAGCCGGGGATGAGTGCTCCCCTGCAGAGGCTGCCCAGCAGCCTGCTGGGTGCGGGAGCCCCGACTTGCTGCTGGAAGTACCATCCGGTGTCCCTCAGCATGCCAGCCATCCCTGCTGGAATCACAGGCTTTAAGGAGGGAAGAAAGAACTTGTGGTTGTGTAGCTTGACCTCTCCTATTCAAAGCAAGATCAAAGGGGGGCCAAGAAAGAGCAGGAGAGGCTGTTGCACCCGATAGCTGAATGCAAGATGAATGGGAGAGGAGGGGGGGGGAGCTGGGGGCTTTGGCCCGCAACAAAGCAGCGAGATTCAATTAGCAGGAGAAGCCGTATTCCGGAATCGCCACACTGGAGGGGTACGGCTGGAGCAGGGGAGCAGGCAGGGGCATCGGGGAAAAGGTATGTTAGTCATGTCAGGGGGGCACGTGTTTGCATGGGAGGGACAGAAAAGGGGCAGGGGGCAGGCTAGACTTGTTGAAGGCTGGTGGTTAAAAGGGAAAGCACCAGGACAGTTGCCACACAGGTGGGTCTCCAGGTAAAGGAGATTTGGTGAGCAGCGGGCAGCACCATTTAGCTGATGGGGGAAATTTGTTTCTGGGGGAAGAAGATGCAGAGCACCTATAGCGAATCTTGGGGTTGTGTGGGTGGCCATCCCCATCAACAAGGGTGGGAGAAAGGGAAGAGCACGTTTCTGACAGTAACTCCTGCAGGAGAAGCTGGCGTGGGTGACCTGTTACAACTCCTGGGAGACAGCTGAACTGGTGTTGAGGAGCAGGAGGGAGGAAGAAGGAGAGTGCTGGATCTATGTATATATCTGGGAACTCCAGAACATGTGTAAGTAAGACATCCTTGGAAAACTGATCTTGAGGGGGGAAAAAAGTTGTTGTTATGAGAGCCAATCACAACTTCTTGTGGGTACTGTTCAGGTGACAGTTTTGCAGGAGAAAGGAAGCATAGGGAAAGAGCTCAGATCTGAGAAAGAAACCTGGGGGAAATGAAAAGTAGGTCAGGCCATGAAGATCAAGTACAGAAGTGCAGGTTGCACATGCAGAGTCAAGATCAGATAAGCCAAGGCACATGGTGAGATGCAATTAGCAGGGGACATCAAGTGTAACGAGAGATCGCTCTAGCAGTACATCAGCAGTTGCAGGAGGACCACAGAGGTGTTGGTTTGGTACTCAGGGACAGGGAAAGCACTCAGCAGATGATGCCAAAATGTGGCATCACGTTTGTTTTCCCCTTAGAAGGTCGGCTGTGATCCTAGATAAGTACTAGGGAAAAATACCTCTATCTTTAAAGAGGGAGAAAAAGAGAAATGGGATAATTATGCAGCTTTCAGTCTAACTGCAGTTCCCAGAAAAGCACTGGGACCTGTAGTCAGCCTTATGAAAATCTAGGGGAAAACAAGGGCGTGAGAAGAGGTGACACGGGTGGCTTTAAAGGAAATGGTATCAGCCTCATAGGATCTCCTGGCATTGCTGAGTAGAAGGATTTGTGGAGGGAAGGCAAATAGCATCAGCTGAATATCCTGCGTTTACCAGGTGTGGTTGACAGAGTAGTCTCATTAGTGGGGGAAAATAATTGAGATGAAATGCTAGATGCTGCAAAAGTAGCTAGAAATTCAAACTTGGAGAGCAGCTACCAGAGTCTGGGAAGAGAATGCTGTATGGAGAGAGGAGCAAGTGAGAATGGACATGGTCAGCTAGCAGTCAGAACAAGAAAGGCAGCTCAGGTATCCCACCTGCTTTCTCCTTTGGGATGACCTGGGGGGAAAAAAAAGATGAAACATTTGCAGCTCCTACAAGGAAATATTCTTCATGTTTTGTACTCTTGAGCTGTGAAAGCTCACTGCAATGTCATACAAAAGGACAGCAGGTTGTGCCTTACCTTGAGGCTGCAAAAGCTTGGGGCAGGAGGATCTCTGATGGTTACACAAGCTAATACGGTACACGGCTAAGTGATGGAATACTCCCCTTTCCTATTGTGACCTTGACAAGTGTAGGTCCATCAAAACCAATGGAGATGCTGTAGTATAAATCCAGAGCTGGTACAAGGAGTGGACATCCCATTGCAGAAATGTTGACAGCCAGCACTGAGAGACATTGAGAGTTGAGGAGATGTGTCTCGAGTTGCCAAGTTATTAAAAACCTGTGCTTCCTAAATGCCACACTAGCCACTGAAGTTTGGAGAGATTCCATGACATCCCTGACCAGGTACTGGTACTGTCTCAGCAGAAGGCACATTGGAAGATGTCTTCATGAAAATAGCTGTTTGTTGCAGTATCGAGGTCGGCAAACCTTTGGAGGTAACTTTAGGATGCTGAAATTAGGAGCGAAAATGTGCCTGGCCCTTCTGAAGATGAAGCACGCGGAGGTGAGCGAGGATACCTGCGCCAAGTTTATTAGTGCAAATGGAGGGGGTTTTTTTTCAGATTGAACCAGTAAATGGCTCATTTACCTGCTCCTCTTTTTTTTCCACAGTGGATGCAACAGGGTCACAGGTTTTTCTGCAGTGTGGTTTTCTTCACCTGTGCCTCATTCATGTGAATTGCAAAGGTGTTTTGGAGGGAGAGAACAGAGAGAGGGGTCTTCAGAAGAAGCAGCAGCTAGCAACAGGTTACCGAGGTGCAAGAAGAGCTTCATGGTGGACCATGCCAGCATCTGGGCCATGTTTCTGCTGGGGCACAGATCTCCTGCACAACCTTGGCCTGCTCCCCTGGTGCTTTTCACTCCCCTCGCCCAAGCAGACAAGGGACCTTACCCCTGCCTTGCAGGCAGGAAAGGACCTGGTGTGAAGACCATCCCTTGCTTGTGGTGCACCTAAACCAGAGAGGTCTCAGCTGCTTCTGGGACTTTTCATTCTTAAGATGCTGAGTGGAGGGAGCCCCAAAGCCCACGCTCCAGGAGCTGTTTTCACCAGGATGCAATTCTGCCTGGTTCAGGGAGAACATTTAATTCCAAAGCCCGATAGATCAAATGCAGCTGCGGGGTGGAGCTGTCTCTTATCTTTCTCCTTGTCCAGAAGTTTGAACAGCAGAACAAATGATTTGATCACGGGTGGGTGGGGTTTTTTTTTGTTGTTTGGTGTTGGTTTTGTTTTGTTGTGCTTCTCCCCCTGCTTTCTATCAGGAAACCACAAAGCAGAGACAATCCACAATTCTCCCCATCTAATTGTGCTGCCTGGCCACCTGAACGCCATCGCCTCGCGGAGAAAATGCCCTCCATCTTCCCGGCTCTCCCCGTGCCACTCGGGGAAGCGGGGCGCGCGCCGGCTGCCTTCGCAGCTGGCTGCTGAGTCCTGAGACCGGAGTTGTTCCCCGAGGTAATAATTTACTGGGATGCTAATTGGGCCGTCCACAGAGTGAATTAAAAGGACGTTCTTTCACCGGCTTGGGAGCTGTGGGAATCCTGTGGCCGTGCCCATAGGGTAGGGGGGATCTCATGGAGAAGTAACTGGAGCCTGGGAGCCTGTTTGCAAGGAAATTAAACTAAAAATGTGTAGAAAAACAGCCGTTGGGCTTCACATTTCAAACCCAGAGTGGTATCCAGTAGGTCTGGAAAGCTGTTTAACACATGAGCACTGGCAGACTGCAGAATCTTATTTTCGCTAAAATATCAGCTTTTCCCCCTGCCTTTATTATAACAAAATTAAATAGAAAAGTGCCCGTTTGCAATTTGCTTGATTCGATACAACTGAAAACCGACTCCCAACACCCAGTGCTGGGTGAAGCATTTCTCTCCCCATTCCTTTGGGTTTTTTTCCACACACACACCCCCCACCTCACAAAACATCTATTTCCAATAGGTTTAACCTGTAGCCACCAGTTTTGCTGTAAGGAGCAGGGAGGAATAAAAAAAATCCCAAAAACCACAACCAAAAAAACCACAAGAACTTTAAAATCAATACTTTATATTGTCTTGGAGGAAAAAAAAAAAAAAAATTTTTTTTTCTTATTTTAAAAGCTCAACACTTTTGATGAAAAGATGTCAACATGCCTGGCTCCCCGAGGAAGCTCCCTCTACGGGTGATGCTGCAGTAGCGTTGCTCCAGCTCCACGCCAGGACCACATTCTGTGCCCAAATCCCGTGGGCTGGTCCCGCACAGTGGGCACTAACACGGCAGGAGGCAGCTGAGGCTTCCAGACAGTGAAACTTTTAGATTAAATCCTCTCCTTTTTTTCTTTGTTTTTTTTTTATTCCCCATTTATTCAGGGGAAGAGAAAATATTCACAAAAGCCTTTCATGTTTACCCGAAGCAATAGGATGCTCTGGTAGCACTGGCATGGGGTGCAAGGGGCTGTGCAAACACCCTGCAAAGGGAGGGATGTGTTCAGCTCCAAATAAAGATCTTTATCTTGTGTTTTTACAGCTAAAAGCCACAAACCAGCTTATCTGATTAGGAAAGTGCTTCTGAATTTTGGCTCATAAAGGAGATGGGAGTTCGATGCCTGGTGGGGAAAGCTAATGCTATTTGCATGCTTTCCTCCTGTGCACTCTGGGCTCTGTCTGGTGGGATTGCAGCCATGTATGGGCAGAAGGCACTGATGGTGAGTTCAGTCTGCCTTCCCCCCATGGCATCAATGGAGAACCAGCATCTCTGACTTCACCAGAGCTCTCTCCAAGCAGCAGAGGTATCAGGATGGAGCCCGGAGGTAAGGGCACCGGTGGGTCTTCTCCCTCACTGACTGCAAGCGGCTCCTGCAAACTTTGTGGTGGCTCCAGATGCTCAGTTTGGTTGGACCAAACCCAGTGCTGATCTCCCAGGGCAAGGCAGGGGCAGCCATGTGCTTCTAGCATTGCTCAGGATGGCAGAGAGGGCGATGTGGGGTGAGAGCAACCTAGCTCCAGCTGTGTGCTCTCCTACACACACCCTAGTGTTGACTGTTGGGTCAGAATTTAATGGACTCAGAGAGAATATACTGAATTTCCCACTGCAGGTGCTAGTGTGAGCTCTGTTGGGGCAGCTGTTTGCTAGGTGGTGGTGGAAAATGTTGACTTTTAATCCCATATAGAGGTCTGGAAAGTGCTTCCACTCAGCACTGCGATGAAATGATGAAATTTCAGAGTTATCATCAGAACGGGCACAAAATGCTATAGAGATATTTTGATTCAGAAACATTGGCATGTCCTTAGAGCAAGTTCGGGATCACACGGAGAAATGTTGTGGCTGTGAAATCTTGCCTTCGGAATTCCCTGTTTTTGTGGAAGATGTGGAGTTTGCAGAGAGCAGGAGGCCTGTCTGGGTGCTTTGCAGTGCAGAGCTGAAGCTCGGCAAGCTGAAGCAGAAGCAAAGACAGTGTCAGTTTATGGGTTTGTTGGTACTGAAGAGAGAAGTTGGTGCATCTTCCTGATCTATTGTGGTTCTTCTTCTCCAAGAGATGTTTCCTTGCGCCTACGGGATAGCGTGGGCTGAGCCAGTGCTCGCTGGACTAGAGCTGCTTTGCAGGGTAAAGGCTGACTGTGGACCACAGCAGGTGGATGGTTGGTCAAGAAATACAGGCTTGAATTTGTTAACCGCTAGACCAAATTTTCCCCAGTGTTAGGGGAGGAACATCAACACCCAGAACTCCTTAAAATGCATGTCATCCAACCTGGGGACAGCCCTGGAGGTGGCCTCAGCGGGACAGACCTGAGCTCCGAGATGTCCATGACAAGTCTGCAAAGCTGAGTTATGCGGAGCCGTCATGTTAACGTACAGTCAGGGAGAAAGAGAGGAGAAATACCACCACGCGGAGATCCATATTTTTCCCCACTGAGTAAAATACTGTGTAATTTTATCTAGTTACTATAAAACAGTTTATATTCCTTGTTTATAAAAAAACGGGGGGGAAAAAACCCATATCTCACATCTTCCCCTGACAGGCTATGGAGGAAAAATAGATGATTTCTTCTGCATTTAATATTTCAAACCAAGTAGACCCAAAAGAAAAGGCAGCAATTAACCACAAGTATCAGCAATGTGTTCCTTGTGTTTCTTCTCTCTGGATTCTGCTATGAAGAGTCAGTTTGGTACAAACTTATTTACGGTCGTGTTAAATCTTTTAGTAATAATTTTTTCTAAGCTAGGCAAGAAAACAACGCAGCTGCCACGTTCACCTTTCAGACCTCTGAGATGAGACCTGCATTGCACATCTAGTCAGGATTTAAATCTTTTACACTCAGCCAGTTAGAAATGGTTAGTAAATGATTAGCAGATAGTTGACCATATGTTGTCGTAAGCTTATCCACATACACAGGGGGAAGTGAATTTTACAAGCTAAGAAAAAAGGAGGGGTAAAATGGTAAAAAGGGCAGAGAAAAACCGAATTTTGGGGCAGATTTCCTGTGCCTCTGAACATACGTGTACTTGCATGCACAAAGGTGTGCGTTGTATATGCAGTTATGTATTTATTTTTCCTCTTCTCCTGGTTGATTCCACACAAGACCTGCCTTGTGACTAATAGGAGAGAATCTGAACATCATCTTGCCTGTGTCTCCTACATCACCTTGCTGTCACTGCTCAGGTTCTTGCCACCTAAACAGCAGAGGCTGTAAGAGCAGAGTTAGCTGAATCCTCAGCAGAACCCAGCAAGGACGCAGGGCTCTTCGTCTGCAGGCTCCTATCTCTGCATGGCCTGCACCCAGGCTGGCAGCATCCTGTGACTAACTCTTCTAGACTGGATTTCTCCAAGGAAGGACCGGCGCTTAATTTGGCTGACTCTGCGCTCTGCAGGAGCTCTCATCCACGCCAGCTTGAGTCCTAGCAAAAACCCATCATCATTAGTCCTCGAAAGGAACAGCTCGGATATTCTCCACCCCCGTTCCTGCAGGCTGGGATGTACTGCGCGTTCCCACAGACCGAAATTCCCCTGGTAGGCTCAATTACAGCAATCAGCCTTCACGCTCTTTTTCAGTGGCACTTCTGCCTCCGACTGCATAAGGCCACCGTGGTGGGGCCAAAAGTAGCAGCTTTCCTGATGGTGCTGGGGGAAATGACACCACTGACTCGCGTGTCTCTATGGGGGTTGCCTTCATCAGAGGTGTTTGGGATGTACCCTGGCTCTGTCCTCTAAGGAGGTGGTTACGGCAGGGAGAGGAGCACATGCTCTTCCTTGGGCTCGCAGCAGATTTGCTCTGGTGCGAGGCAGGGCTGGGGAGGATCAGGCCAGTGTGCATTTCTCTTTGCTAACACATTGGCAGCCTCTCAATGAATAAAACCACTAGAAAACAAATCTGGAGCAGCCCTCGGCTGTGGTGGCCAGACCTTGTCTGTTAACTGGGCTGAAGAGTACCAGCTGCTCTGATCCTGCCCGGGGGAAGAGAGGCCCTTCTGCTGTGGTCTGGGGACTAGAAATGAGCCTGAACCAACCCCCACAAACTGGGATAGCTTTTAAACTCCAGCTCTGGATCCAAATCCAAATTTCATGGCTTTACATGCTGCCTCAACCAATGTCTTGGCTCCAAATACTTCCCTGGTCTAAAAGGGAAAATAATGTGATGGTGATAAACTTCTTTTTCTGTCCATGGCTCTGTATAATGCTGACTTTTAAGGTGCTCTAGCTGGGGCCTTCCTAGCTGCATTGCTGCAGCAAGGATAGTGCTTGCATTTAAATCTCTTCTTTTTACCCTTCACCCAAGTCAGTGGGTGCTGACTTGAAGTGACCTGCCTGGTTTTGTGCTGCAAGTCAGTGATGTATGGCTTGTGGTTCTTGACCCATAGGTGCTTCCCTGTGCCAGACTATGCTGCAGGAGGAGCTGTGCTCGTGGGGCCAAAGCCACCCTTGCTGGGGATGGGTAGTCGGGGCAGCTTCCCCAGCTCTCCCTGCATTGCCCAACTGCCCAGCTTATCCCCCATTCCCACTGATGCTTGGGGACCCCACTGTATATCTCGCTGATGCTCTTATCCTGAGCTTGGCCCTCTCTCCGAGCCCTGTATCTTGTGTATGTAGAGCCCAAGGATGTTGTGGAGCTGAGCTGTGCCAGCCCCAGCAGTGCAGAGCAAATCTCTGCATACCACAGCGCCAGGGTCCAGGCAACTCATGGCAGTGCCAGTTCACAGCATGGTTCCCTCTGGTAGATGGTTCCTGGTTTGGAAGAGCAGTGTGTAGGGTAGGTAATGCTGGGGGCTCCAGTCCCAGGAGGGGCATGGTGACTGGGGATGAGGACAGAGGAGAAAACGTGTTATTTTGGCTCTTACAGGGCATTAATTAACCTTTTCTCAGAAAAGGACTGAGCCAGGAAAACCTCCTGCTCTTCCTGTGTTTTCTAGTGGTGTCTGTGCGACACCAGTGCAGCATCAGTACTTGGACACCAGATGTGGTCAGCAGAACTCTGCATCTGCTGGGTCAAAGAGAGATCCCAAGGGCAAAGGGGGAAAGATTCGGTAAAAGGAATTTCTTTCCCCCTTTGTCTAAATCTTCCCAGTGTTTTGTAGCTCAGAAGGTGTTGCCCAGCCTTGCAGTAGGTTGAAAAGTGAGGGAGGAAACTTGTGACGCTGGTCACCTGAAATTTTCTCCATCCTCTTGAAATGGGAAATGCTGGGTTAATTGCTCACAGTGGCTTTGTCCCATGTTTGCCCTTTGTGCTGGTGACTACAGTGGTCTCCAGCCCTCACTAGTCCACGGGCCATAATAAGCACCAAGAACCATTCAAGGTGTCACAACACCCTTGCCTTTCCCCAGCAGCTGAGGACACGGCCATCCCTGGGCAAAAGGATCCAGCAGCGCTGAGCCATGGGCAGAGTATGCCCTGCAGATGTGTTGCAACATCTTCAGAGTGGGGAAGAACATGGGTCAGGTGAAGCCCTGAGCAGTCCCCAGCAGCATCTCTGAGGTGCCATCATGACCCCAAAGCTGTTGCAGTAGGTGGGCTTCAGCCGCATTTCCCGAGCAAATTGGTGCTCACCTCTCACCCTGCTGCTGTCTTCCACCCCTTCTCCCCTCCTAGGATTCCCCTCCTGAAGCTGCCTCAACCTGCTGTGGCACCTTCTGTCAAACGCTTCACACGTTTGTCACCAAAATGTTTTGGCAGCAGCAGCATCTCTAGGTTTTGACATAATCCCGACAGGAGACTTTCTCAATTATTACTAATGGAACATTATGCTCCTCTTTGGGAACTCCTGCATGAATAAAAAGGGTCATTAATGACATCTGCGCAGAGCCCGGAAATTATTAGTCAATGCTGATACAGTTTTATTTTATTTTTTTAATTTTTACATATATATTTTCTTAAGCTCCTGGTAATTTCCCATCTTGCCTACCACCCCCTTCTCCAAAGCCTCCCGTGCAAGCGGGAGCTGAGCTGGGTTATTGCCAATGTTCTTGCTTTTGTGCAGGTAAAACACTGTTCCCCTCCCACCCTTCCTTCCCTTTTATTCCCTCTTGGCTTCTTTAAAGATTGTAGCTCTTGTTTCAGTCCCAAGAGATCCCATCACACCTTTCTCTGGGCTTGATTTCATTACCAGTCAAGCTCAAATACTTCTTGGACTTGGAGAGATCAATATTGCCCTGGTTCTACCCAGGCAGTGCTGGAGGGGGAGCAATACGACCATGTCCTGTTGCCTGTGGCCATCAGGGTGGCCTGTCCCCTTCCTGTGCAGGATGCTGGTGGCACACAAGAGATGCTGGAAGAGGGACTGGAGGTGTCCCCAAGTGCAGCATAGCATCATGCAACAGGGAAGCTCCTCTTGGATCATTTTAGAGGACTTTCTAGACAGAAATATGTTGGGTTTTTTCTGTCCTTCTGCTCAATACCCCTAAAAATGGCACAAAGTAGGCTTGAACTTTTTTCTGTTTTCTTCTTTTTTTTTTTTCTTTCCCTTTTCTTTTTTTCTTTTCTTTTTTTTTTTTTTTTATCCTTTTCCCCTCAGAATAACGCAGCAATTTTTGAAGCTAGTGCTTTGCAAGACAAGAGGCCCTGGGGATAGGGCTCTACAGAGATGTGACCAAAAAAGGGGTCTCTGCCCTGAACTGTATCAAACGGCTCTGGAAGTCATGAGCGCCGAGGAGGTGAGTGGTGCAGGGCTGTGCATGGTGGGTTAGAGCCTGCATCTGTCCCATGTCCACGTTGATAACAGCATATGGGTACAAGCCTCAGGCCAATGGCATCATCAGTGGTACATCAGGCAGGACAAAAACCCGAGGCCATTGCTTTTGCTGTATTGCTGTGCCAGCATATGTAGTTTGGAGACACGTGTTTGGGGTTATTTTTTTTTCTAAAGAGGGAAAGGAGAGGTTTGAGTCGATGGTTAGGTTTTTGGAGAGATCTCTCATGGCCTGTGGAACAGGAAGAGGGCTGATGTCTTCATAGGCTCACAGTTTTTATTTTCTCAGTTGGTATCAGTCAAATGAACTGCAGAGGAGTTGAAGGTGGTGGTGCAGCAGGGAGGATCTTTTCTTCCTGCACCCCCTGTGAGATGCCCATCTCCATGGTGAGTGTCTCTAGTGCTGCTAGGTTTGAGACTCTTCCTCAAGCCATAGTCTGTGACCAGAGGAAATAAGGCTACCGTGGAGTTTGGCTTGCTCAGCAAGGCACGTGCAAGGCAAGGGGCAACACTGGTGGGAGATGTCAGAATTCTCGCACGGGACATCCAGAGCCTGGACTCATCGCAGAGCAGCTACACGTCCAGGGGGAAGTTTAACCAGGGCTTGCCGGCCACGATTCATACCTGGCACTTGGGGTAAAAGGTCGATGCAGTAACTCTTAAAAAGAAAACTGCTAAACAAGAAATAGACTGCTTTAAGAAAAAAAAAAAAAAAAAAGTCCCTTGGAGAAAAGATATTTCAACCCCTTTTTGATTTATGACCTACTATAGGATATTGAGACATTATTTACAATCGATACCCGCTCCTGCAAGACTCCCGCTGGAGCCATAGACCCTGCCTGTTAGAGTGGAGACCGGTCAGCCTGCTCCACTGGAAGTGCCAGCCGTGTCCTGCTGGAACAGGCTATAAAGCCGGCCGCAGCCGTATATCTTTCAGAAAGTGGACCTGGTTACACATGTCTTTGGGCAGCTGACACAGGGATATAGTTTAGGGCTACGATAGCAGTTCAGTAGCAGAACCCAGCATTCCTCAGCCTTGCCAATAATGAAAGCTCTCGCGCAACGTCGAGAGCTCCGTGGCCTTAAAGGTGCAAAATGGAGTTGTTCAGTTGACTTATAATGGAATGGGGCCAGTTTTGAAGCAAGCGCCGGATTTTATTCCGGGGTTTTATCTTTAAAGGGGGATTTGCAAACACTTTAAAGGGGGGGGGGGGGGGGGGGAGGAGGAATTCATTCAGCGTAAAATTGCGTCCTGGATAAATTCCAGTTTGGGTAATTACATTCTCTTTCTGTAGTGGCTGCAGGACAAAGGGCCATTCATCACGCTCCAAAGTGCTGCAAAGGGCTCCCATGTTCCACCGGAGAAGTGCCTGCGTTTGAATCCAAGCGAGAAAGTTTTCTCCCCACGCTTGAGGCCGCTCCAGAGAGTAATGGAGCTTGGCGCTGCTTTAGGATCCTTTTGGGTGAGATACAGGGACAAGCACCTTGTCATGCGCTGCTCAGCCTCCAGCAGATCTGGGTAAGTAGGGCGCTCAGCAAAACAGGCTCCTTCTAGCCTCCCAGAGCCCGCCTTTCACCCCTTGGTTTTGCAGAGTGCTGCTGGAGCTCCAGGGGCTCTTTCTGGAGCAGAGGAGCTGGATTTCCCCTCCGCAAACCTGCCACTTTGGAAAGGCCTATAGGCAGGAGACCGGGTCTCACCCAGCTGAGCGGGACTCAAGGACTTGGTGTGTTAGAAGTGATGCTGGGGAGCCTGGAAGGATGAGGATGCTCTGCCTTCCCCCTCCCAGGTCTCCAACCAGCCAGAGAAGAAATATTTGCAAACCTTCCTCCAGCTTCGAGGGGCTTACACATAGACAGTGGACCACAGTTTTCAGCAGCAGTAATTTAGCAACAAAGCAACTGAGCGTTTCTTCCTTATGGCCCTGGTAGGTCTCTGTTTGTGAGGCCCTGGTAGAGGCCATGCGAGGAGGCAGCAGCAGGTCCATGAGGTGAAGGAGCATGTTCACGTGCCACCCACCAGCTGACCTGCCGGGGAGCATCCTTGGCCTATGTGCCTTGAGAGTGTCCCTTTAAAGCAATTTGTAGACTGTTATCCTGTATCATTAACCTAATTAGTGTAATTGCCACCATTTATGTAATGAGTATAAATACTGGAGGAATCCCATAATTAGAAGATGTAATTAGGTAATTAATAGATGACATGGTAACAAAAATCCAGGGGAAACTTTGCAAGGTGGACACTGTGTGTGTGTGTGTGTGTGTGGTTGTGCACGTGGCTATTCAGACACGCTGGTCCTGCCGGGGTCTGCCACAGATGTTCTCTATGGTTGGCTTTATCCTGGAGCCCCCCTGTGTTACACTGGTAATGTAAAGGGACATTCAGGTGGTGTGAGAAGGTTCTCTTGGATCTCTACAGCTCTTGCAGAGGGGCTCTGGAGACCCAGGATTTGCTGAAGGGGAAGAACAGAGCTGTGGCTGTTGCCTTGCCATATGGATACCCTCTGCTTTCAGATCCTGGGAGAAGCAAGGTGAATTTAACAGAGCTCTGACTTTCCCCAGCCCTAAGCTGGAAGAAGGTGGCTTGAAATTGTTTGCCTCACAGTTTCTCTCTGCTACAACCGGCACTGGAATAGCATGTGTGCTCCTGCACACATAACCCACTTGACTAGAGGGATGAAAAGGAGCCCTAGGGTTGTGCTTGGCCATGTGATGAAGTCCCATTTTAGTTCTCTTGTGGGTTTGGCTTAGCAAAGTGATCAGAGATGGAAATTTTGTTGGTGCAATGGAGAGCTGATAAGGTTCCTGCTATGCCTGTGGAGAATTTTGTTTGTTTGTTTTTAGAGATTCGTGAGTTGTATTTTAGCCATATCCTTTCTAGTTGTTGAAATGTTAACTTTTTCCTGCTGCCCTTTTGTTTCTTGCTCCTCAAAGCCTGTTCACACTTCTGGAGTACTTACATGTTCAGATGCATCTGAAGGTGCATCTGTCACAGTTAAGGAAAAGTTTTGTTTGCTTGGTTTGATTTGGTTCAGGTTTTATTGTTGTCTTTGAGGATCATCTGGATTCTCAGCTGGCACCTGCCGGGGGTCACCACTACCACCAGCTTTGTGGCAGGAGAATTCTCTCCTTGACGTGCACACATCTCTCCAACGCTGCAAAACAGTGGCTGGCTGAAGGGACCACCAGGCTGGGATTTGCACAAGTATTCCCTTTCAGATCTGACCATATAAGGAAGAAGCTGGCTTGAAAAATGCTAGTGGGACCAGCCAGGCCAACTCTGACCCCTGTGACAAAAGACGTCTTTCAGCAACCAGACTCCAGACCCTAAATCAAGGCTTCCATCCCGTTCTTGGAAAAATAAAAAGGTGATGTAGCGACATTGCAATGGCAGGTTGGAGGCCTGGAGACACTGATCAAGAGGAACATGTCTCTGGGAAGACCAGTACGATGCTGAGCACTGTTGGATCCTGCTCTATGTTGGAAGGAGAAAATTGGCTTGAAGGTCTTTTCTGGATTTAGCTGGGATAAGAGAGGCCATAAGCCATGAGGATCTTGGCTGTAGGATGCCTCCTCTGCAGAGATGTTGGCTAATCTGTGCTGGTTTATTTTGAAGACGACATCAACCTTGTGGCTTTTACTCTCGGCGTCTCCACCTCCCTTTTGGAGCACGTCCTCTCCAAAAGTCGAGCTATTTTGCACTCCTTGGAGAAACACTGCAGCCAGCAAGAAGTGATCTCAAGACCTGCAGCACTGGAAGCACCAGTACAGAGGAGAGGTCAGAGCCTGAGCAGGAAATGGGTGGTCAAAGGCTGCTGAGTCCCCAGGACCAGCAGCTAGAGGGAGATATGACCTCACGCTGAGGGCCAGCCTTGTCTATGCTGTGGATTCCTGTCATAATGCCAAAGAAAATCCTCTTGCTTTCTGGTGTTTAGGGTCGGTGTAATGAACAGTCACAATGCAGGCTTCATTACATAGCATAAGTGATTCTCGAGATTAAATACTTTTAAAATGGCTCCTGCTGGAATTTCTGCCAAACTATTTCTTAGTCCCTGTCTACATGGGAAGTTTTATCAGGTGTATCGTGATCAGTATATGCAGGTCCAGCTACACCAGGAAGGCTCTGTCTAGACATTTTAATTCCAGTATAAAAAGGGCCTTTTTTACCTTCAGCTTAAATTCACTTGCAAATGCCCCTCACAGAATCAGTGGTTCATTGGTGTAAGAGCCTCCTTGTATGTAGGGCTGTGTTTAGATCCGTTTGAACTCCCACTCAGCACTGCATCAAAGCCCACTCTGCCCCAAGGCCAGGGGTTTCTGCTCCTGCCATGGCCCTGGCTCATGGATGTGGAGGTGGATTGGTGTACGGCAGCCCTGGGCTGGAGGCAGCTCTTTGTGCCCAAAGCAAGGACATGTCCTGTCTTGCAGGACACTTCTGCAGTCAGCTTAACCCTGCTCTGCCCCAATCTGCTTCCTGATCACTTGTTCCATGACCCCCATCCTCCTGCCTCAACAGGATGTGTCCCATGGGGCACCACTCAGTGAAGTCTTCTCCATCTGAACCTCCTGTTTCATCTAGAAAGCTGATTTAGGGATTTGCCCAAACTTGCAAGAGCCATGTTGCATTTTGGTTCATTTCCCATGTAGTGAGCTCTGGGTCCCAAATGATTCCAGCTTCAGAACTTGTTTTGAGGCCTCACAGACTATCAAGATCAGCCCAGTGGCTTTGCAGAGCTGAACGGAGGTGCTACATCTCCTACTTTGCAGTCACATAGGGTGGCTTCTAGATGCTGGCTCTCTGAGTGGTCTATGAGGAATATCTGCCTCCCTTTACTCTGGACCACCACACGGGTGAGGATTGTTACCATTTCCACATGTGCTTTCCTTGCTTTTCCCTTTGTCCTTGTCTGGCACCAAGCATTGATTTATTCTTGGAGCCATGTCCAAGCTACCCTAGCAGACACCTTCACCGTGAGTTCAGTGCAGTCATACTGTGTCACTTGCTCTCCTTTTATGATGAAAGCCCTTTTTGCTGTGTTTCTGTCCCCCCTTCAAGTTCTAACTCTTCCTCAGTCCTGCTAAGTTTTATTTTTTTCCTGTATTTCTTGATTTCCAGATGTGTCTCCCTTTGCTGATCTCTCCTTCACCTCATCTTTTTTCCTTTGTAGTCCAGATGCTAAGTGTGAACATCCTTTTCCTCTTAAACATGGTCCCGTGGTCAAAGCCTTGCTTGAATGCTTGTCCCACCTGCATTTCACACTCTAATTAAAAAAAAAAAAAAGAAAGTTAAATTTCCTCCATGTTCAAGTCCTTGAGCTCTTCAGAGCACGTTAATAGTGTTGTAGTTCTGGTCTAGCTTTGTGCGTCTTCTCTAGTGGATTTGACTGTGGAGTCTCCTTCTCCAGAGGCTTTCAAGACCCACCTGGATCCGTTCCTGTGTGGCCTGCCCTGGGTGCTCCTGTGCTGGCAGGGGGGTTGGACTCGATGATCTCCAGAGGTCCCTTCCTACCCCTACCATTCTATGATTCTAAGATTTATCTATCCAGCTTCAATCTGAAGTTGTCTGCTAGGAACCGCCAGCTGTTTGCCAAAGCTGTGGCTGAACAAATGTCCGAGGAAAGCCCCAGGAGTGGGTGGAGGCTTGGGTGTAAGAAGCCTGATGGGGAGCAGTTGTCTGGAGGAAGAAGAGGGAGCAAAGCTTTAACTGGGAGAAGTTAATTATATCAAGATTTGTCCTGGTTCAAAGCAAAATGGATCCGAGGAAGTCACATGGCTTGTGTTAGGTGAGAAGATCTCAGTGTTGTCCATTCATTTATTTATTTTTCTCCTAACTGTCTCTCTCTAGGTATTTATTGGAAGCCAGGTTGCCAGAAGAGCGTTACCAAATAATTATCCTGTGCTACTTACAGTAACCTTTGCAAGAAAGTGTTTAGATAGAGAAACTCCATGACCTAGTCATTAATACCTCATAGGTCAGAGTTACGGATGTTGCATTGTGATGAAATATGTATTTCTTCCTATTTCTTAGGAAAATGAGCTTGTGAGAGCAAGATTTATGATGATCTTAATTAGTTATTTCCTAGCTTTCAAAATGTTTGGGTTTGAGAGATGATATGATAGATAATTAACTTCTTGTCACACAGTGGCTTTTACAATGAAATGTTTGTTCTCAAAATATTATTTATCTCAATGTGCATCATATGGATGCACACACAGACATACGTACATCTAGATAAATATACGCATTGCTGCAGCGTTCCAGCTCCAGCCACAGGAGTAGGGAGCATGGGGTGATGCTCCCGTATCGGGCATCATCTCAACCCCCACCCCAGGCTGAGCAGAGGGTGCAGCCATCGAAGCCCTGCCAAGGGGATTGCTGCCATGTGGCTGCTGTTCTTCCTCTGCTTGTCCTTCCTCTCTTGATGGAATGGGGACCCACGCAGGGGACGGGAATTGGCGCTCTGCCCTGCCCTCTCCTGCGTGGGCTAATGGGATAAGGTGAAGGCCAGAGATAAAATATCTTTCTTTTGGGTTGTTTTTTTTGGTTCATCAGCTTTGGGTGCTTGGTCTCACCCCAGCAGTGGGGCAGTCAGAAGGGATGTACTTGTGATGTTTTTTTTTTTTTTTCCCTCTCTTCTTTGCCCTAAAAACCAGGAGGGGACAGCAGCCCAGCTCCTCCAAGGTCCTGTGCTAACAGTTTTTGGGAAGCCCTCCAGACCTGTAAGCTCCAGGGACACCTGCCAGTTCCACAGCACTGCTAAGAGGTGTGGGTTTGTGACATTTTTCGCTGAACTAGTAAACTCTAAATGAAGGGAACTGTATCCCTAGTTGCTACATCCCTCGAGGCCAGAGGGGGTTGGGAAGAGGCTCCAGGGAAGGCAGAGGGCAGGTTTGCATTGACCCCGAAGGATGCTGGATGTGGTCCCCGAAGCCATGGCTGCCACGATGCCTTCGTTGCTGCAGGGAGCAGAGCTGCTGCACAAGGAGAGAGGTCACCTGGAAGTTGATACTGTTGGTTTTTTTTTTCCTTGGTTGTTTTGTTGGGTTTTTGTTGGGTTTTTTTTTTTTTCTTTCCCTTTCTTTTGCATTTTTCATCAAAGCTTTATGAATAACAGACAAAACCCCTGGGGAAAAACCTCCCAACTAGCTGCCTGTTGCAAACACTGCAGGAAACAGGAGGCAGGAGAAGGGGGGTGGGAAGAAGGAAGGAAAGCTAAATTTGGTGGCTTTTATTTTTAACGAGGGCTATTTCAATCTGGTTTAAACCTATGTAAAATAATTTAGAGCCCATGAGAAACTTTTGCCAGTGCCACAGGAGTCTGTCGAGCCGAGAGCTCGCTCTGGCCGGCGTGGAACAGACGCAGTGTCTGTGCCAGCCCCTGCTCCTGGAGATGATGGCTCAGACACTGCCAAGGCCATCGTAGGGACGGGGAGCTCAGGGACAGAGATGAAGAGATGTTTTTTTTTTCAAGGGTTTCCCAAGATTTTTTTTTTTTTTCTAGCAAAGCCAAGAGAGGGTTGAAACTTTCCAAAGCAACTGAAGGATGCGTCTGCAAGGCCTCACTTTTCTGCAGGGCTGTTGTACTTGGGTCCCTGGTGCAGCACAGTAAAGTTTAAGTCAATAAACCCAAACAGCCAAGCAGAAAACAAACTCCTTCTTCTGTTTTGCTTTTTTAAAGAATTCCATGACGACCCTTTTCCTCCTGACTGGCCCTTGCTAAATCTTCCCGCTTGCAACACCTGAAGTCAAGGCATATAAAATGTCTTGGCAGCATCGCTCTGACGTTCCCCTGGTGCTCTTTGGAGAGCAAGGGTGTTAACCTTGGTGTCCTGGCCATGTGCCAGAGTGAGTAATTGCATTCGGCCTCCATAAATGAGCCCCATGATCACAGCCAGGGAGCTGCAGCGTCATTTCCTCCTGGTGCACGGTGCTGAATGATGCCCAACACACTGCACCCCAACACTGCTTGCATCTTGGTGCACAGGGTGATACGGAGGATGGGCACGGGGAGAAACATGACCTTGGTCATGCTAACGCTTCATTAAATTTCTCTGGGGCTGCAGGTGCCACAGAACAGGTCTAGTTCTCTATGGTCCTGCTCCAGGCTTTGGAAAAGGGAGAGCAGTGGGGGCAGAGCTGAGTCGGATCAGGCTCCCTAACCCAACACGGTGACCTGATAAATTGTCACCAGTCAGCTGAACCTCAGTAACAGCCTCTCAGCTCGCAGCTAAAATTAGCTGAAATGGCATGAAGAGAATTGCTGAAACCTCCACGAAAGTGATTTAAGCTGAGGCACGTGACCTTGCATTTGTCACGGGCCGAAGCACGCGCAGCCCCGTGAGCACAGTGCAGGTGATGTGCGGTAGCGTGTTCAGCCGCGTAGGCTCGAGCTGTAAGGACCTCTGTGGTAGGATTGCATGTTCCACCTGTGATCTGTTCCCCCCTGTTGCCCAACACTGATTCTGGTTAACCCCTTCTGCTGGGACCCAGCTTAAGGGGTCTTCTACTGGTGTCTGGTTATAGCTGGAATAGACCTCGATGTGCAGGAAGGGTTAATTTAAGATCAGGTACAATGTGTTGGCCGAGTTTGCTGTACTTCCCAGTGCAGATGTCAAGCTAACGTGGTCTAACCAAGTCTGAGCTGAGATGGAGTGGGTGTCTATGTGGAGGAGATAGATGATAAAGCAAACAAGGCTGGAAGGTCTAAGCAGGAGGAGGTGCGGTGGCACATTCCAGACCATCTTATCGTTGTCCTTTACAAAGGTCAACTGCTTGGCTTTTAATTTCTGAAACCAGGTACTCATAAGGGCTTTGGGATCACTGTGCCCCCTCTCCAATGAATCCAGCAGCTGTGGTGTGTGTGTCCTTCCTAGGCTGGCAGCACGGGCTGCAGCTTCAGGGTTGCCCATGGTAGAGTAGTTCCACCTTTGCATGGCTGTTCTGTGTGTGGGAAAGGATTTCAAGAAACAATTGACCAAATGAAACCTCTGTAATGCTTCTAAATACTCAAACACATTAGACATGCCTGCCCAGCTCAGAGATAAATTAGAGCTATTATCACTAGAGCCCAGACAAACAAACGGAGGGCTCTCTCCAAACAAGCCATCCACTCAAGAGACTGGATTTACAAGGGTCAGGGAAGCAGCATGAGCTGCAGGCAGGTGCTTTCTTCTGAAACCTGTTTAAATTGGCCATACTGACTGGTGCAAAAGGAGGATAGAAAGCACAGCTCTGCCCTGTGGGATCTGAGGAGTCACTTCCATGTGGGAACTGCGGTGCCGTGACTGGCATTTTGCTCTCCGTGTCCACATTCAAAGCTGGAAGCCAGACTCTGATCTGTTTTGCTTTTCTCCCATGTGGTGGTTGGGAGATCGAGGTGCTGGAGAGCATCAGGGATGCCAAGGCCACTTTGCTTTGCCCTTGGGTTTTTGTTTTTGCTTCTAAAGAGGGATGGGGGAGCTGAGTTGGTGGTAAGGTGGCGTTGAGAGAGAGGTCAGTTCAAATCAGCGTCTTGGGCATCAGGGAAACTGCCTGAAAGGGTAAACAGAAGACAGAGCTTGGTTTTGTGTGGCAGTTAAAGGAAGGAAGGAGCAGATGCAGAGACTAAAAGAAATAAAGGGAAAAACAGAGCATTACTCTGCTTCCCTGGCTGTGTTGGGCAGGCAGTGCTCTGGTGCAGGGAGCGCGGTGTCCCAGCTTGCCACGGTGGCCAGGAGCAGTACGCTGGGGTTGAGAGTGATGGAGGCTGGGACTCAAAAAAACAGCTCAGGTGGGGTGTCTGGAGAAGGGCCAGGTCAGCGCCGAACCCCACGATCCAACCTCAGTGCAAGTAGGGGGAGCCAGACTGGGAGGAGAGGCTGGGCTGTGAGGTGGGGGCTCTGCGGCACTGCAACCTTCACCCTTGCCTCAGAGTTCAGGCCAGTGTCATCCACAGAGGGAGTTCTGTTCCAAGAGATGCTCTTGAACCCAAAAACTTGGTCCTGAACCACAGTGTCACTTTTTGGAAGACATCCTGTCTCCACGCATGACCTCTGACTGATGATGAATTTGCCATTTCCCTTGGTAACCGGACCTGGTGATTAACTACTCTCACTGTTCAAAATTGTCTTTTATTTCCCATTCAAGGTTCCCTCACTTGGTGTTGTCAACTCTCACTATTTATTTTGGGTTTTGCTGCTTGCTGTGCCTTTTACCTGTGAGCCTAACGAACATGCCAATCTCAGCTATTTTCACTCTGTGGGTATCTGGGATCAAGTCACGATGAAGATTTTCTTTGACTGCTGAGCAGACAGAGCCCTTTCAGTCTTTTTCAGGGTTGAGCACAGGCAAAGCAGAAGCTGTGCTCGCCACTGCCTTGAGCATCTCCCAGTGCGTGGGATTTTATTTAAAGTCCCAGCCTCTGGACTCACACTATTACAAGGACCTTCCGCTTTATTTTTGCAGAAACCTGAAAACGTGACCTAAAAGCCAAACAAAAATAATTATGATCATAATAATTTGGGGATTGAGTATCTTTTTAATGCATTTTTGTAGTGTTTTGGATTATTGTGAGTAGAAGGGGTGGGGGATGCTGGCTCGGTGACTAATTAGCAAAGCTGTGAAGTCACTGAGGAAACATCACCGGGCCCAGGGGGCTCTCTCCTTGCATGGGTACATGGTTCCCACAGGCAGGATAGACATTGACTTGAAGTTCCCCCAGCTCTTCTACCCGCACAGCACCAGAGTAAGTTTAGTCAATACAGGTGACGTGTCTGGCCTCCACAGCTCTGAATTTCTAGTTTTGATCATCTGGAGGTTCTTCTGCATTGCTTGCCAGGCTGAAGGGCACAAGTGGCCTCACCATCAGTGTCATGGATGCAGACAGAGGAGGAGTTTGTTTTCCAGCTTCCTTCAAGGGTGAGAGGTCCACTGTGTCGTGTTGACCTCCCTTTGCTGAGCTAACGTGCTTCAGTAATCCCACGGACTGGGCTTTTTCCGTCTTCCACTGTGTTTGTTACCTTCCCGTGTCTCCTGGCAGCGTTGCAGGATGGGGCACTGGGGTGGCCACCTCTCTGTGGAACTTCAGGCTGGTGGTAGCAGCACTCTTGGAGAAAGCTGGCAGGTCCTCTGGAAGGGGCAAGAATACACCAGGAGGGTTTCAAACTGAAACAGCATGATGCCTTGTTTAAGAATATTGAGATTATATGTTTCACCTTTCTTCATTCCTCTCTTTATATTTCTTCATAGGAAAAAAAGCTATTTGTGAAGTTGGATCCAGAGCAATAGTAGCTTTGGTGGCTGAACCCCAGCTGGTTTTCTGTTGATTTAGAATTTCAACAAGCCCTACTAATTGCAGCCTGCCCCTCTTAAGTTTCTCCAGCCCTTGCAGTGAAGCTCTACCACATTCACCATTTCTAGGCTTCAAGATGTAGGTACTATTACCTGCTATTTCTGCTCCTAAAAGGACTCTGGAGTCTGGGAGTTTGGGAGCATGCTTTTAACCACTGTGGATGTTGTGCGTGTGTGTTATCCCTTCCATAAAAGATTCATGCTGGGGGTCAGGCCCTGAAATGCTTCCATATTTATTAAAATAAAACAAAATTAATAATAATAATAATTAAAAAAAAGCTGCAGCAAATAGAGGTTGATGTTTTAGGAGCTAGGAGAAAAAGAGGGAGGGATGTGTAGGGATGCATGTAGTAGACACATGCAGGTTCATGTGGCTTCCTACAAGGTGAAAGAGAGACCCCCTGGTAGCATGCACCTGTGATTATTGTGTTTGCTTCTCAGTTGTCAAACGAGGTCTAACCAAGGGTGTCAATAAAATATTCTACGATGGGTGCGTAAGGCAGCAGTGACTTGTGTTCTGTGAAGTGATCTGAGGAGCAGACAAGGTAGCTTGTGTCCCTCTGGCACAATCCGATGAACTGTGGAGTTTCCAGAGAGAGATGCTTGAAGATGCCCGGCTCTGCTCCCACCCCAGCTACCCAGGCACTGAGGGTCAGAGAGACTGCCAGAGGCTCAGTTCCTCGGAAAATTTTCTTGCTTATTTTTGTGATGGTGAGGGAGAAGTTTGTGTTTAGATGTCAGTGAATTCATGAATTAGAAGACAAGCAAGCTAATGTTCTTTATTTTGTGAAAAGCAGACGCAGTCTTGGTTTTCATTTACTGCAGGAGCAATTGAGAGGTTTTCTTAGCAGAGATCACAGCTAGTGAAACCCTGTAAGGAAGAGTCTGTGCCTCAGGCAGGAGGCAAACAGACAGACACACAGTGCAAGGGAAACGGTGGCTGGTATTTCAGCACATTTGCAGGAGCCAAAAAGCAGAGCTGAGGCCGCAGGGCTGGCCCTGGGAACCCCAGACCATAGAACTGGCCTCTGTCACCCCACAGCAGTGCTCTTAACATTGACCAAGACACGACTGTCCATGTGTTGCCCCTGGAGTCACTGGATGAAAAGAGCTTTGAGGCAACAGAAACACAATGCGCTATTATTTTTTAGGCTATAGCCATTCACACTTTTTCTCTGCAAAATGGATACCCTCCCTCTTTTTTTGTGTTTAGCTGTTTTGTGCTTCCCTGGCCATCCAGCATCTAGCAAAACGAGAAAGCTGGTCTTGTCTGGGGAGGTAAAATAGTGCAAATTACCCTCATCTGGAAACCCTTTGGGTTCAAACCTGAGCGCTGTGCTGCTGCTGTAGCTCTGTGTCCAAACTGGTGGAGCTAATGACCTGAAACTGCAGGGAAGTTTGGACACAGGCTGCAACTCCATCTCCCGGTAATGCACTTCTCAGTGGATTAGGAGAAGCTTCCCTGGCAAACTGGGAAGGAGTCCAAGCTGGGGAGCTGGTGTGATAGGAACTGACAGGGCTGGAAATTTGATTTCTGACTCTTTGTGCGTGTATTTCTTGTGATAGAAGAAGCGGGAGAGGGAGCCAGGAGTACTTTGAATCCTGCAATCATTAAAACCAATTCCACTTTTCCTGCCCCTGCCCACCTCCTGATATGTGTGTGAAACAATCTTTACAGCTACACAGCCATCAGATGGTATCGACCTGGTGGTGGAAATTGCTATTGACTGCTGCTGGTGCTGCTCTCTGCACTTCCGTGGCTTTTAAAGCGACACTCTTCAGGTGATTTCACGTTGCACTTGATACAGCCTGGGAAGCTGCACCTCAGACAGAATGGAAAGAGCACTGTGTGGGATTTGCGTGTGTGTGTAACAAACACACCACTCCTCTTCATCCAGGGGAAGGGTGTTTGAGCAAGCAGGAAGAGATGCTCGCTGCAGAAACGTTTGCCGAATGGGAAGATTCGGAAATTGGATTAATTTTTTTTTTTTCCCTTTAGTCCATCATGAAGGGATTCTTGTGTCACACCATAGATTTTTTTTCCTGCTGCAGTTCCAGCACCAAGCCAAGACCATTCTTCTACCCTTATGAAGGATCCATCTGGTACTACATCAGCTGAGGACTAGACAGATTGATTTCTTGTTTTAAGGGGCACCTCTGCTTCAGCATTACAAATTCCCTCTCATCTGCTCTGGGTTCCAAAGACAAAAAAAGCAGGAAATAATAGTATTTGACTTTTAATGCAAGTCTTTTGTGCAGCCTAAAGAACTCCTTTCATCATGAGGCACGAGAACAGGGCTCTAGCTCAGGCTTGTAAAAATGCACATTTTCTTTCCTCTGAGGCAATTTAGTTGATGGTATTTAGCTATTGCAGCACTTGGAGCTGGAGTTAAGTGGTGGTGAGAGGAGATGATAAAAAAGCTGTGTAAAAGCTGGGGTTAGAGTCTGATCCCTGCTTCACAGAGTAACTATAGTGCAATGCCATTCTCCCATCACTGGTATCGCTTGGGTTTGTGGTGTAAAGAAAGACCTGGGACTGAATGGAGTCAGCCTAACCATGTCTGCCCAGCAGGCACTGCCCTAGCTTGTTCTGTCATTGAAATGACTCGCTTTGATAACCTGACATCAAATTGCACGTATGCCTTCTGTGCTGTGAACCAAACTTTGATCCTGGTGAAGGCTTGGGTCCACCCATTCACAGCCAAACAGTGCACTGTGCAGTGAAGGTCCCTGTCCTGCCTGCGATGAAGATCTGGCAGAGGCTGTCGTCTTCCAGAGCAGGCTACGATGGTGGAGTCTCCCAAGAGCTGTTTTCACCTAGGATGTTACCCCAGGGCTGATGGCAGCACTGTGGCCTCCAGTCCATATGAAGTCCATCTGCCAAACACTGACCTGGAAAATGCTGCATTATAAGGGCTATGAAAATAAGCTGAACATGCTTTGGTAGATAACACTTTACTGGTCAAGGAGTAAGCAGGGTTGCTACCTGCAACTGTCTGCTCCAGACCTGACTCAGCTTCCATCTCTCTTTTACCAGCAGAGTGGGAGGTGCTGTTATGAACAGCATGAATATTGCTATTTCTTACAGAGCTCTGCCTTTGCTTCTCCTCCAGACTCATGCATTTGACTTCAACCACATGGCAGTGACCAGGAGCAGCAGCTGGCCAGATGTGTCCAGCGTGTGCATGCAAGGTGTCTCCCTTCATGTTATCTGGAACAGTGACTGCCTAAAGCTTCTGAGCCAGCCCCTTAGCTCACATGCAAATAACCACTGCTATTAGCTCTGAGTTGTTCCCGACAGCCTTGATTTCGGGTCACAAGACTGACAAGCTGATGAGGTTTCAGGAGACGTGCCTATTGTTTCCCCAGTCTTCAGCCCAAGCCCCGGGAATTCCTCTCCCTGGTTTACACTGAGCTTTGGGGTTCCTGTGGTGCGTCTGCCTCTTCTCAGCCTGGCTCTGTCTCGGCTGAATGGGAGGAAAAATTAGAAGTAGAAGGGCTGGATGTTGAGGTCTTGGTGAGATGGTTTGCATTCTCAGCTCCCAGCATTGAGGCAGGGAAGGAAGACGGAGAAAGGCTGGGAGATGGGGTTAACTGGAAGTCAGCAGACCTGCTGTCTGCTGCCAGCAGAGCCGAGGGCTTTGCAGTAGAGGCAGTATGAAGCCTGGGCTAAGAGTGGTTTAACATGCCAAACACAGCCCTGTGTGCTGGGGGCAGTTCTCTGGAGAAAAGGCACAGGGCACCTCTGGGTGAGCACGTCCCCCTTTTCTGCTTTTGCTCACCCCTGGGCAGGTCACGGGTCTTCAGACTTCAGTCAGGAAGCAGGGGGGCTGATGACTATAAAATACCTGTGTTTGCTCCCCTGCAAAACCAAAAGGCTGTGGCTTCCTTTGCCTCTTCTTCTTTTCCCTTCTGCTCAGGGTGGTCTGTATCTCTCAGGACACTGGTCCCATTTCTCTCCTTCTCCCCCCATCTGGCTGCTGGGAGACCCACACTGCCTGTTCCATGGGGCCAGTGGGAACCAGTGATGACTTTTCTCCTTCCTGCTCCTCCTTGGGTTCTGCCAGTGTCTTTCTCCCTGTTTTATTTCTTGTATTGCTCCAGAACTAGACTGTCCAACTGGGGAAAGAACAACTAGCTGGAGGAAGAGGCTGAGCAGCCTGAAACAGAGGAGGAATTTTAGCCCTTTTATTTGAGGCTGGGACAACATGCGCCAAGTGGGGTCTTCCCAGACCTGGCCTTGAAATTTCAGGCTCCCATGAAACATCCACCTGTGGACCCTCAAATCTAAAAGCCGGGTCTGCACCGTGAGTAAATTGGTACTTCTCCAAACAAGGTTTATTCCTTTACATCATATGGGGACCTTTTCCAGTACAAGACTGGGGGAAAAGCACCATGTTTGTTGTCAGTAGCTTTTTGGGTTTTACATGTCCTTTTGTCTTCCTTATTGCCATGACCATGGCACATTCATCATTTTTCCAGACCTCTGTCAAATATCTTGTGGCCCTCTCCCAAAGATCCCCATCCCTTGGACACCTTGACTTTTGCACTCATTGAATGGAGAGTGGAAAGGTTGAAGCCACTGCTAAATAGACAAAGGTGGGAGGTGGCAAGCTCATTCCAGAGCAGTGTTTAAGACCTCCATCTACTTTGGCTCAACGGGACCTCTTTCCAGAGCCACAATCGCAGAGAACTTGGCTTTCCATTCTCAGAGTTGAGGCTTTTCCTTCCTCGTGGGTGCTGAGCTGATGGGGTCAGTGGGCCACCCACTGAATGTACTAGGTGGCTTTGAGCTCACTGCAAGATGCAAATGGTTTTTGCTCTGCAGGCTTTGCTCTCGTGCAGACCTAGTGACAACCTCTCCTTTCTAGCTTCCCCTCTGGAGAACAGTGTCTAGGGAGGGCAACCTGCACCCCCAAGCCCAGCTTCCAGCTCCACATGTCTCACAGTAACCAGGTGCTGCTGGAGTATGGATGTGTCCTTAACAAACAAGCAGCCTTTGATAATTTCTCTTTCTTCCAGGCTTAACCTGCCTAAATCCTTTTGGGGCGAGATAGGATATGTGACTTGACAGCAATTCTAGGTGAGATTTTTTTCTCCTGGGAAAGCATGGTAACAAATTAAGCTTTGTGGGTTTTCTGCCCAGTCAACCAGAGAAAGTAAAGTCCTTGATGCACTTGGGTTGGGTCCGGGGGCAGGAAAGCTGCTTCTGTGATTTGTGGTTACACTCTCTGCAGCAGTACCTGCTTACAAGGGAGAGGCGAGTAGTTTTGACATCTCTTTATGACCTGGGAGCTACAGAGGAGGGGTGGTGACTTGTATTCTGCAAAGACAAACTCATTACCAAGGGTGGTGCAAGCATCTTTGGTTCCATGGACCGTATGAGAATCCTCAATTTTTTAATTCATAGGAACGAAAGTGAATGTCGTAGTTCTAGGTTGCTGGCTGTTTGAAACTTGGTGCTTCCCAAGGTGATGCGCAATATAGGGATATTACTGGGAAAGCTGTTGATGAGAGTGCTAGTGAAAATGGATGTCTGGTTGTGAAGCCTATCTGTCCTACAACCTTCAGGGCCTGCCAGGGGACGTGTTCCCTGGGCTGTGAAGAACCAATATGGGACACAATCATATATCAGCGATTATATCGATCATTGTCTCAGACCCGTTCAGCCAAGGGCACCAGAACCTTTTGGAGGGGAAGTGTTGCTTCTGCTCTGGGAGTCTGGGGAGGGTGTTGAATGCGTGGCAGTGACTGTGTGTGAGGGGAAGCGACTCCCTTTTAGGGAATGCTGGGCTCACACTAGAACCAATTAGTAGAATGGAGCTGAAGAAAGTGCAGGAGGGACCAGACTGATAATAAGCAAAGTGCTCGAATATGGGAAGTTGGGGAAGAAGCCAAATGAAAATTAAATGAAAGGCTAAGGTCCAACTTCAGCGGTCATGTAGAAAGGTTGGGACATCTGATAATAGGAACGCCTGCAGGAACATTGGGTCAAAACCCCCACGAGAGAGAATGGAGGAATCTGTGAACAAGCCAAGGGGGAGATTTTATCGAAAAGCGAGTCAGCAAACTGGAACTGTTGGCTTGCTCACTGCCGTAGAGATCTAAGTCTCTCACTGCGACCTCTTTGGCCACTGCTTTGTGGTGGAAGACAGTTTGAGGTGCATGGGATGGTAGGGCTCTCTCTCAGATGCCAGCTCAGACGTCATCTTCTTGGCAGACGTTTGCACGATGGAGTCACTTCGCACCAACTTTACTGCTGTGGAGGGGCAGTGTTTGTTTGCTCTATCCCTTGAGTCAGTACTGGTGAGAATTGACTTTGGGGATAGCCTTAAATCCCCCTTTTATGTAGGTGAAAGTCAGAAACCTGTAGCTGAGCCTCTTCCTTCACAGTTTTTCTCAGCCTTGGAAATCTGTGTAAAGCTCAAGAGAGGTAACCCAACTTCTGCCTGCCAGTGAACTCTATAAAGACTAGTTGAAGGTAGATGATGTAGTGGAAAACATCCCAAACCTATGAGTCTACATCTGAGATTCAAAGAAAGTAATTCTCAATACCTCTAGTTCACATGACACAGCAGAGATTTCTTCCACCGCGCTCAAGGTAGATACTACATGATCACCTTTGGGTGATAACCTTGGCTCTTGATAGTGATTCACAGAGGTAAGGCCCTTCCTCTTCTTTTCCCTCCATTTCCTCACCTGTAAAAGAAGGCTAGGGATATGCCTTCTCAGTAAATCATCTGTCAATGAAGTCCATGAAGTCCCTACAGAAGGGAGCCCATATTACTGGTGATAAAGAGGAGGTCTCATTTGGAGGCCTGACTTGTGAGAAGCTGTGGAATATAGTCATGTGTTTGCTCCTCTAATGTGGCTTTCTCTTTTTAAAAGCACTGTACAGAATGTGAGACACGCTAGATAAACGTGAATTTAACTGCTATTTCGTATCCTTTGAGGAACATCAGTATTGGCTGAAAGTGGGGAAAAAGACCTTTGTTGTTGAGCCTGGAATGGATCTGCTTTTATTGGAGAACTCTATGGCTGCTTTTGTTGGTATTTCCTCTGATAGCTTTTACCTGACTTGTTTTCAAAACCCTTGTTGAATTTTTTCAGTCTTCAAAAACTGCATTTCCTTGCTGAAATTCAAGCTTGGGGTCTGGAAAAATGTCCAGAATGATTTTGCAGATGGCTTGCTGCGATGTCAAAGTCCCAGAAGTAGGACATTCTGTAAGGCATGTCACCTTTTTATTTCCAGGAGGGCAGAGAATTTATTTTAAACAATGCCATTTGCTTTTCAATTACAGACATCTTTGTGGGAAAAAAAAAAAGATTGCAGCAGTGTCTAAAAAAGAGCACGTGATCACAATTAAAGGGTGTGTTGTGCTCTATCAGGAGGTAGCATTTAAACCGGGGAAAGACAGAATATTGACTATAACTCATTGTAATTGTACCATCTATTTCAAACATGTAAATATGTTTGGTAGTACTTACATGTTTATGTCAGCTATTGGGAAAAGCCATTTCCTTTTTTGGTAGACTTCTGACGGTAAGAATTTTGTTACTTGCATAAGCAACAAACAGCAAGTTTGGATGCAACAAACAAGTTTAGACAACAATTTTTTTGCGTGATCCCTCTGATTGTAGTGTTTTACCTGTGCGTTGGTTGAATGTTATCGCTTTGTGAATAGGAAATGTTCATAAGCGATGCATTAATTAAGACGTGAACTTCGTAACAGGGAGACAACAAAGTAGGTGTGATGCAGAGGATTGAATAGGGTGACTGGAACCCATTTCTGGCTCTCCCACACATAGATCAGTGGTATTTAGCTCCTTTTGAAGGGCTTTGAGATCTACAGATGGAGATTATTCCACAAGACCCAGGTACTTTGCTGAAGTCTAACCCTGCAAAAAGCTGGAATGCTGATTTAACCTGGCATGGTGAGTCAAGCCGTGTCTCTGCTAAAATTGATGAGAAAACTCCCTTTGCTTCTGGGGACTGGGATCCTTCACCAAGGGAAATCATTCTGGGCCTATTTCCCTTCCCTTTGACATTTTCTGTCTTATCAAAAGCCAGAGGAGTAAGGAAGAAGGTTAATGACTAAATTGACAAATAAACAATCAGTTCAAAGCAGCAACACAACAGTTCCTGGAAAATTTAAGCACCTCCTCTGGAAAAGGGTTCAGAATATAAATTCTGCCGCACTTCCACCCAGGAGAGACCATCCTTGCACAGCTCACTGTGTCACAGGAGCTATGTCTGGTGGGAAATAGGAAAGGCTTTGTTTTTCCATGGAATACATTAGAGGAAAACTGCAGAAGAGGGAGGAAAATTAATTTGGTCATAGTGAACGGGAAGGGCATTGCCACAGAGATGTCTCAGGTAAAGCCCTTCCAATGGTGTTCCAGAGAATTTTGAGGTTCTCTTGACTCTGGGATGCCAGGGTTTGGACATCAAAGCAAGAGAGTTTGTGGCTCGTCCACCAAAAAGAAAATGTTTGAGGAGTCACAGGCCAGGAGGACTGCTTTTTAGCCTGGTGTGGCATGAGTGTTGAGGGACGATGGTGGGAAGCGCCTCCCTCATCCTCAGAGAAACAGCGTGTGTTTGGCCTTCTTTTTCAAGGGCTCCACTTTGCCACACTAATGGTGCATTAACAGCAGCTTGATTTTCATTTAATAAATAATAGGAATTATGCTGTGGCGGAGCCAAGATTTTAAACAAGAGGCTCCCATAAACGTTTTCTTCAGGAATCTGCGATAAACCAAAGATAGCGTTAGATGTACGCGGAGGGAGCGGGGACGCCAGACTTGGAATCTTTCCATCTGCTTCACCATTGAAACAAAACCACTTTTTAACAACCACAGAGGAGAGGAAGCGACGCAGCTTGGCACATACACTTACACTATGTGTGGTGGAAATGTTTATTCTTTATTTCAGAAAGATTTAGTGGGTGTAGAGATAATAGAGCATAGCGCTCACTGGTGTCTTGGGGAAGGAGGGGTGATGGCGTTTGGGTTTTAAGGGAGTCCAGTGTCAGCTCCCATGGGGAATATTTTCGGTAATACCTATTGCAGTCTTGTGCGCTTGGAAGGCAGGAGGAGATGGAAGAATAAAATGTGCTTTTCAGGAAAGGTGTTGTAAAGGCCCCAGGCTTAGTTATCTCTGACAGGAAGGATTATACAGACTCCAGCAGACGGCAGAGGCAGAATCCTGGTTCTTTCTGCATTGGCCCAATGGCTTCTCCAAGTCCCTGTGCTGAGATGTCTCTCTTGGAACAGCTTGGATGGCTCTGTCCCTTCAATGTGAGACATCCTGGGGCTGCCTGGTGCTCACCAACCCCATGTGTGCCTTGTACCCTACCCGTGCCGGCTCCCCCAAGGGTCTTCTGGCTCTCCCTCTCTCACGTCCTCCTGATGTGCTGAGACATCATGGGGTGACTTGGAAAATGGGAAGGATCTGCAATGCCAGAGCCTGATGGGTCAGCAGTCCACCATGTCCCATGATCCCCAATGTCCCTGCCTGTCACTCCACAGCCACTGTTCCCTTTTCCATGGTGCACTGCCTCTCCTTAGAGCTGCTCAAAATCAAACCTGAAAGACCCTGGGCTGACCTCTGGGGATGGGAGAGTCCCTGCCAGAGTTTGAGACAGCCTGTGTCTAGACTTGGTGTGTGAACAAGCGTGTGAAGGGATGACTAAGTGTCTGAAAGTTTGGACCTTTGGAGAGGAGTCGCTTGGCTCTTTGTTTCTTGGATAAAATTCCACTTCCCGTGGAGCCATGGAGATAAAGGATATTTTTCTCCCTTTTTTTGTGCCTTTTCAAAAAAGTAAAAAATACATAGATATGTCTTGGGCGAGAAAGCAGAAACCTTTGAAAAATTTTGGCAAATCAAGAAACACAAAGAATGCGTTGAGTGAAACATTTCATAGCGACAAAAATCAAAACATCTCACTTCGTCTTCAACCACTTTAAAACATTTTAATGGTTCGAAAGGAAATTTCAGAATGAAAAGTCATGTTTTCCTTAAAACACTGGAAAGTGTTTCGTTTAAAAGGAAGAGTGGAAGCAAAACAACTGCCTTAGTTTGTTTTTTTTTTTCTCTTACTGCACTGAACCTGATGGTTCTTTCCACAGTTTGTGCTGAGGTCAGGGACCAGGGCTGGGCCCATCTTCTCTTGTGTTATGAGGGGCCTGAAGCTGGCAGTCCTGAGAGCTGAGAAAGAAACATCTCCCGCACGAGAAATTCTTGTATAACTACCTTTTATTTATTCTTTTTTATACACAAGATAGCAGGTAGGCCCTGCCCCAGGGTCATCCCTGCTCACCAGCTGGTGCCTACAGAGGTCTTTCTAGCTGCAGGACAGCCTCAGACCTCAGGGAATGCAGGAAGGGGCTGGGAAAGTGCCATAACGTACATCTGAATGGCAGCCTTGGTGGCCTTGGGACCTCTGCTAGTTTCCCCTGCCCCGTTTGGGCAGGCGTGGGACCATCATGTGCGAGACATGACAGTGCTGGTGTGCGTGATGTGCTCGGGGAGGCTCTGCTTGGGGGACCAAATGGATGAGGGGAGAAAGAGCACCACGAGGAGACACACCAGTGGGCGAGGCGAGAAGGAAGGCTCTCCCTGGTGGCTACAGCAGAGAGGAGACCCTGCTGCCCCCCGGAGTGTGGAGCAGGCATGGGGACAGCACGGGGAGTCTGAGTCGGCTGGCTGGCAGAGGCTGCTGGGGGGACCTTGGGGGAGCCACGGGGAGATGGGGTGCAGCAGGGGTGATGGAAGGCTGGCTGGGGAGAGCTGGTAGGGCGGCAGGAAGACTGAGGGGAGCCTGAGGAGCAGCTGGGGAGCAAGGGGCACAGCTCTGCGCGGAGGCGGGAGGCAGGCCGGGGAAGAGGCGCGGAGCGGGGCACGGCGGGCTGCGAGGCCGGCGAAGGACGGGGGCTCCCCGGCCGGGCTGCGGTGCCGCGCTGCCCCCTCCCCCTCCGGCGGCGGCCGGGGCCGCTTTAAGGAGCGGGCGGGGCGCGGCCCCCGGCCCACCTCTGAACCCGGAGATTGACGGGCGGCCGCGGCGGAGGCGGGGCGGCCCGCGGGGGCCGGCCTTCCCGCCGCCACCGCCAATGGGGCTGGGGGGG
>JANVCC010000034.1:5938436-5972510 GCA_025345505.1 Todiramphus chloris collaris
GGGGGAGGGAAAAAAAAAAAAGGGGACGGCTTAATTATTTTTTTTTCCTTTCTCTTTTCCCTTTCTCACCCCCCCAAACTTCCTGGCGGTTTCAGGGGGCCGCAGCACCCACACCTCGGGGCTCCCCGTATCCCTTTCCTCACCCAGGGTCCCGAACTGGGGCTTGGCCGAGCAGGCGGCCTGGGTTTTCCCAGCCTTTTTGGGGTGAGCGGTGATTCCGGAGTGAGATGGTTCTTGGAGCAGGCTGGGCGTGCTTTGGGCTCCTCCAAAAGATGCACAAAGTGCTGCTCCGTTTTGGGGTTGGTTTTTTTGCTTTTTTTTTTTTTTTTAAATGGGTTTTAATTGTTTTTTTTTTTTTGGGGCCTTTTGTGGTGTTTTTTTTTAAGGCGGGTTTTTGGGGCTGGGGGGTTGCACTTGGAGGTTTTTATTCCCCCCTCCCTTTTTTTTTTTTCTTCCTCTTAATTGCAGAGGTATTTAAAAAGGGAGGGGGCAAAGGGCTGTAAAAGCCGGTAACCGAATTGCCCCCCGGCTTCGAGGAGCGCACACCTAATACGCACCTTTAAAGGTGCTAGCAAAAGTTAAGGGAGGTGGGGAAAAAAATAATAATAGAAATCCCCAAATTGAAGGCATAGTTGAAGCATTAATAATTAAAAAAAAAAGGAAAAGAAAAAAGTTGCCCTGAATTGCCGGCTGTGCAGTTGAGATTTCTTCAGGGCTGCAGAGCTGTTAGGTGTGGTGTCCTTCCCCCTACCATTCATGCCCCGAGCTCGAGCAGATTGCTAGAATACATTGTTCCTGGAAAAAGGCACCGCACAGCCCCAAAACTCGCTGAGGAAAAAACTTCCAGAGGGATAAAAGCACCCCCAAAACATCAGCTTACATTCTCCCAGCTTGAGTGAAGCTCCCGCTTACCGAAAAGGCTTGTTGCTGGGCTAATCTTACTAATTTTCTTATGTTCTTGCAGGGGCAGAGTAGCTGTTAGGAGGAGGAGGAAATCATTCACTTTCTCCCCTGACCAGACCCGGGGCGGTGAGGGGATCTTCCTTCGGAAAGTTGAAGGAATTGTGTGTGTTCCTGCCTGGATAATTTAGTGTAGTTAATCAAACTAATAAAACCAAAGCAGAACAGAGCTAGGAGAAAGCTTTATGGGCTTGCCTTGCTGCACTGTTTCAGCTGCTTCCTCACAGTACTTTTAGAAATTATTATTTTTAATGCTGTGCTGCCAAACATGCTGTATTTATCAGTGATGTTTGGCTTTGCGTTTCCCCCGTCCCTCCTACCATTGCACGGTTGTTTTGCCGCCTCTTAATATTTTTTTTTTAGATTAAGTTTTGGGAAGATGGAAAGCACCAGTATTATTTGTAAGTGGGCTCCTACAGCATATGGACGTGATTTGTGTGTACCCAAATGTCTGCACCCATCTGGGTGTGCTGATAAGGGGATGCTGTGGTTCTGCAAGGGTATATACCTTTGAGAGACTTCATCAGATATATAAATCTTTTTAACATGTTGCGGGTGGTGGGGTAAGTAGTGTGAACGTTTGCCAGATGTTCACATCGTCTTTTCGCGTGTAATTTCAGTTGGTAAACAGAAATCCTGTAACTGGTGCCTGATAGCAACAGCCTTTTATACAAGTAAACCCTACGCTAAACGATCATATGGCTTAAAGGGGAGAAAAAAAAATATCTCCCTGTTTCTTTGCCTTAGTAGGTACATGGTGGGTTTTAAAACCAGCCGATTAACCCCCCCCGCTCCCCCAAAACTCTGTCCTTAAAACCCCCAGGAGAACAGTCAGCTCTGAAATACTATCTGAAAAGAAAGGCATTGAACAGCACACCCTCCCCTTCCCACAAGCAGCCGTCTGCGTTTTAAAATGTGTTTACTGTCCCAATTGTAAAGAATTAAATTTTAACACCTGCAAATAAGCTGGATGTGAGTAGCACCGAGGCAGAGGTAGGGGTTTCTCTCTCCATCTGCGTGCGTGTGTCTCCGTGCTCCAAGTTGGGCACTGAAATTCCCCAAATTGACAGCTCTAAGCAGAGGATATTTCCAGTGCTGGGACAAGGTGGTGCTGGGGGGGGGGGCGGCGTTTGTTTTCTCTCTGCCTTGCAGGATGAGCCCGATAAAGCACATGGCCGGGTTTAATATCCGAGGTGGGGAATGGAGAGAGCTCGGTGCTCGCTCTCTTCGATCAGACAGTTGAACCAAGGTTGGCTCCCAAAAGCTGCTGGCTTCAGCTCGGTGCATCGCCTGGCTCGCACTGGCGATGGGAGCCACTCGGTGGCAAAGGCGATTTTCCAGCCATCTCTGTCTAAATTGGCGTAATTTGCCCGCTCTGCCTTAGGTAGGTGGCTGTTGGCAGCACCGGCACTCAAGTCCTAGCAGGGCTGGCAGTGGGGTTGAGGGGGGGGCTCAGAGGTGTCCCCCCCCCACCTCCAGCATTACACACACACCAGCCGGTGTGAATTTGGAAAGTTGTTCCTCGTGGTGACATCCTAACCTCACCCTCCCCTCTCTTTCTCTCCAGGAAACATGCTTTAAACTGCCACAGGATGAAGCCAGCCCTTTTTAATGTCTTGTGTGAAATCAAAGAGAAAACAGGTAGGAAATCGATGCTGTTGCTTCTGTATTATTTTTCTTTTTGCTCTTTGAGGGTTTTATTCCACTAAGTTTGTGGCCCTCCCCTACCCGTGTAGCAGTATTTAAGTGGGGAGAAATAACTCGCTGGTATTTAATGCTTCTGGCAGTGGACTTGCGTGATGCGGTTTGTGTCTGGAAGGGAAAATATCATGGTTTAATTTCTATTGTATAGCCTCTTTTTATTTATTGCTTTTTTCTGGGGAGAAGAAAAAAAAATCAAAACGCTTGCAATTTCTCTCTCGCTCTAGTTTCTTCTTTAAGACGTGTCACTTTAAAAAATAATAAATCTGAGTACAGAGTAGAAGGGGGGGGCAGAAAAAAAGACAAACAGCAAAATGCAGCTGTGCGGCTTTACTACTGTTACTCTGTGGGTAAACATAAAGGTTTCATACTTCCCTATAAAGAAAGGGTTAAAAAGCTCTTGTCTGCCAATCATCCAGGCTAGCTCATGTAAGAGCGAGTTGTCAGTTGCCTTTAGTGAAAGCAATATATTAGATTGTTAGTTACTTTAGGGTACTGTTGTTTTATGGCATGGGGTGTTCTCAGGCTTCTAAAGAAGCTAATGGCATGAGAGTGTTGGTTCTGCCGTTTCCCACTTTCCAGACCTCCTGCCATGTACTAACACACTTATAACACATCCCAGGGGGGCATTTAAATTTTAAAAGCAACAATTAAAAAATAGCAGTCATCAATCAAGGGTGATCTTAAACAACAGATGCTCGGGGAAGGACATTTAGCAACATGCACCACTTATGTATTTGTTGGAATCTTTTTTTTTAATTATTATTCTTCTTCCCAAAAAAATCTATATAAATGGGGGGGGAATGATGGCAATTCTGCAGGGGGTGTGCGTTCAGCTCTGCTGCTGGTTTTCTGAGCCTACTAGAGTTGAGCGGCGGGATTTTCCTTGCCGATCTCGCTGCCTTGTTTCATCACGCTGCAAAGTACTTGACTTCTCTTCCCCCCCCCTTATAAGAAGGACTGTAACAGTCAATAATTCATATCTAAACCATATAAGCAAGGGCATGACATGAATGAAAGTGACAATAAATATGATTGCACACCCAGTTGATATACATTGATAGTTACACATAAAAAGGGAACAGCTTTCAGAAACCTGAATCTGGGTCTTATTTATTTATTTTCTTCCCCCCCCTTTCTTAAATATATATAAATATATATATAAAACCTCCTAGAGTGAGCAGCTGATTGAAAATACAATTACGTGACTCTTGCAATATATATAAAATGACTAAGGGGGCCCTTTGTTAAATGCTGTTTGTGCAGCGTGTAGCCCAGACAAAGCACCAACCGATGGCATTCGGCTCTCTGAAGTCCTCACGCCTGCGTGGCCAGGTCTGACCTTCCTGAGGAGTCCTTCCTTATGGAGTTCCCATAATATCAAGCAGTAGGTTCGATGTGGGAACCTCCACAGAGTTCCTACAATGTAACGTGAGGGAGTCTTCCTAGAGAGGTGTCTTATCCTAGAGATAAATTTTATGGGTTTTATAGTGTTTCCCTGTGCGCCACTCCAAAAAAAAAAAGAGACACCGAGTTTCTTTCCCTTCTTCTCACTTTCTCCTTTTATTTTGTGTGAGCCAAAGAAAATATTTGTCTGCCTTTTCTCGGTGTGTGTTTGGTGCTGCTTACGTTGCCCGAGCAGGGGTACTTTCTGGCAGGGGAACTGATTAATCCCAGCTCGGCTTTGCTGTTGGTGCAGTCACAAAGTGAGGAGATGGGGAATCTCCTAGGACCAGAGCTGGTGGGAAATCCAGGTGACCTCGGGGATGCTGTGGGGTCTCAGAGGGATGGGGAGCTGTCTATACCCACAGTGACTGGATGGGATGATTCCTGTCTGCTAAGGAGAATTGAGAGGGGTGGTAGAGAGCAAAGCGTGCTGCTGGAAATGAAGGATAGCCAGGTGTGAACTGGAGCTGTCTTACATTTTATTTTACTTCATTTTAAATTTCATTTGTTGCTGTTGTGCCTGGGGTAGTTGGCTGTGGGGCTGCTCTATAGAGGTCTCCGAAGAGGTTGAATCGAGATGGTTTTGGGAGCATTGTTTATCTACCCTGGGATATGTTTACAGTGAATTATTTTACTTTGCAAATTGAAAGACCTCCTCCCCTCTCCCCCATCTGCGTCCCTAAAAGTCACACTTTTGTAAGGAAGCAAACGGCCAGATGGTTTTGTGTGTTGTGTGGAGCTTTTCTTTTTTTGTTTTTATTTTTCTTTTATTTCTTTTTAATTATTGCTTTGTGGGCCCAGTGCTAGGAGGAAGTTAGGCTTGGTTTTTTTTTTTTCTGGGGCTTCTGTTGCTTACCCCTTCCTTCTGGGCAGCGGCGTGAAAGTTGAGCCAACTTCTCTCTTCCCGCTTTTCCATTTTGCTTCCCAGATTTTTGCATGTGTCGCATTTGAAATCCTGGTGATTGTTTGTGGTCACTGGTGGGTGTTTGAAAGTGCGTGCGTACATCTTCCCCCTGGTGTTATGATGTGCAGAAATGTGTGTTCGGTTACCCCGCTGCCTGATTTAAGTGACTCCAGAGCCTTACGGAGACTTTACCACTGTCTCTCACGACGTTCTGGCTAATATTTCATAGCGGTAACATTGTCTTGAGCAAACCCAAAGTGTCCATAAAGTTCTTGGAGAAAGAGGTCGTCTGGATTAGCCGGAGAGTTCCCTTTTTGCACTTGAGCTCTTCATTTATTTCGCAGCATTTAAAAATGATCATGAGTAAAAGACAAAAAAAAAAAGTACACAGCGGGTTGCCTTTTGTCCGCACCGCGAAGATTGTATCTTTTGGGGGGATGTTTGTGTGAATGTAACAAAAGTTGTGAGCTTTGATCCGAGTGGGAGCATGGGGGGGGGGGAGGGGGGGTGGAACTGCTGTTAAATATACGTATAAGTTGTCGGCGTTCATTTGGTGTGTTTTCACTTGCTGTTGGTGGCTTTGTTGCGAGGGAAGGGGCAGGACCGCCTTCAAATGGCTGGCTGGCTTTTTGGAATAATAATTATGGAAATGGGAGGCATTGTTGTCCTAAATACAATTGATTCCTCCATCAGTAGGGATTGAAATCGGAAATTGCATTGCTGATTTATAAAAAGTTTGAAGGCGGAGTAGGGGGTTCTGTCTTTATGGCCTTTCCCCCTCCTGTTTTGTTGGGTTTTTTTTTGTTTGGGGTTTTTTTTTTTCTCTCTTGGTATTTTTTTTTTTTTTAAAAGCTGTTCTCTGCATGAGCTGAATAGTTAAGCAGAAGAATCAGGCAAGGCGCACGCAGACGTGGGGTCCTTGGATGGCAAACTGGAAAATATCTGCTGTCAAAATGCAGCAGCATCTATTTCAGCTGTGAGCCTTTCCCAACTCCCATCTCGTTCGGCGGGGACCGGCGGGGAGAGGCTGAGCACAGGATATATGACCATTTAATCTGATTCCTCCTCCTTAAGAGCTTTTCCCATCGTTTCACTTTCTATGCTCTTTCGGGGGAGGTGAGGGCATCGGGCAAATTCTACTTCATAAAAAGACCCTGACTTAGTATGTGAAATCCCTCAGTTTTTATTTTCTTACCCCCCTCACCCTTCTGTGTCGAAGGAATTCAGGTGTAAAAGAAAAATGTACGTGACACTGACGGGGGGGGGAATTTACAAAGTGGAATATTTATAGATGGCACTGATTAGCAGGGCAATTGTTGTTGAATAATGGGTTTGTTGTTTTGTTTTATTTATTTATTTTATTTTAGAACATAATAGCTATATAAGGTGCCTCTTAGCTACCTTTCCCTGTGCATTATCTTCACCAAACTCAACTCAGATCAGATCTTTGGAGGAGGTAGGATTCCCCCCCCCCTTCTTTTCTTCCTTAACACCCCTTTGTTCTCTCCAGCTCTGTGTTCAATTAACACCCCCATCGCAGAACTGTAGTCTTTTTTTAATGTCTGTTACTGTATTTCACTTCTGACACCTCTCTTATTATTCTTGCCCGCTATTTCTCTTTAATATAGCAATTATGATACGGGGGTTCATTCGTTCTTCCTTCTTGCCTCCCTTCTCTCCCTCCCCCCCCAAAGCCCCACTAAGAGCAGCACAGGGAGAAGAGGAGCAGCTGTGATGCGGCGTTTTTGGGGTGCAGAGCAGAGCCGTATGTGGGCTACTCTGGCAAATCCAAGGCCCCCGGGACAAAGTTTTTTGCAGAGCAAGATGGAGCAGTTTGCCAACAGCTTTTCTCTAGGGTTTCAAACCCTGCCCTCCTTATCCTGAATCCTCCCGGAGGTTTCCCAAGGCACAGGGGAGAGTTAAACCCCCCACTTTGAATTCTGGTGCAATTCTTGCACCTAAGGCTTCCTTCAGCTTCTGCAAAAGCTCATGATCCAAGTGCTCGTGGAGAATCGGGGTCCCTGCTCTGCTCTCAACGTATCCAACCCTTGGCCAGCTGCTCTTCCTCCTGCCCTTCAGAGGGGAGGGAGCTTTTCCTTTGATACGTATTTAGTTGGGTTGGTTGGTTGTTTTTCTTCTCCAGTTGAAAGGTTTTGAAGGCAAAAGTGGTGGCTCTTTCTCCCAGGTGGGCAGGCAGAGTTTGCCAGAGCCCCGGTATGACTGCCCCGAGGGGAAGTGGAACATTTTGGGAGAGCAGGGCCTCCAGCTGGTCGGTACTGCCCAAGGAAGCCTCTGTGCAGCTCACAATTAAATTGCTTCCAGAAACCTGATATCTTCATGGGAAAGGAAGGAAGGGAACATGCGCAGGGCTGGTAGATAGGATGGTTTGGGGGGGAAGGCAGTGTCTGGGAGACCTTGGCTTGGTGGAGGGCTGTATTATGGCAAGAGAGGAGGCCACCTCTGGGGACTGACTGGGAGGAAATAGAAACCAGTCACCCTGATGGGAAAGGGGACATGTCCCAGTAGGTCTTGGTGGCTAAAAGGAGCGGGGTCTTCAGGGTTGGACCTGTGTCACTGCAGCGAGTCCTCCTTTTGGGCTTTCCTCTTCCAGCGTGGCGTTGCCCATCAGGGATCTGCTGGGGATGGATAGCTTTGGAGGAGCGTGCTTGCAGGAAGATTTCTCTTTTTCTTTTTTAATTTTCTGGGGTTTTTTTTTCTCCTTCCCTTGGTAGCATGTGGTCGGAGCTCTTTGAACGGAGCAGGCTTAATTAGTTTAATCAAAATTGTCCTCCTGCAATCCTCGAGGGGAGGAGGTGGGAAGCACAGGGCTGCCAGCAGGCTCTTCATCCCACCTTCTCCCTCTTGGCCCTGCCAGCAAAGCGGAGAAAACATGCCTGGCGCTGGTACAGCATTGCTGCTCCCGAGGGACTTCTCACAATTTGGGCAGTACAGGAGCGAGCCTGTTTGGTTGTGTTTCAAGGCTTGTTTTTTGTGGGTGCCTGATGTCAAGCAAACTTTGCCGTGGTTGCAGCAGACTGGACGGATGCTCTTGGAGGGTCTGCTGGGTCCCATCGCTCCCTGCCCCATCTGTTTGCTCCTTGGGGGGATGGATGAGTTTGTCCTCCTGCCCTTGATTCCATGCTCTTGAGTTTCCCAGCCTTTGCTTGCACACCGGCCTCACCAGGTTTGGGGTAGTGGTGGTCATCGGGTGCTTGTGTTTGGGGAAGGAGTGTGCCAGCAAGGTACCATGCTGGCACCTTTCCATACTGCCTGCTGACAGCCCTGGACAAGGCATGGAGGAGAAGGAATCTTTGTGTTCAATTAATCCTGGAAAAATTATTAACTGGACAGATGCATAAATAACAGCTAACCAGAGCATCCTCTCCCATGAACGCTGGGTGCCTTCCCTGCTGCTGTGGGTCTCTCTCCAGTCCATCTCCCCTCACCTCTGCATGGTCTCAGCAGCAGTCAGTGTTGTGGGTGAGTCCAGGGAAAGAGGTCTTGTTAGCCGGCCTTGTAGCGCCAAATGAGAAACTTGGAAGATCTTTCAGGCCTAAATTTCTCCAGGGGAAAAAAATGGTTCAAGTTCCCTTACTTGAGACCTGCAAAGGGATTTCCCCCTCAGAGCGCTGACTGTCCGTGAGCAGAGGTTTTGTAAATGATCTCAAATGCTGGATTTATTCCTGTTAGCAAGCTCACACGCTGTGCGCTGGCCCTGGGTTTGAGGGCAGCAGCTGTAAACAAAACAGAGAAACTCTGAGACGATTTCATCCCGGCTTTTTTTTCTTTCTCTCTTTTTTTCCTTAATTTTTTTTCCCCTCTCTCCCCGTCACAAGGAAATCACTGCATGCAGCAATTCTTCAGGGGGGTAGGGTGGTGGTTTCAATGTAAATGGTGTTGTTTGCAGTGAGATACCCTCGGCTGTGCTGCTGCTGGTTCTTCTGCTGAACCAGAGCTGGGGATTTTGGTGGGGAGAAGAGGGGAATACGGGATTCTTCCCCTGCCTCTGGTTCAGCACCTCATTCCCCAGTTTCCCCCCTTTCTCTGCTGCCTTCTCTGCTAGCAAAGCTCCGCAAAGGGTTTCCGTGATTTCTTGGAAATGTGCTGTGAAGCATTCTGGTGCTGGTTTTTTTTTTTCTTCTCCTTCCTGTGCTTGGAGTTAGGGTGCTTTGGGAGGCAGAAGAACCTGTCCCATTTGCCCTGTGTGATCGAAGGGTGGTTTGCAGCTGGTGCAAAATACCAGGCATCCAAGTGTGAGCAGGGGGTGAGTTTGTCTGAAGATGTGGTGGTTTGTTTGTTTGGTGTTTTTTCATATCTCTGATTATTTTTTAAGGCTTGTGTTTTTATTCTTGCCTTGCGTTCTTGTAGCAGTTTTCTTAGCCGGTGAGTTTTATCCTCCTGGTAACACGTGCTGTGCGGTGGGGGAGGTGGGCTGCACAGCCCTGGCTCCCACGGACCCCAGAGCAGGATGCTTCTGCCAGGCTTTGTGCTTCTGGGCTGAATCTCTGGGCTTTGGGGTACTAGGCAGAGAGAAGTGATGCTCCCTTGTGCTGCAAGGATGTGTGCTGTACAGCACCTAGCACAGGGGGGCTCGGGGCTGGGTTGGGGTTTGGAAGGAGGTAATGTGATTTACAGCAATGGATCTGGTTAATAATCTCCAGCAGCTTCTGTATACTCAGGGGCTGCTTGTATTCCCAGCCAGGTGTTTGCAGACCGGATCAATATGGCCCTATTTGCATGGGGCTGTCCATAATCTAATAAACCAACCTCAATCTGCGTCCTTTGCTTTCCCCGAACGTCCACCCAGAGATGATCCCACTCTAGTCGGGACTGGCGAGTGTTCCCCATGGTGGGAAAGGCTGTTTGTGAACAGTGCCTGGTCCCTGGGCCGCCAGCCTGGGGTCACACGTTGCACTCCAGTAATTCCAGTGGCTACTGGGGTGCCAGGGCTGTACTGTTTCCCAGAGCTGGGACTGCACGAGCACTTCTGCTTTTTGGGTGTGCTGGGTGTTAGTGGCTGCTGCCTGGTGCTCGCTCCGCTGGCAGCTCCCCAGTGTGCTCCAGAGGCATCGACATCAGGGGTTTTCCATGAAATCTCTTCTCTCCCTGTGTTGCTTTTGGGGAGCAGCTGCTAGGAACCTCATTTGAAACCAAAACTGATGGTTTTGTCGGCTGGGCGGTTGGCAGCTTCAGCTGAAAAACTCTCTCGGAGGTGTTGCATCCCCTGGCGAGTTAAATAATACAAGGTGTCGGGCAGTATGGGGATAAATTACAGAAAGCCGTGGCCTGAGGAGGCTGTGGGCTGAATACATTAAAGGTTGGTGTTGTCGGGCTGGCGGTGGGGCTGGGGAGGGACTCGGGTGATGCTTTCTCCCAGTGCTGGTGGATTGGTTGGGCTGGAATTATAGGTTTGTAACCGTGTCTATTAAATACCAAACAAAACCAACAAACCAAAAGCAAAAAAAAAAATAGAAGCACTGAAGAATTCCACTCTTGGCCTTGTGTTTGTGAGCCCTGCCCCTGTATCTGTGTGCGCATGTGTGTGTATTTACTGTTTTTAAGCTGGAACAGAAAACTGCTTTTACTGGCTGCTTTTTGTGGTGGCAAAGGCGAGGTGGCAGAAGCTGCAGCCCGATGGAGGGGATGGCTGCTGGGGAAGCTGCCTGGCCAGGCTGCTCTGCCTGCCGAGCATTGCTGCTGCTGCAGCTCCTCGGTGTTCTGGGGAGGCTGTCAGCACAGCTAATAGAAATCCCCCCCTTGACACCCTGAGCGAGCAGCACGTTGTCACTGTCCTCTCCCTACCCAGCCTTTTATTTATAGGAGAAGCCTTACCCAAAATAGCTTTTTTTTTGCTTGCCCTAAGCTGATGAGCTGTTTCCCCCCTCTTTTTTTTTTTTTTCTTTTAAATATACCTATCAACTGAAAACCCTTGGAACAGCCAGTGCTTTGAGGAGCCGCTCTAATCCGAAATGATAACTTTGCCATTTTACTTCAGCCTTGGTGAAAAACAAGTGGAGCTGCCTTTGCAAGTGGGATCAGCCTGTCTTAAGTGCTGGTGGCTGGATTTTTGTTTCTCGCCTGACTGCAAGCCCAGAAACTCAGTTCACCGTTTCCACGTCCCATTTTCAGTTTCACAGGCAGCATTTTGTAACGCCACATTTGGCCCAGCCTGGCTTGCCTGCCTGTCCTCGTTATCAGAAGAGGAAAATCAAGTTTCTCTCCTGGTTGGATAACATTTTCAAATTCCAGAGTGATGTCGATTAGTAGAATTAGCAGTGGCAGGTTAACAGGCAAAAATACCCTTCCAGTTGCAAAGTGTTCATTGCTGGTCGTTGCTTTTTCCCCCCAACTCCGGCGGTCCCGATCCTGGACACATCTCTGCAGAGCGAGGATTTTTTCTCTCTTGATTCAGCACGACTGTTTCCTTTGACATTTGATATTTATGAGGCTGGAACCAAAGTGAAAGTGAATCTGCCCATAACTCTCTGAAATGTGCCTTTTTAATTTCAACATGAATGTTTCAAAACCCAAGCTGCTGGTGGGTGTATGTTTGTTTGTTTACACACATCTTCTTTTTTTCCGCCTGTTCGGTGATTCTCTGGCGAGACATTAAAAATGATACAATACCTGGAGCTTCTGCATGGGTCGGTCTCTGGCTTTGAGCTTTGAATTTGGCTTTTAACTCAGTCTCCCATTTTAAAAGGTTATAGGTGTTTTAACTTAGGGGTTTTTTTTGGGAAGGGGGGGGTGTTTAGCCACAAAATTACTATTGCAATAATACTATTGCAATAATTTGCAATAACGTGGTTATTGCAAATCCCTAGACAAAAGGCATGGTTCACAGGGTAAAAAAAAAATGAGTTGGAAGGAGTCGCAGCTGCCAATCCTGACTTCATAGCACAAGAAAGAGCCTCCTCCCCGGCAGGTTTTGTATGAAGCTTGTGCTTTCCAGAAGGGCGTTGGGTCTCGTGTAGGTATACTGCAGGCAGTGGGATGTGCTCCAGCACCCCGGTGTAGGTGGTGTTTTGTGAAGGGTTTATGACCTTTGCTTTGCAAGGGGTCACCCTTTTATTCCTGATAGGATTCTGCAGAGCTGCTGGCTGCCGCGGTGGGCTGTGCGTGTGCCTGCTGAGAGCAAGGAGCCTGCCGTGGCCCCGCTCCCGGGGCCGTTGGGTGGCGGGGGGAGCAGGTGGCAGGGATGGTGTTTTCGGCAAATGTATTATTCCCCCGGCAGATCCTGGCTGTTAGATCTGGTCAGCAGATGTGAGGCGTCGATCGGTATCGGTGGCGAGAAGGGGAGTTGCAATATACTTTGCTAATGGAGAAAAACCCGCGGAGCGATTCCCTGATTTACGCTTTTGGCAATGTGAAATGAAGCCATCTGAAGCGGCTCTTACCAGACCGCTTCTTCCTCCCTACCTTGTCCAGATTTTTCTGAAGAGGCAGTTTCTCAGCTCCGTTGCTGGGTGAGCAGAGGTGCTTGGGTTTGCGGGGGGGACACATGGACCCCTTCAACATCTCCAGATTCACAAAGCATTGAGCACAGGAGCAGGGAGCGAGCAGCGCCCGCTGTATCTTGCTCCAAAGCCCCAGTGCAATTCTGTCCCCAAGTGGCTGAAAAGGTCATTTAGCACAATAGCAAACAGGTAATTTAAATTTTTTTTTTTCCTTTTGCACTCCCTCAAATAGTCAAATTAACATCCTTCCTGTGCTGCGGGAGCTTCTGGAGAGGGTGTCCCAAGAAGGATTATCGTTAGGAGCGCCTGGGCCTGGGTTGTTCCTTTCCCGAAGGTCCCTGGCTGCTATTTGCACATCCCAGGGCCTGACTGCATCTGGCATTTCCCCCGTTTGGTGGAATTTACTTTCTGCCTGGCAAGGGCATTGGGTAACATTTGCGCACCTGGGCTGCTTAAGCTGCGGAGGGGCTGGGGGGATGCGGCGGAGAAGGTCAGGGGTCTCCGCTTTCCTTACGGGCAGGGAGAGCAGCTGATGGGTACTGTGCCCTCTACCGAAGCAGTGGGCAGGAGGGGGGAAGATGACATTATGTAGCATGATGGGACCTGTGCAACCAGCCGGGACACTGCTCTGGTGGTGGGTGCGTGTAGCTGTGGAGAGCTCTGACCCTGCTCCGTTTCATCTCTTGTGGTGAATGGATCTGTTGGGCAACTGGGTCTGGGCAGTGGGTGCTTGACTGTATTTTCTTGTGATATTTCTCTTCAGATAGGTTTGCAGAACAGCCTGGGGCAGGATTTTGCATTAGAAATGGCTCTTCTGTATCCGGTTCTAGAAAGCTGTGGGGTCCTGACCCATGGGTGATTGAGGGTAGGGTGACATGTGCAGCAGCACAATGGTATGGCTGGAGGTTTACTGGGGACTATCCCAAGGGCAAAGAAGGATTGTTTACCCTGAAAACCCCACGAGCAGTATGGAGGGAGATAAGATACCACAAAGGGTGGTGGCGGGGGAAGTCCCTGGTCTTTCCACTCTCCCGAGGCAGGTGACAAAGTCCACGCGGGTGGAAGGACCCATTTTAATTTTATTTAATTTCTTTGTTCCCTCTTTCTGTTGTTTGGTCGGGCCTTGGAAACATCCTTTGGCAAAGGCAGTGTGCCTGGCTGGCTGCGTCCTTGGGGGGCTAAGAGCCAGGGGCCAGGGCAGAAGGTGAGTGCTGAGAGGACCTCAGTAGCCACCGGGGTGCTGCTCTGGGCAAGGGTGGACCCGCTTCACGGAACGTGGGCTGCGATTGAGAAAGGAGCTGCGCGATTAGGAGAGGTCCCTGCGGTTTGTGTTTGAAAGGAGCTCCATTAGGGGAATTTTTAAGCTCCTGTTTAATCGGGATGCCGTCTGCTGATGAAGAGGGAAACTGCTCGTGCGGTGGGTCTCTGCTCGTGCCGCATCCCTGCCTCCTGCTCCATTTTGCCTTTTTTTTTTTCTAATTGCTTTTGCTTCTCCCCTTGTAAATGATGGATCAGCTACCTCAGAGGAGGTCAGGCTCCCATCAGCACCCTTGGGTACTGATGCTCTTCTCTCTGAGGCAGCTCCTTCCAAGTTTCTACTCAGCCTCTTGCCCACTGCACTTAGTCAGTGGCCTGCTGCCTTCCTCTTGCCACATCTCCTCCCTTGACGCAGGCACTGGTGCTGGGTCTGACCCTGGTCAGCAATTGCCCTCGCTGGCTCCTGGGGGGAAGCCCATCCCTGCAGCTCTCGGAAGGGCTCTCTGTGGCTGGGCAAGGAGACCTAAATGAAGAACAAATGAGAACCATATAGAGACAAATGGGAATCAGATTTAGGAAGCAGACGAGACAACCCTTTGGAAGGGGCAGGGGGGCTGTTTGCTTTAATCAGTCTCCTTGGGTTTCAGGCAATAATAAAGCAGATTTGTTTTCTTTTACCTTCTCTTCTCCCAGCCCCCTCTCGTTTTTTTTTTGTCTCTTCCTCTTACTTGCTCTTCTCAAAACAGCCCTGGATCCAGCAGCACCAGCATCTCCTCTTTGTGCAAATGGGATTACTGACCAGTCCAGCCAACATCTTGTCCAGTTTTTTTCCCCTTTTCCTTCTGCCTGATTCTCCCTGTTAGGAGCTTGTTGCATCGAACTCGAGGCAGCTTTATCTGGGTGGCTGGGGACAGGTCCTGCCTGCTGCCAGAGCAAACGGTAGAACAAACTCCTCCAAACGTGCCGAGGTTTTCCTCTGTGGAGTTGATTTTTCCTGGTATGCTCTGCTGTACTTTAGAGGCAGCCCCCAGGGGCTGGCCATGCTTGGAGGAGATAAGTTTCTCTCTTGGAGGTCTTGGGCAGTGGCACAGAGTTACCTCCTAACATGTGCTTCTCCAGAATGTGATGGTGGCTGGTGTCTGCAGTGAAGGACCCTGACTTCCCAGCCTCTATGGATGGGTTGTGTCCCTGCAGAAATGTGCTTCCTTTCCTCCTTTTTTCCCTGGTTGTTGTCTTGGTGCACGGCAGGTGGATCTTGGGAGGGCTGAGTCTGTACCTAACTGTGTCTCAGTGAAGCTGAGCCTTTGATCCTTTCTACTTCTAAGTGTCCTGGTGGCGAGTGATCATCTTCCCAAGAAGAGAAGCCAGACTGGAGCTGGGATTAGCAGTCCCCGTGACCATCTCTGCAGCTCTCAGTCTCCTGTGCTGGGCACTATGCGAGGGATAAAGTTTCTCCCACCTTGAAGGGGAACGTGTGGCAGGCTGAGGAGGTCTCACCAGTGCCTTCTGCAGCACGCAGGGCTGTTGTGGTCACGTCGTCAGCAAAGCTGTTCCATACAGAGCTCGTTTTCTCTTTGCTGGTGGCTAGTAGAGAGATGAGGGATCCAAGGTAATCTCTGGCATGTTCTAGAGGATCATTTTCAGGTGCTCTCCTGAGTTTTGTAACACATTCTCTGTCTTGTGTAGCATTCCCCATCCTGAAGAGTAAGTTCACCCACTCCACTGGGATGTGCTGGGAAGGCTGGAGGTGAACAGCCTCCAGCACATCCTCCTTTGGCTTTCCAGCTTACTCAGGCCTCAGGCAGAGATTTTTCAAGGTGGCAGAGCCAGAACTGGGTTCCAGCCAGCCCGTGGGTCCCCTCCTATGTTCAGTGGGGGATGCTTGTGCAGCCTGGTGGTGTGGTTTGTCCAGGGCACCCTTCACCTCCAGGTCTCTCGTGAATGCCGCAGAATTATAGGCACAACTGCACTCATTTTCCTGCACGTCTTGCACAGAGGCTTCGCCGTTAGCCCTCCATGGAGGCTGAGTCTCGTCGCAGTGCCGGCATCTGAGCTGCTTGGCAAGAGCTCTTCGGGAGAAAGTTTGTGGTGCCCAGGAGGGACTGATTTAATTAGTGTTTGCAAGCCTACCGCAGGGCTTTCCAGTTGCAAACTGGTTTGGCTTTCCTCTCAAAAGCAGAGTGAAGCGAAGGAGTGAAACGTGCCCTGCGGTGGCTTTTCCAGGTCCCTGAGCTCAGAACAAGGGAACTTGCGCGGGGTGAGCCTCCTCCCTTGTTCAGCACGACAGAAATCATGGTTGTAGAGCTTCACCCCAGTTTGTAACCACGGTGTGGGCAGTCATCTGCCCCAGCTTGTGCATGTGGGTGCTGAGAGTTGCTTTGGCACCCTGGCCCCGCATGTGTCCCCAAAGCTCCCCGTCCTGTGCTGCATTTCATCTTCCTCTGCTTCCGGAGAGGTCTGTGTTTAAGATACTTCTGGTTGCTGCCAGCAAGCTTCCCTTGAACTGTGCCATGGTGGGGCTTGTTTTATTTAAAAAAAAAAAGAAAAATAATTGTATTTTATTAGGAAATTCCCATTTGGTTGCTTTAAAGAGCAAGCCCTTGTGGCTGGCCCCTGGCCCACCGCTAACAGATTTGTTTGAGAAAAGGCTGCGCTGGCATCCTGCTTTATTGAACATGCCTCCTGGGAAGGCGGTTTGAATATCCTTCTGTCTCCTCGGAGCAGGGAGCTCTCAGGACTGCCTGCCACCATGGGGATGGGGAATGCTCTCCTCTCATCTCCCTTTCCCTCCCACCCCTTCCCCTTGTTCAAGCCTCCCCCTTTTTTTTTTTTTGTTTCTCTCTCTCTCCTCCACAGAAAAAAAACCCAAGAGCGCTATGCACCGTTCGTCCTGCTCCATGCGGCTTTTCTCTTTCCCCACGGAGTTCATCCAAAGTTCGTATCCAGACGATGAACAAAGTAGCTCAGACCTTTTCCTGACTCCTCACCCTTTGTCCTCATCACTTAGTGACAGACAGGAATCAAATGCCACAGACAGGCTGACGGGACAGGGCTGTGTGAAAGTCCGAGGAGGAGGAGGAGGAGGGTAGTGCTGGGTTGACAGGGGGGGACTCGTGTTTAAACTATCCTCCCCCTCCCTGGGTAAAGAGCAGAGCTGCTTTTACTTTGAAGGGCAGAAGGGAGGTGCACTATTATTATTATTTCTACTTTTTTTTTTTCAGAAACCGGATAAATTTCAGCGACAATAGATGTAGGGAAGAAGGACCGGATGGCGTTAGCCTCAGTATTTAGTGCTGGGTGTGCCTCCTGTCGAGAGCAGGGGAAGGAAGGGGCTATGGGCCATTATGTGGCCCGCTCAGAGGGATGCAGGCTGCTGATCTGCCTTCATCACCTCTTTGCTGCGACAGCTTTGCCTTGGGGATAAGGGGGTGCACAGTCCTGGTCCCCATCTGCTTCTAAAGGCTGTGTTGCCCTGGCTTAGTCTTCTGTCTCGCCAAGAAAGATGGCCTAGTCTGGTCTTGTCTTGGTCTTCCATCTCCTCCAGGTTCAGGGCTCCCCTTGGGGTGGTGGGTGGTACCCAGCATGTGCAGGTTGGTTTAGCTGGGCAGCTGCCTTGGTTTGGGCTTCTTGCTACTACCAAAAGCTGGGAAGGGATCATTTCCTGAGCTGGCATTCGGGGTGCTCAGGAGACTTGGTTCAGCCTGTCAAGAAGGGAAAGGAGCAATTTAGCCTGTTTGTTTGTTAGCACTTGTCTAACTCATTCAGCTGTCAGAATTGGGATGACTCCTGATGGGTATTTATCCCTCTTCCAGATGTCCTCCTCACTGTTCACCTTCTTTCCTTTTTTTTTTAATGAAAATGAAAAATAATGACAACAGGAATGCCTGGAAGCCTCAGACGAGGAGAGGATGGCAGAGATTTTTGGGGGGATTTTATGTAAGCTGGTTTGGCTGTAGCCCCAAGTTTGGCAGAGGTTGGAGGGTAAGGATCTCAAGCCTTCAAGGGGAGGAGGTCTCCACAAAAAGTATAGTGACCTTTTGCTTGGGGCTGCTCCTCAAGACGTGCTGTGATCGTGCAGAGATGTGCTGGGCCAGGGCTCTGGATCTTCTCATGACCAAATGCCTCACATCTGTCTCTAGCAAGCAAGGACCTTGGTCTCCAAAGGGGATCCTTCTGGTGCAGACAAGTCGCTGCAGCTTCCCATAACACGTTGTCTGTGAAAGCCTCTGGAGTAAGCTCCAGTGATGCAATGCAAGGCAGGACTGGGGGCTTTGCCTGCTCGGGGCCACCCTGTTGGCAGGGAGATGTGAACATCCCTTGTGTTGACCAGCTCTGTGCCTGGCTGTCGAGGCATGGGGACGAGATTGGGCAGGGAGGGGAAACACTGCTGTCAGAAAAGGACTTGCAAAGGAGCATTTGGTGGCCCTTAAATCCTGGGAAGCGCCCTGGAAGCTGCGGGTGAGAGTAGGACCTCTTGGGTTTAGTTTGCATGTGCAGAGAGATTGCTCACAGCTTACACAAGCAAGAGCAATGTTGTCTCCTCTTGGCAGAGGAGAAACCAAATTGCTCGGCGATTACCGAGCAGGAAGCCGAGGCGAGCAGCTCACCCTAAGGCAAGGCAGGTTGAGTCCCCAGCCCTGGCTGCAGTGTTCCGCAGGGCTCTGGCCACTCATCCAGCCCGCTGCCGGGGTCATCTCGAAGGCAGCAGGAAGGGGCTGGGGAGGTCCAGGTTTTGCCTTCTTTTGTTTGCTGGCTTTGCAAAGCTTGCTGATCTGGGCCCTGGCCAGCTTGTCTGACTCACAGGAATCATCTCGCAAGTCTCCTGCACCCTCCATTACCTGATCCGAGTGCTTCCTGGCGTGTCGGCTCTCAGCGCTGCGAAGGGAGCTGTGCATTTGTGTGCCTCGTGTCTGCCTCGGGCTGCTGCAGCCTGGAAGGGACTGGAGCCTGGGTCTCCCCTCTCACCCTTTGCTTCCTTTTTTGCTAGTGACTACCTTTCCTGGGCCTGCAGACAGTCTCTGAATGTCTTTACGTGGACATTTGAAAGGCAAAATAAAGATCTCCTTGCTTGCTAAGAGGAGCAAGCTTGGTGGTTTTGTTTCCCGCCCCGTCCTGTGTTGCTGGCAGCAGCAATACTGGGTGCTGTGGTTTGGGGGGGCTGTGGGGCGTGTGTCTGCTTCCCTCTTGCCTGTGCTACTTTTCTGTTTATAAGTGCAACAGGTCAGACCCGGAGGAAGATTACGGTGAAGAGAGAGACCTTTTACTATCCCCAGGCTCCTTCCAGCACTCCCCATCTCTGGTACACGCAGCAGGTCAGCAGGAGGTGACCAGAGTCGAGTCAGAACTCCACATGCCGATGCTGCAAACTCTGAGGTCCCTGTTGGGCAAGGCAGGCGTGAGGCACGCTTGGAAATCCCCTGCGTTGCAAGCTGGGAAGTCTCTTGGAGTTCCAGGCTTGCCAGTTGTGCCATGAATTTTTTTTGTTTTCCCATGTTGTTTTACCCCCTCACTCCTGCAGGGAAGCAGCTGGGGCGTGTTCCCATCCATCTGAACCTCGTACCACTGTGGTGCTTGGTTTGGCAAAGGACTACTCTTGCATCAGGCCAGGCTGCGCCCAGCGAGCGCAGGTGGGGGGGGGGAAGGTCCCCGTGCTTGTGGCAGGAGCATCGCTCAGGAATGGTTCCATATTGTGGCTCCTCTGGGGGCCTGGGGAGGTCAGTGGTTTTGTGGCTCGTTCCCATGTGTGAATTTCTCTCCCATGGGTCCTGGTGACTTGTAAGATTGGAGTGTTTGGTGGCTTTTTGGCCTGTGGCTGCCAAGCCACGTGTGATGCTGTGGAAGTGGTTTGTGTCTTGTGTTAAGTTTGCAGGTACCTTGTGGAGAGCTGAAGAGAATAGGAAGGTGCTGGTTTGGTGCAGCTCCCAGTGAGCTACGGAGCAAACCTCCTATGGACTGAGTGCCTGTGGACAGCCTGGCTTGGTACCATGACAGGGAGGTGGGTTTGGGCTCTGCTGAGTGTTCTCAGGGTGACGACTACTTGTGTGACAGGGAGCTGTTGAGGTGCCTCACCTGGCTCCCCTACTACAGAGAAAGGAATCCTGGAGGCCCCCAGATGCCCTAGAAAGAGGGAACAGGCTTGTGCAGGATGCTCCCCTCTTGCAGAAGGGTTAAGCCAGCAGTGGGAGGGTTCCTCGGGGACGGGGGCTGAGGTTTGGGTCTCCCCTAGCCTAAGCCTGCCATTTGTGGGACCTCGGCGCATCATGTTGCTAAAAGGGGAAGGTGATGTCCTGAAAATGCCTTCCTAGGTGACTTAGGGACTGACATTTCACTACCTTTTCAGCAGAGCTGGAGTCCCAAGGCTAGTAAAAGACAGCTACTTGCTTGTGGCTATGGGCTCCCCTCTTGGGAGGAGCCTTTGTACATGGGTCCCTGCCATCAGAAGGCATTTGGAGTGTGGGGGAGCATTGCTGCCTACCTCCATACATTCCCTATTGTCTGTCCCAGCCTCATAAAATCCCACGAGACTCATGATAGGAGCCAAGCTCTCTGGCCATCTCCCCCTACCCCCGCTTCCCTCCTCTGCAGAGGTGCCTTTGTCAGCTGGCCAGAACCCGCAGGCAGCCCCCCTGAAGTGCCAGCCATGCGGCATTTGGGTCCTGGCCCCGCTCCCCGCCTCTGCCCCAGTATTTATCAGCAACCTCCCTTCCCTCCCAGCCGCCAAATTCTTTCTCCGTGCCGTCATCCTCCGGCCAGAAGCCGCCCCGTCCCCACTCTCCCTCCCTCCCTCCCTCCGAAACCAGCCCAGAACTGCTGGGCAAACATTTCGCCTGTTGTTATTACAGTATTCCCATCTGCATACTTAGTCATAAACCCCTTTTAATTCCAGCCTTTTTCTGGGGTGGGGTTAAGAGTTCAAACCCATCATTTTTCTTTTGGGGCTGGAGGCTTACAAAAGCAGCCCGCGGCGAGATTGTTCGGGAAGACGGGGCCTGAGAGTGGGTTTAGGGGGAGGGAAAGGGGAAGGGGGCTGTGGGAAGGGAGGTTGCACGCAGGGGTGCTGGCTGTGCAGCTCCCCCTCCCTGGGGAAGGCTTTGGATGAGGTTTTTGTGGGGCTGGCCATGGCAGGGGGGTGATTTCCACCAGCCCCCATCCCTTCCCTCTCCTGTGGCTTGCTGGGAAGACAGAGGTGGATGGGGCTGGCCCCTTATCAGGGAGGTGTCGACTCAAGTCGTGCTGCTGCTGGGCTTGCTTTATTTGCTGGAGTTTCGGCAGAGGGAGTGCAGAAAGCTGGTGAGGAGAGTTCTCAAACACGCAGGGAGGGGAGCAGCCCTGGCTCTGTGCAAAGACCCCTCCAGCTGTGTCCCCCAGGCACAACATGATGCCACTGATGCTTCAGCGATGCAAAGGATGCTGCTGGGTTCCCTTTGCCCGGCTCGCTCATGTCCTTCCTGTGCCCTCCTGGCTTGGGGTGGTGAGGGTCCTGCTCCAGGAGCACGGTTGGTCTCTCTGCTCACTTTACACCCTTTGCAGGCATCTCTAAGGCTGGATGAGCCCAGATCACTGCATTTCTCCCCAAAAATATTGGTGTCTGTTGCTTGTGAGCTTAGCTGGATTTAATAGGCAGCTGTAGTAACTCTTCCTTCTTCCTTTTGGAACCCTGCTGCTTGTAATTCCCTCTGTGGCAAGGGTTCCCAGTCACTGGTGCTTCCTACCAGTTTGATGCCACCCCATCATGAGGTCTTCCTGCCTCCCATCTGCTTCTCTATGACCTGGGTGCTGTGGGCAAAGCAGTGGGAGGGCAGAGGGCTTCTAAGGGCAATACTTAATACCTGCACAAGGTTTGGTGCCTGTGTCCTGCAAGTACCACCCCTGCAGAGCCCCTGGACTGGACACTGACCTGGGTCCCATGGGAGATGCTCTCTCATCCCGCTCGCCCATTGTGGATGCCATGCTGCGTCCCTGAGAGATGGGGGAACGAAGCAGTTGCCGTTTATGGGCTTGAGGAGCATTGGCAGCATCTTCTTGTCTGTAGGCAAGATGAGTTTCCCCCACCACTCCAAATTAAGAGGTCTTGAGGAGGAAAAGAAATAGTACTAATGTGTATTTGGGTTGACAGAAACATCGTACAAATTTGTGCAGCTCAATTTCCCAACATGTTTCAGTAAAGAAGACTCTTGCTTTGCTTTTGGGAAGCATAAAAAAACATGGAAATGTCTCATTTACATTTTTGAAATGAAGGCTTGGTCTTTTTTTATTAAAAACATTTCTCTGAAACCTGACCTCAGTTTTATATTGCAAATACCTTAATGACAAATCCAGCTCTCGAGTGATGCTATTTCAAAAAAAAAAAAATCCTGAAAGAAGAGGTATTTGGAGAATTCTGTTTGAAAGTTACCCAAAGGCAGGAATGCCAAAGTGAAGTCTGAAGGAACAAGCTCTGCTTCTCTCTCTGTGTATCCCACCATTTAATCTCTGGTGGTTACCTTGCAGGGACTGTCTGATGGCTTTTCATAGGTTTTTTTTTTTTTTTTCCACTCAGGCTTTCTTAGATGCTCTGGCTGAGGGTGTCATGCTACTGTGGATACTGAATGGCCACAAGAAAATTATCTGAACAACATGCTTTGTATCTTTAGCAGATCAGCTATAGGCTCTCTTATAAAGCTTGCCCAGTGTGGATGAGCACCGTGATCTCTCAGCTCATCCAGGTGTGGCTATACCAGGCAGGATAAGCGATCAAAATTTGCATTTAAATTAGCTTTACTGCTTAATCCCCTGAATTGCCCTGAGAGGTGCACTTCTAGGTGGAGAGATCTTTAAATTTTATTTTTCTACGTGGGTGCTGTATGGTTATTAAGCTGCTGTAGACGGAAGGGACTTTGTCACATGAGAAATTTGTGTTTAGTCCCCGGTATTCTGTGCCGTTCATCCTTCTGGCCCTGAACAGTTTGGTCTCTTGATGCAATAAGAACCAGCACGTGTTAGACCTGCGCTTTTCTTTTTGCAGGGGTGGAAGGGGAAGGGCCCCGCTGGCTGTGAGCAGCAGCGGCTTGCGAGCCTCTCCGCACGCCCCTGCCGCGGGGAGCAGGAGGGGGAGCGGCTGGAGCTGGAGGGCTGTGATGGCTTTTTCCAGCCGCCAGCGTGCCCGGGATTGCGCGCTGGGAGCGTGGGGCTCTGCCTATCTGCCCTCCGCGTGCTTGGCAAGCCGTGGCTTGCAGGGCATGGTGGGACCTGCGCCCGGGCGGCTCTGCTTGCTGCTTCCTCCCCCTCCTGCTTCAGAGGGGAGTTGGGTGGGTAGAGGCCAACCAACCACCCACTTCGTTCGCCTGTCGGAAGGGATGCCGGTGCAAAGCCTGGTGCTGTTTCCCTGCTGCTGCGTGGAGTTTTGGAAAGGAGTTTTGCCCCTTTTGTGCTTTGCTGAGCTGTGCCGGCTGCTCAGAGGTGCCTGGGCAGGGGTGTTCATTAGACCTGTTTAGCAGGAAGCTTATGTCTTGAAAAAGGCCTGGCTGGCCTGTCCCGGTGTGGGGTGGGAGCGTGGGCTCAGTCCTTGCATGGGAGCCGAGAGAGGTGCAGGGTTGGTTTCTGGGCACAACGCGTTATCGAGCGATGCTGGTCAGGTCACTCTGGCCTGCCTGCGCAGCAGGGACATCTGTATCTGCAGATCTTACGGCTCTTTGATTGATTCATTAAAGCAGCTTGGGTTGTTGCAGAGAAGGGAGCCTGCCTGTTGTCCTCTGCCTGCGGCCTCGCGTTGCGCAGCGAGGGTCTGGCTGGGTGACCTGAGTCACAGGCTTTACTGGCAAGGACTGGGTGGGATATTGGGCAGGAGAGGAGTACTGCTGGAGTTAATTTTATGTTTTCTTCTGGGGAGCAGGGACCGCTAATCTCAGAGGTGTTTGAAACCTTTACCTAGTTTCACATCTTCGTCCTTGGGATCTGGGTACTTGCAGGTGTCGCTCGCCGAGGGTGCCAGGGCTGTGCATTGCGACACAGTCTCCTACCTCCCACACTGAGCTGCCTCCAGCAGCAGAGGAGATGAACTGGTGCATGGACAGACACTGGGGTTATGTGGCCTTTGAAGATTTCATTCCATCGGGATGAATTTTGTACTGTTTGCGTGTACAGTTTCTCCTTCTTCAAGCAGGGGCCTTGCTTGCCCCGGGAGCTGGCAGTGTGGAACATGGATGCTCCCCTTCTGATCTATTTTTTTTGTGTTGAAAATGAAAGGGCTTGTGGGATTTCTGCCCTCCCTGTGCTCACCTGCGCCTCTTGCTTCCCTAGTGCCCAACTCCTTAATTACTGCTGATGAAAGACATGCCAGTAAATCTTGGGAGAGGTTGCCCCAGTCACATGCCAGTGCCGGGACAGGGGGACGTGCCATCCCCGCTCCCTCCTGACCACAAGCACGTTTCCATCGCTGCTCCTTCAAGCTCTCTCCTTCTCTTCTTAACGTGCTGCTTGTGTAATTGTTGGCTGTTTGTCCACTAATGATTATAAATTAGCGGCCGAGTGTATAAAAAGTTAATGAAGTTCTGTCGGTGGAACCATTACGCCTTCCCAGGCTGGCACGTACAGGTCGGCTGAGCCGGTAAGAAAAGCCAGACGCAGAGTCCGGCCTTGCAGGGGATCAGGTTTCAGCTCACTCACTCTTTCCTGCTGTGTTTTTTTTTTTTTCTTGCTGGATGGAGCCAAAGTTGAGCTCTGGGAGTCCCAAAAGGTGGCAGGTGATATTTTTCTCTGCGACGGAATGCAAAATCACCATAGTGCTTGCATGCCCCCCACCATCACTTTATTTCCAGCCTTCTTGTTTCACTGTACCAAGGGCACATCTCCTACTTGTCCCCGTTCCTGGCTTTTTCAAGCCTGGAGTCTGAGGACTCCTCTGGACCCCCCCCTCACTTCCAGCCTGTAGAAGGATTTTTTCTGCACCTGGGCTTCTTGGGTGGAAACCAAACATCTCGGACCCCTTCAGCTTTTGCTGCCTTGTCTTGGGCATCTGACAATGACACGGCAAGAACAGCTTCTTCCAATGCAGTGCTTGTGGGCAAGGTGTAGGAAGGGTGTTGGAGGAGACAGCATGATACTACAGGTATAAATCTTCCCACTATAAATCTCCCTCCCCCTTAGATTTTTTTTTTGTCATAGCTCAGAACTTGGCAGGACTTTGACTGTGTGCTCTGGCATTTCTCTGGGTGGAGGCAGGTTTGGTGTAGGGCTTGCTAAAACAGCCGAATGGCTCAGGAGAAGAAGCGATGGAGAAAAAAGGCGTCCTCCTCGCTGCGTGCGCCAGTGAGATTTTGGAGGTGCCTCTCAGGGTCTGGCATCCCACCTCTCTGGAAGATCTGTGGAAACTTGGCAGTGGGGCTGCCTTGTGTCATCCTCATGAAAATTCAGTTGAATTGGGAGCACATACCCTTCTGCTCAGCAGGTCTGAGAAGCCCGTGTGACGTTTTGGCAACCAAACCCTGGAGAGCGGCTGCTGGCCCGGGTGTGCTGCAGGTTGGGCGTCCCCTTTGGCCCTTCCTTGATGGGGATGTTTCCTGGGCAGCAGCTGCCGTGGAGTGGGGAACAGGGAACATGCAGCTTGTAGAGACAGGACAAAGTCTTCAGGATCAGAGAGACTGTGGGACCCTGCAGTCGCTGCCTGGTTTGGGGTGACCCATGGCCTGCTTGTGCTGTGTGGTGCTTGAGCATGTTGGAGAATGTGCCATCTTTTCCACCAGACTCAGGTTTTTCCCAGATGGGATTATCTGTGCTCGTGGCACTTTTCCCAAATTGAAGGGTGTGAACACTAGTCCCTGGCCTTCTTCCAGGCTAAATGATAGCTTTCGGCATCCCTTATTTCCCCCCCCTGCTGCTGGGTTGTGCTCAGTAGGTCTCCTTTCTGGGGCTGATGGGCTCCCTTCTCCTCCAGGGAAGGTGCTGGGAGGATGGCAGGAGGAACACGAGACTTGCTGGGCCTCTGGGATGTGTTTCAGGGTGGGCTGGAGCTGCCAGCCAAGCTGCCTGTCTGGGTAGCTGGCGTGGGGCAGGAGGCAGGCCTCTTGAAGTCAGCGGGAGCCTTCCCTTTGATTCGGTCAAGGCTCAGATTGACCCTTGGATTTTGGGAAGGGCTCAGCAAACTTCTGCGTCCAGCTGCCGGCACGGGGATTAACACTGGCAGGCGTGGGTGAAAGTTGGAGCTGGGAGCAGTGCAGCAGGGGCCTGGTGGCCCTGGGCGCGTGGTGGGGATTACGGGCAGACGTCCTCTCTGGTGTCGGCCATGCCTGCGGGGCTGGGACGGGTGGTTTTGGGGTCTGCACATCCCTCCCTCAGCAGAAGAAACCCCACTGCTGCAGGTGGTGGAAGGAAGGGACCCACGGATCTCTGGTTTCGGGTGCGAACTGCTGGCGGGTAACCCCACGGAGGAGACGACAGCTGGGAGCTGCTGCTCGCCCCTGGGGACCTGCCCTGGGCGAGCTGCTGGAGGGGAGGCTGGGGAGGGCCCCCCAGCCCCTGCTCTGGAGGCTGATGCCTGCCTCTGCCTCTGCCCGGGGCTGGTTTTCGGGGGTGCAGGCATTCCAGGAATTTGTAAGGAATTAGGGGGCGGGCGGGGAAGAGCGGGAAGACTCCTGCAACATGAACCATCTGGCCTCCTCGGTCTCTCTGCGCGGCAGTGTCTGGGATAAAGGAACTGATCGAAAACAGACATCGTTTGAGACAATAAAACCGTATTACACGTTAATGAGAAAATACATTTGAGAGCTGAGGGCCTGGGGCAAGCTGGGTGTTCTCCTCCCTGTCCCCTCGACCCGTGCGTGGCCTGGTGCTGTGCTGCCTGCAGGCAGCGGCAGCTCCGTCTCCCTGGGCTCTGGGTTTGCCTGGCGAGCCCAGGTGCTGCCCGTGAGCCTGGTTTAAGCAAAGCCCAGTTTGCTGGGGTGCAAACCTGTTCCCCCATCTTGCAGCAGAAGACAGCGTGATCCCGATGGGCAGAGAGCAACCCGTGACCGCATGGCCCAGGAGGGTTTGCTCCATTTGCACCTTCTTCAGTCTGTTCTTCATCCGCAGCCTGTGCCCGGCTCTGCTGAACCTGTAGCCCCAAGGACCTTACCGTGGTTATCAGATCCTGGGGGCCCTGGTTGCATTGCCTTTCTTTGTCAGCTCATGCCTATCCCCCCCCAGGATGGGCAGATGCTCTCTGCCTCTGCTACAGCTGAGTGCTGTCGGCTGACTCGGGTGGCTGTGGCTTAGAGTCCTCACCACCTCCCTTTCTTCCTGTTCAGGTGCTGGCCTTCCCTTCTTTCTCCTTCCTGGGCCTGGGTATGGGTGTCAGTGCATCCTCTGCTCTGGATCCCCTCCTGTGAGAGAATTGGGTGCCCCTGGGAAGAAAGCCAGGATTGATCCTCATTTGGAGGACACTATTGACTCACCCAGGCTTAAAGTCAGGCTTTAGTGATCCTATGGTGGGGCTTTCAGGCTTCTTGGCACCCTGTTTTTTTTTCCATGGGGTTGACCTTTTGACAGGGATCTGAGGGAGGAGTGAGCTCTGGATCCTAGTAAGGGAGAAGCAGGGGGGTCAAAGGTGGGGATGGGGAGGTAAAGGGGCCCTGGGGGGTGGGGGGGACATGTCTGGAGTCTGTACCTTCCAGCCTAACATTTTCAGAGATCTTTCTTCACCTCAGGCAGGAGCTGATGGTCCACGACAAAGGCCCCTTTTCTTCTCCAGGCTGGTGTTTTCATAGTGTTGGGTTACATCCCCCTCGGTTTGGGGGTGGGCGGGAATGGGGCATTGATAGAACTTGACACCGCCTGTATGATGTAATGTTATTTTTTCGGTACCGAAACGAGGCAATTTTTCACTCAAGGTCAGCAGAATTTATGTTGAGCCCTGCTGGAGGGAGGGAGCCCGGGCTGGGGGTACAGGATGGGGTCTTCAACCCAACCCTACGCACCCTGGTACCCTGTCCAGCCCTGCCACAAACCCTGATGCTAGCACAGAGGTAACAAACGCATCACCTCTGGACCTTTCCCCCCTCCCCTTACACCTCACCTTGTGCTTGAACTGAAATACTTTAATTAAAACGGATTCTGGTGGGAGCATGGAGCCAGGGAAACCTGCTGCAGACCCTGCTTGTGGTGCTCGGGCCCTCAACATCTGTTTCCTATTGAAAGCTCTTTGGAAAGGAGAGTGGGCCCCTCCTCCCATCCCCAGTTTCAGTCCCTTTGGAGACCAACATGCAGCCTGGCTTTCCAGGGGTTTGTCTCCCTCTCAGCCTCCCCCCAGCCCAGCTAAAGTTTTGCTCAAATAAAAATAAACAAATGAAGTTGATTGCAGGCAGCAGGGAGGCTCATGTCTGACTGCATGCATGATGCTTTATTGATGTGATTTCCCCCACTCCCATGGCATCTGGCGGAATGAGGATTGGGTCTTCACACTTCCCAACAAAGAGGGCAAAAAATCAGTAGGCTTGCTGCTGGGGGAGCTGCAAAAGTAGGGTTTGGTGGTGGTGGACAAGCTCTTCCTGCTCCTCTGACTGGGAGCAAGTAATGCCAGTGCTGTGAACCCTTCTGCTTGCCCTGAGTCACCATTTGCATCTCAGCTGTTAGCATCTGCTCTGTTTTCTGGTGGGCTCTTTCCAGGCAAGATGGTCTGAGGTGGGGGGGGAGCTCCAGGTCGCTTTGGCCATCTGTGGTCTGGGCAGGAGGATGTTTGGAAAAATCACCCCCAGAGGTTGGTGTGGGTGGTCATGGGCTGTGTTGGGATGAGGTCTCCTGTTCCACAGGAGCATCGCTGTGGTTTCCAGCAATGTATTGAGGTGTTAAAATTGTTGGTATTTTGGGAGAAGTGTCTCCCAAGGAGAAGCTTGACTGTGTGAGTTGCCTGAAAGCTGTGACATGTCGGGGAGGGAGTGGTGGACCTATATGGGAGGCACACACACACACACGATATGGTATCAGTGACTATCTGATTTGGCCTCTGCATTGCTTGAAAAAGCCAGACTATGGACCACCTGGTGCTAGACTGGCCAGGGAAGGCTGAGGCATACTGGTATGGCTGTGGAAGGCACCGTTTCACTCAACAACCTGCTGAGATGCAGTGGACTTGTGCAGCACGAGAAGGAAGATGACCCACCAAGGCTCTTGTACTGCACCAGTGGAGATATTGAGGGTTCTGTAACCCCCCTGGCTGGTTGCACAATAGATGCTCTCTCCAGGTGATCAAAAGTGAAACGCCTCTAGGATTTGAATGGATTTGTTGCTGTTGAGGCTGTTTGCTTTGGTTAAATCTGGCTGGTTTGCTGTCTGGATTCTCTTCTCTCTGACTTCCTTTCAATCTCGCAAGCAAATAGACCCTGGATTTAGGACCGTGAGAGCTGTCAAGGCCCTGTCTGGAGGAGTCACTCTCCTCATGAGCTAGCACTGTGTCCCCAGGCTGGCCAGGGTGGAGGAGTTCATCAGAGGGACGGGAGATGGGTGGGTTGGAGACGGGAGGTCAGAGGACCGTGTTTCCGGGAGGGTTGCTGTGCTGCTGGCGTTTGCCATGGAAAGCTGGAGGTTGCAGCCATGTCCAGATGTGGAGAGGTCAACCCAGTGCCCTCCAGCACGGGGAGGGGAGAGGAGAGGTTCCTCTCTGGCCATTTTAACAGAGCACTGCCGCCATTTGGGAGCACAGGCGGGAGAGGGAAGAAGATGGAGCAGGGGGTAAAGGTAGTTGAAAAACTACAGGGGAAAAACATAAACCTGTAGCCTGCAAGAGCTGATTCTCAGCACGCTAAGGAGTTCAAAAGAAGGTTGTTCCTCTTCCCTTTCCTGGAACTTTTTCCTGACCCCTTTCAAATAAAAAAAGCTTTATCAAGCTTTAGTGGCTTTTCTTCTTTTCGTGATTGTTGCTTTTGGCTTGCAAGGCAGGAAGCAAACCAAAGCAGTGTGTGCTGCGCTGACCGTCCTAACCCCCGCTCCCCAAAACGAGCCGTGGATGCTTTCCAGTGGCCGCATTTCAGCGCTGTTGTGGCTGGGGCAGCAGGGAAGGGAGGTTGCTCCAGAGTGAACAAATACATCTGCTTACTTAGGGAGGCTGCCTCGGTCTCTTTTGGGGTGTTGCCTGACCTCCTTCCGTAATGCCTGGGTGAAGGTGGTACCGAGTTGTGTGGTGACGTAGGGACATTTGGCTAAAGTGGTGATGTGATGAGCAGGTCTTGGTTGCGTGGTCCCCCTCCATCTCCTGGCTCAGGCTAGGCACCCAGATCCCCATCCTGATGCCAAAAGGTGAAGTATGGACACCCTGTGACTTTCCTAGAGCCTTTCCCAGGTAGTGTTGGGGGGGGGGTCAGAGTTAAACCCCGTCCCCAGGTTTTTCCTGTAGGCTACCAAACGATCCCTCACTCTCCTGCCCTGTATTTTATCTTGCTGGTGATAGTTTCCTGGCTGCGATGCTCCTCCGGTATCGGGACCAGCTGCTGCACAAAGGCTCACGCATGTGCGGGACATGGAGGTTGTGTGTATGAATGAGTAAAAACTCAGAAAGAGTCTTAAAAGCCTTTATCTCATGGAAGAGGAATTTTTTTTCCGATGAAGAGTCACAAAACCATCCATCTCCCCCCCCCTGTTGTTTTGGCAGTGGTGTCCCCCCCCAAGGATACCTCTTACCCAGTTCCTAGGGATGTGGCTGGGGGGGAGGTGAAGGTGGTGTCTCTTCAGATACACGCATAAAAAGCCCCTGGGCTGCCTTTGCTGGGCTTGGTTTATGTCTTTGTTCTAATAAAAAGTTGTGTGCCGCTTTGTACTTGCGAGCTGTCGCTGCGGCGGTGGCGGCGTTCGCTCTCAGCAGCTGAAGAAAAGCTCTTGGTTGTTTCCTACCCCCCCCCCCCCACCCCCCTTGCATTAACATCTGGCCAAAGCTAAATGCACATGTGGGCTGTTGTCACTTGCTTTGACGTCCTCACAGCTTTCATGAAAAGATGGTTTCTAAGGTGGAGGAGCGGTGGCCTGGATTGCAGTGGGGTTGGCTCCCCCACCTCTCCCCAGAGAGCGAGCAGCGTTGGGAGCGAACTCTGCAAACTTGGCTCGGACGAGGGGAGCGTAAGTGAAAGCTAATTGGAAGCAGCCCTGACTTGCACTCTGCTGGAGCTATTTACAATATCTTTCATGCGGTGACTTATTGAGTTATTCGCTCAAAGGAAAAGGAAAAGAGAGAGAAAAAAAAAAAAAACAAAACCAAAAAAACAACAAACCCTGCGTATTTATAGCAACGGTGGTAACCACTGATACATGAGCTGGCTTGGACATGGAAGCATCTGTCCTGGTCAAACCTTTTGTCTATTAATTCGCATCCTTCAGCCCGCAGCCCTGGATGCATTGAAGCACATATGCAAATCTTGCTGTCTGGGGGTGATGTTTGGGTACCCGAGATCTTTCAGGCCTTTCCCTTACACTCCTGACTGAGGTCCTGTGTCATTGCACCATCCCAGGCTGCTGTTGCTAACACCCTTGATCTTCTCCTGTGCAATGCCTGGTGGGCGGTGGGTTTTCATCGCTGGTTTAACTGGGGTGGTTGCTCAATGTTGCATAGTCTGAGCTGGCTGGTGAAGGGGGTGCCTGGCATCGCATCGGACAAGTTTGGTCTTGGGGCTGGGGAGAGGATGCGCTCAACTTTGGTTTTGGAGGAGTGAGGAGCATGCACATGTCTCACGTGGGGGTTTGTGCTCAGGATGTCCTTGTGTGGAGTGTGGCTGTCCCAGGTAGGTGTGAGGTGTGTCCCAGGGTCACCCAGGCAGGAAGAGTTCAATGGGGGACACAGATCTGTGCTGTGGAGCTCGGGGCTGAGGTCTCGCGTGGACCCTGCTTATCACTGCCATGTTATCCAGACCCTGAAGGCAGTGCCTCCAGGTCTGTGATCCTGACTCATCCCTGACTTGCCCTGTACCCAAATCATGGGAATGTTATTTCAGTCAGGGAAAGATGCGAGGTGCACATGAAGTATCTGCCTGCCTGGAGATGCTTGTTCTACCTTCCACATCACCCTGATTTCCCAGCGATTGGCTTCTGCCCCTCACTGATCTTCTTGTTATTAATTTTTTTTTTTAAAGCCTGGTACTGATGCTTTTGATGTTCCCAGCCTCCTATCTGTGCACAGCTCCTGCAGCACCAGCCCCGTGCCTTTCATTACCGCGTTAACAAACTCGAGTCATGCCTAACGAGGACGCCTCATACGTTATGCTAATGATCAAGAGACATGTTAATGATATTTTAGAAGCCTAATTAGTGGAATATATAACTATATGCAATTTGGTAATGGACTGTGACAAGAAGTTGTTAAAAGGGGGCTTGACAAATCCAGTTGCATGTGGCCTCAGACAAACAGTTGCCGAGAATAGATGAAGAGAAGCGGGGTCTCTGCGTGCGTGCGGGTGCTCGCGTCTCGTCTCGCCTCCCCACGCTCAGGGGTGTGTTTTTTGGCGCCTGCGCTCATCAGCCTGACTGACACAAGCTGGGTTTTTGGCTTTATGTTTTCTCTTCTGCGTCTTGAAGTGACGTGACCAAAGCTTCAAGTTATGGGCACAGTAATTTTCTCTTTCCGTCTGTCGATATCTGCACGCTTGTGTATAAAATAGAGTCGGTCTGTCTGCGGGGGGAGGCTGTGACGTGTTCAGCCGGAGCTGTGGTGGACCTGCTGTGGTGGACCTGCTGTACTGCACCGTCTGGGAGGAGGCAGAGGACTTGTCAGAGCAGCACCAGGTCTCCTGTGTGCTGTATGTGTCCTCTGAACATCTCACTTAATGGCAGCTCTTCCCAAGATAGATACACAGCTGTGCTTGAGCATGCATCCTCTGCTCCAGACCAGAAGTCAGGCAGGACTTCTGTCAAAGCAGATCCTGAAAGCACCACCTTAGATATGAACGTTATCAGGAAGGGGGTTCCTTGGTACCTGTTTCTCTTCCCTGAACAGCGGACAGAGCAGTCTGGCTGTCCCCGTGGACAGTTGCAGATACTTCTCAGGATTTTTTTGGTTGATGTGCTTTGTACAAAGCTTGGAAGCTTGATTGCCTGGTTCGAGGCCAGAGCTGAGTGTTTGGAAATCTGACCTCTTGCCTTTGCTGTGCCAAGGGCAGTTCAAGCCTTAAAAAAACCAGTCTGGATATGGGCTTGAAGGAGTGCCAGCTGGAGGGGGTGATTTGGTGGCCAGCATCTCTGATGACTGGACTTCATGCCCTGTCCCATGGGGGTGTGAAAAAGACAAATCTGTGTCTCACGCTTCCCGTGCGATGGGTGGGAGCAGAGCTGACCTGCTCCCAGCAGCAGGGTGGTTATTACCTATCCTATTTCAGACTCCCTGAAATAGGTTATAGACTGCTGCTTTGTATCGCTGGCACCTCCTCTGCTTAATAGAAGAGGAGCCTTCTTCTGGTATCCCATGGGAGAGGAGAAAACTGATTTCTCTTCCAGGCTCTGCTCTACCACTGCTGCGTGACCTGGGGCAACTCATGTTGCTGCTCTGCTGGAACCTCTCTCACTTGGGGTTAAGGTGACTGTCCTCTGATAACAGCTGAAAATAAGTTGGAAGAGTGGGGGCAAAGGGTTAACAGTATTAATTCCCATTGCTTATGAAGCAGTGCCAATTATTAGATCTTATTTCTTGATATCAAGCCTAATTTTTGTCTGTCCTTAATGACTTCCCAGTTTTCCCAGCTGTATCCTGAGAGCTGCGCCGTTTCATTACTTTGTGCCTCTTCGTATGTATGACTTATGTACCTGCCCTAAAATCAAGACTTTAATAAGATTAAATTCCCATTTAAACTCTCACTTATCATATGAATATACACACAATACTTCTCTCTGGGAAGGACCTGCTGAATCAAAGTGACAGGGGAAGATGTGGCCTTTCAGAGGGTTTCTAAGAGGAGGGCTGCGTGAGAGGAGCAGGATCAGATGGTCCTTCTTGGTGTGGGGATGTGCTCCCCTTCCTTTCTGTCTGGGCTGCGTGGGTGTCTGTGGTCCAGGTCACCCTGCCTGTTTGGTATGGGAGTGGGGTTGGATCTGTGGTGGGGAGCTGACCCTGAGGCAGCTTGCTGCCCGTGGGGCTGCCTCAAATGTTTGAGTCAGGAATGTGCAACTGCTTTGAAGCTTGGAGAACTTTCATCCCATTGATTTTTCTCTTCCTTTTAAATTTAATGTTGGGGGTTTTTTTTATCCTTTTTGCTGTTGCTTGTTTTTGTTTGTTTGTTTTTTTAAGCTGTTACATTTCTTTTACCTATTGGTTCCCTCCCTGCTAATAACTAAATTATAATGAGACTCCCAGTGGGATGTTAAAATATAAAAACCCCAAACCCACATAAAAAGCCCTGCAGAAATTATCCCCCCCCCCCCCCCCCCCCC
>JANVCC010000034.1:5972610-6004886 GCA_025345505.1 Todiramphus chloris collaris
CCCCCCCCCCCCCCCCCCCCCTTTTTTTTTGTCTTTCCAGTGCAATCCGTTCTGCATAATAGCTCTTTGTCTCACTGGCAGATAGGCACGGGGGAGGCCAGGAATCAGCAGCAGTGGTGTACAGAAGAGTTTCGTGCCGTCCTTGGCCGAACAGCACAAAGTTCCCCTTCGGGGGGGGTGGTTTTTCAAACCTCACACCCCTGAGCCCCGGGTGGCTCGTGGGCTTCGTGCCCACCTGCCACCCTGCCTGGTTTGTGCTGGGGCTCAGATGAATTCACCTCGCTCAGCATCCCTGCTATCAGACAGGTATAATAAAGCAGGAGAATCTTTACACTCTGCGATTTCATTCCACGGATCAAAGATCAAAGCAGAGGAATACACACTGACCATAAAATTAACTGCTTTTTCAATTTTACAATGCTTTCAGTGATAAAGAATCATATAAATTTAATATTAATTAAACACTTAGCTTTTAACCTCCTCCCGCATCTACTTTTGGCTTCTTGTTGGGGAAAAATTAATTGGGCATCTTAAATCTTGCGTTACTAAATGCTCTGACAGGGGGTTTCAAAAGCACTTAGAACTCGAGCAAAATGTATTTGCACCATTCGTCCTTCCACTCACCTAATTGAAAATCTTACAGGAGAAAGGGAGGGGGGGCAGGGAAGAGGAAAGGGGGAAAAAAAAAAAAGTGTAGTTTTATGGGTTTATTTCTTAAAAGGAAGAAAAAAAAAGGGTAGGGGGAAGGAAAAAGGCATAACTTATAGCTGCTCTTACGGTCTTGGCTTTAATTCAATCCCCGTCACACTTAACACCTCGCAGAATGGAAGCGATTGATCTTCTATTACAGATGGCCTATCGATCGGCAACCGGGGCGCTGGCGACCGCGCTGCCGCTCGTGCCCGTGGCGGCATCGGCTCGCCCGCTTCCCTCCGCCACCGAACTCTCCTCCGGAAAAAAAAAAAAAACCCAACCCTGCCCGCCTTGCACGGCGGTTGTGCTGGGGAAGATACAAACGGCAGCGCGCGTCTCTCCGTCCCTACCGGTATGGTAATGTGTGTTATTAGCTTCCCGACCATTGAAACGCAGCTGCCTTTGGGGTAGAGCCCAGCAAGAGGCTTTTTAGTGGCAAACAGCAACACTTCATGAATGTGCGAGGAAGGAATTGCAAAATACTACCCTCGCGATCCAAACCGGAAAGATTCAGTGGGAGGAAAGCTCTTGGAAATCAGTAATGTTGCAAAAGACCTAAGGAGCACAGCGGAGAGCAAATTAGATGTGTTATTTGCAGTGTGGTTTGACAAAAAGGGTAGCACTGGGCTTTCTGGGCTGCAGAGGCCACACTTGATAGAGCAGGAGAGATCTTAGTTCCTTTTCCTAACTGGATATGGCATGTATCTCCAGACATCGTGCTGATTCAGTGGTACTGGTGAAATAAAGGGGGTTTCAGGAACTCCAGATGTATGGGATCAAAGCAAGGGAGTTATGGAGAGAAATTCTCCCTTTGTGGTGGACTTCCACAGCAGACTGGGAGACCCACCAGCAGCCAGTCTCTTGAGGGAATATTTGGTGCTAGCACAGGGGAGGAAACACCTGGATTGAGAGAAACCTAAGAAATTAAATGAATGAGGGGTTTGGCCGTCAGATGAGGGATGTGGTTGTCAGATGAGGAGCTATCAAATTGGTAGCACAGAGCTGTCTGTCCCCGGAGTAGGAACCGGGTGGTGAAATTCAGGATGGACGAGGAATGAATTGAGCAGTGAGGCCAGAAACGGGGTCTAAATGGCATTGCTGGGGATTATACCACAGGGGGCAAAAGCTGGAAAGGTCTGGAGATATTTTGCAGCACACTGTGTGGTTGGTGGCATTTTACAGAGGTCCTCTTCTATTTTGAGCACTCGATTCTTTGCTGGGTTCATTTAAAACTGGGGCAACAGAAGGAGAATAACCTGGTGCACATCATGGACTGACTGCAGAAAGCTGTTCTGTTGGTTTGGGATTCTTTTCTGGGCCTCCCCATCCCATTCTTTGCTGATTGACCACTTTACACTTTTAGAGGGGATCTCGTATTTGATGCCCTCCCTGATGATGATGCTGAGAACCATCTGGTCCAGCAGACTAATTTAAGGATTAATCATTTAGAAGACCAGTGTGACACAGTGCCTGAAGCGGGCAAAGCTCTTTGCTGGCGGGACAGAGCCTTTGAGCACAGCCAGCATTCAGATAACAAGGTAGGGCCAACAGTATCTTTTCCGTGCCATTTTAGGCTGCTGGAAAAGCATCTAAATCATGGCACTGGTCCTTTCTGACCAGGCAGTGCCCGGTTGTCTCTCTAACCTGGGCCGTAGACCTTGGAAAGCAGGGACTGCACCTCTTCCCATGCTGGCCCTGGCTCCTTCACTTCAGCCTTGGGAAAATGGGCTGTGATGTGTCTGCACACTTTGCCTGCCAGGGTCTCGCCCTTTGCTCGTGGATGAAGGGGCTGACACTCGGACTCCGTGTTCTGACGGATTGATTTATTCTGAAGTCTCTTGAGTTAGATGGAGGCATTAATGAAGGCCTGGGTAGTGTTGATGCTGCAGTGACTCCATGTGGGCTCTCAAGGACGGTGTTTCAGAGGGATAAGGAATGCTCCCACCTTCAGGTGTGTAGATAAATCCCAGGCTTTGCATATTTTGGATTTGGGACTCAGTCCTTACTTGCAGACCGATTGTTGGTGTGTTTAATAAATATTTTGCAAGTCAGGATATGTTTTGAAACAGGACTGGACAAAGTATGTGCCAATACCCAAAGACACCTCTGAAGCTTGGTGCTAAGCATCCCATGTCACCATGGGCACTTGCTTGCTTCCTTCTGCCCCCCTGAAAACTGCCAGCGCTGGGCTAGAGGCTGGCAGTTGCTTAAATCAAAGGCTTAGGTTACCCCCAGCTCTCTGTATGCAGCTGTGGAAACGCTTTGATACGGCTTATCCTCCAGGATCCATAAGAAGAGTCATTGAGAAACAGCATTACTCCAGCGAGGGTTTTCCAAGTAGTCCTTTGTGCTTCAGAGTGTAAGATAACGTTAAGGGGAGGACGCGGCGCGGTGCTGCTCGCCCGCCGTCCCCAGCAGCAGCAATAGCGAGTGGAGCAAAGCGCTGCGGGGCCGTGCTCCGCTTCCATCTCCCCGATGGCTCCAGTTTGAAAGGTTTCCATTTCCTTGAGGTCTCGGGGAGGGGGGTGTGAGAGGGTGCCCTTGAGGCATGGATGGAGACGCTGCTATGGTATAGAGAGTGTAAAGGGACCTGGGACGATTGCACAGCTGGTGCTGGGGCTTTGTGCCGTTGAAGGGGTGGTGCTGAGAAGGAGGTGGGGGTTTTATTGAGGCCCTGGAAGATAGTAGGAGGGATTGGCAGTGGGCTTAAACCAAGGTATTTCTGCTGGTGATGGAGGAGCTTTACCCGTTTGTACGAGCTGGGACTCATCTTGTTTTTCTGCTGCGTGCCTGGAGCTGTGTGGGGGGCAGTGAGCACAGAACCGCTGGGTTTGGCTTGTGTTTAAACCCCTTTGGTAGTGTTCCTGGATGGCCCAAGTTTCGTGCTTAGGAGAAGCTGAGGAACTTCATTCTTAACCAAGATTGAAAAACAGACTTGGGGTCTCAAACAGCTGAAACGCTTTAAAAGATGTTGATTCTTCTTCAGAATCTTAATTCTCAAAGAGAGGTGTGTTGAGTGTGTGCCTACAGAGTGCCTATGTGCATGTGCATCTCGCAGTGGATGTAACTCAAGCCTCATCGAAATGATTTCATGCTTTAAGGAAACTTAGACAAATGCTGACTTCGGTAAGAAGAGGAAACATTTCACCTTTGGTTGGTGCCTGAAGTGAAGCAGCTTTGGGTGGTGGAGCTCTAGGGGAGGATTGCTACGGGGCCAAAGAGGCTGCGAGTAGGAAGGACGATGGGGATGTTCAGGGCATGTTTGCAGATGCAAGAGATGTTACAGTATGAGTTTTTTTTTTTTTTTTTTTTTTTTCCTTTTAAAATCCCCCAAACCTCTTGAATTCAGTGGGACCAGCATATAGAGCAAACCTGAACCTTCTCGGTGTGGTGATCTCACAGCAAACAAACTGCCTGGTCTGCGTGCTTGAAAACAGGGCACAGCTTGCCTCACCAGCCTTTGCCATCCTGGCAAAGCTTTCTCAACTCAGCATACCCCTGGATCTTTTCATTTTGCGGGGGCTGTAACGAATCCCAAACCATTGGTTTTCTCCCTCCCATGTTCAGGTTCCTGGTGGTGCAGAGCAGCAGGGGCCCGAAGGCGATTACGGTTCAGTACCGGTCACTTTGCCAGAGCTGGCAGGAGGAAGAAAGGGTTTGAATTTGGGTCAGTCACTCACCGGTGCTCCTCTGGGAGGCTCTGGTTTCTTGTTCGTAGGAGAATGGGATCGCCTGGTTATGTTCAGAAAGGCTTGTGGAACGTGCAGGAGCTCTTGTTACCTGCTCCGGCCATGGAAAATTAACTCTGCGCATGCAGTTTGCTCTGGGGAACGTCGCAGTCTTTTGCTCTTAATTCACGGTATTTTCTCTAGCTTCTCCCTCTAGTCCTTTTCCCATAAAACTAAGTAAAAGGCAAAAAGAACGCAGGCAGCGGAGAGGAGAAAGCGGCTGCAAAAGGGCCGATCTGCCAGCAAGGGGCATAGAGCTGGTCGTGAAGCAGTCTGTCCCACCAGGAGCAGGGATGGAGCGTAAGTGAAACCGAGCCAGGCTGGGCAGCGCAGGCAAACGCTGCCCAGGCTGCTGCCGCCCGCTGCTGTTGGAGTGTCGCGTTCCTCTGCCCCGAGGGCGAGCACGGGGCTTCAGCCCAGAAAGGGGGCTTGAAACGGACCTAGTCCCAGCACCAGCAGCACCTCCAGCCTTCAGTGGGGCTGCCTGCGCCCTACCCCTACCTCCCCAACCTCCTGAGGCTCGTTTCTCCTCGGCCCCAACACAGAGCATCACGTCCCCATCGTATTCCTGCAGGGTGCAGAAAGCTCCGTGCTGCAGCCGTTGCATGGAGAGGCAAGGAGACCTTGCCACCCTACTTGGGCAAAACATCAGCACTGGCCTCCCCTATCTGCTGCCCACCCCACCCTCCCCCCGCTCTCCTTCCTGCCGTCGGAAGGAGGGAAAGAAAAGGAGGAACAACCATATGAAAAAAAATGTTAATTTATTAATCACGGAATATATAGCAGTTCATCTGAAATGCTGTTGCTATGCCAACACCCTGGGAGTTTATTTTCTTAATCCAGGAGTGAAGCGTTTGGTCCCCCGCTCTCCTGCTGAGCTATTTGAATATGTTGCTGCTGCCGCCGTATCTGTTTAAAAGGGGAAAGGAGGGAAAAAAGGAAAAAAAAAAAAAAAAAAAAAGTAGGCTAAACTACCAAAGCAGTCAGATGCAAAGCAGTAAGAAGCCTTTCTCAGTACGACTTAGTAAAAATGACACAAATTAATATACTCTACTTAAACCAGACCAAGATTAATGCTTCTCTTTCAGAGCAGCTTAGTCCAACTGTCACTCGACAAGCGTTCGTCGGACAAAATCAACACTAATCAACATTTATTCCTCTCTTGCCCTTGGGTCTGAGGAGCGTAGAGCGGGCTGCGCCATTCTCCGGCTCGTCTCGCCACGCTTTTCACCCTCCATCCAGCTTCGCCATATATCACCCTTCCTCTCTGTGCTTCTGCTTGTACGGATCCACACGCTCAGCTATCAGGCTACATTAGAGGCATGATAGATTTTCTGTTTTAATTTACATCTATTATATTACAACATAACAGATCTTGATACAGTGGAGACCAGTGTCTCCTATAGCCGGGCTCTTTGGGAAGATTTCTGCATTAACTTATTAAAGCTGGTTGGAAGGTGGCTTTGAATAGACTCTCCTTCTCACCTCGGAGCGCTGAGCGAAGGTGTCATAGTGCGTGGCTGTGGCTGGCTTGGCTGGCTTGCCACAGAGCTCAGAGTCGATGGCTTCGGAGGAGATGGGCTGTTGAGCACAGCCTGCCACTGTGGCTGCAGCTGGGACACCGGGTTGCTTTGTAACTGAAGCCTGGAGAAGACCTGGCCCTGCCTTGCGGTACTGCCCTAGACCCCATAATGGGATGGAGGGGAGAAGGGTTAAAACCAGCTGTTGATGTTGGGAGGAGGATGTCCCAGCATACCCACAGGGCATCTTCCCTTGTGCGGGGATGCTGAAGCCACGGGTGTCTGGCAGTGAAGTGTAGCAGGGTTTTGCTAAGATTCACGGTTCATTTCTGGCGGCCAGGGCACTGGTTCCTGCTGTACCTTTGCAGCAGGGAAGGGATAGGTCTGATCTAAGGCCTTCCTGGCAGATTCCTCAAAATCTTGATGGGGCTGCTCTCTGGCTGACTTTCCCTTTGAGCGTTAGATGTGTCTTGTCTGGTTGTCCGGAGGGTCTATCGGGAACAGAAAAAGGCAGAAGAGTGGAAGAAACTGGAGCGTGTTGTGTTTGTTTCCTCTCCGATGAGCGGAAAACCAGTGAAGGTCATGATGCTGCTGCACCCAGCTCAGTGTTGTTTGAAGAGCTTTTCCTGCCCTTGCAACCTCAGGTTATTAAAATGCGAGGGGTATCTCTCCTCCAGCTTCCCATTTTTCCACTTTGTGTTCAATGCTTTTTTTTCCTGATTTACCTGGCAGAGATCTCACTCGGGGTTTGAGTGATCTAGATTTGACTGTCTTCCAGTGCCACGGAGAGCTGTGTAAGCTTTGACAAGACTGTCTTACAGCCTCCTAGATTGGAGTGTATGGGAGCTAGGCTCTTGAGCAGACTAAAATCAAGGTGGTTCTTTCTCTCCTTGGTCCAAAGAGGACAGCAAATGTGCCTTTGCTTTGCAGACTGAAGGAGTAAAGGTGATACCAAAAGGCATGTGAGAAGTAGTAACAAGCGCAACGTTGAAGCAAGCTCTTCTTCAGGTTGTGTGCACGAGTGTAGATGCATCTGGAGAGGGAGTAGACTCACCTTTGTGATGGGTGTCCATGGACAGGTTGGAAGAATCCCCATCAAGGATGCTCTTGTTCCAGTGTTGGAAGAGGGGTCAGTTTGTATGTGCCTGCCTGTGCTTCATGCTGCTGATTAGGGGTGTAAGAAGCCAGTCTCTGGTGTTGGGTCTCCCAGTAGGAGGTTGGTGTTGATGTGGTTAGCATCCCTTTGCTCCTGTGGATTGTGGCTGAGGCTGAGGTTACCCTGTATTTGGATGGAGTTAGGAGTAGCCCTAAGTCTAGTGATTGCTTTCATGGGTTTCTTGCCCCTGGGGGTCCAACACGTGATATACTAATTGCTGTTGCTAAGCTTATCTCCACAGCATGCTGTGGTCCCAGGGATGGGATCCAGTTAGAAAGTTGTGGTCGGTCTCTTGGGTGAAAGCACAGCTTGGTGATTTTGCCACAATCCCCTGGTCCTTTCCTGCCGTGGGCGCTTTTTGCCCATGCTGCTCCATCTCATTTGGAAAGTTAGAATTTCCCCTTTCTTCCTGGGAACACTTTGGTCTGTGGAAGCTGCGACACAGAGACTTTCGCTGCCCTTTGCTGCCGTCGTGGCCTCCGTCGCATCGCGCAGAAGCTGCCGGCTGGCAAAGTAGCGGAGCGTGCTTCTTCCCAGCACGGGTGGACTGAATGAAGGCTGGGCTTGGGAAGCTGGTGGGATATTTCTCTGCCTTTCTCTCTCTCTGCTGGTGTGAATGAAGATTTGATTAATGCGGGCACTTTAGCACAAGTGCCATTTTCCAGGCTGTAGCTCTTGGCACAGGGAGCGCTGCCGGACTGGAGCAGAGGAGATCTGCAGGCAGTGTCTGCGTGCTGGGCGCTTTACAGCGTGCCGGGAGGGGAGCACCCGCTTCCCTCCCCACTCCTCCTTGCTCAGCAGTAAAGTAAATGACGCTTGGTATAACTTTGCACTTACAGGACTGCAACTCGATTTAAAACCAACCCCAAACTCCAGGAACAGGAGGGGCTCTGTAGCGAGCTCGTCTCTGCAAAACCATCTCGTTAATTTTAATGGTGGGAGAAATTCTCCAGCCCGGGAGAGAGGCGAGGCGGAGATGCTGAAGTTGGAGAGCCAGCAGCCCTTGAGGATGGGAGGACAGCAGTAAGTCCCAGCTCGTGGGAGACTGGCCAGGGACACTGGGGAGTCCTGGCCCTTTTGATGACTCGTAAATTAGCCGGGCTCCCGTTCCAGCTCCGAACAATGGTCTTGAGCAGAGGCGCCAGGGACCACGAGGCTGGGTGGGGACTGCTCGCTCCAAGGCTGCTCTGGGCTGCAGGGCTTTGCCAGCTCCTCGGGGAGGTTTTTTGGAAAGAAGATAACATACGTAGGAATTAATAGTGTTTGTAAAGCACTTGGAAGATGGGAAGAGCTATAGAAGCGCTGTAATTAATAGACTCTGGCTAATTTAGTGTTCTGCCTGGACATCATTGCAGCTGATATATATGTAAGGAAAAGCATCTGCATTAACTAGGGAAAATAGTTGCCCCTCCAGTGCTGGGGCTAAAGCAACCAGATTTATTTCTCTTAATTGTCTCTAGGAACCAAAGTCTGCATGTCCCTGAGTCTTGGAAGTGGCTGTGCTTGCAAGACAGCAAAGCTTTGCAGAGCGTCCTTGCTTTTGACCGATGCCCAGCTGCCCTGTGATTGAGGTGCTGCCATCTCTGATGGAGAACAGCTTGGGTCAGGGCTGGTGGAGAAGCTTTGGGCAAGTACAGTCTGTGAGCTCTTAATGAAAGCTGCATGGGTCTGGAACAAACTGGTTATTGTGGGGAAGAGGGGACAAGTTTGCCCTGGGGATGGCTCTTGTACTGGGCCAGGATGGCTGTGGGAGTGAGTGCTTTGTTCAGGTCCTGGGGAAGCTGAGGAAGAAGGCATCTCCTTGGTGGTAGTGTATGAAGTAGCAACTGAGAGAAGTTGTTCCTGCTCCCAAAGGTGAGATACCCAAGGAGATTCAGAGGCAACTGGTATGAAACAGGTGAAAGGGAACTGCTCCCATCTACCACGGATGGATTGGAATCCTCACGAAACTGAAGATTCAGGTGCTGAGCATTTTCCAACCTGGCCAGCACTGGGTTGTTGTGAATGTCTGGTGCTGCAGTGCTGTTACCGAGAGCTGCGCTTTTTAATGACATATTTATACTGCAGAAAGTCTTGCTTTTGTTTTGTTTGAGGATCTGGTGTAAGCTGCATCTGTTTAATCCGTGCTCTCATTTACCTCGCTGTGCTGGGAATGGGGGAAGGAGACATCTACCTTTTGCTTTTCTTTTTACTGCTGTAAACCCTTTCTTTAGTTTTCTGATAACTTGTCTCTGTAGCCGTGAGTCAAGAGTGCTGGTCAGCACAGCCCTCCTGGCCTCTTCTTCCAGGGTGAACTGGGTCTGGGCTCCAGAATCCATATATAGTTCTTGGAGAGGTTTTCTGAGATGCTGGCTGGTTTCTGTCCAGCTTTGGATGTGCTCGACTCACTGAGAAGCTGGGTTATTCCTTGCATCTGAATATGGTGTTGGGGCCTGCCCAAGGCTGAAGGCATTGGCCTTATATGCATAGGAACAGGCAGTTTCTATATAAATGTTTTTATAAGGGCTATAAACCGCAGCGCTTTGGAGTGCGAGCCAACTTCTGCACTCTGAGCTCAGAGGAAACTTCCCTGTGAGCATCTCATCCCAAGCTCCTTCTCCACCAGGCTTGTCGTGCTGGTATCTGCCAGCTTGAGAGCTGCTGGCACCGGGAAGGGGCCGGATGGCGGGAGCAGGAAGGGGATGGGGGAAACCAGGACAAGTCTTGCCCTGCTCCTGCCAGCACCTGGGTGCTGTTGGTGTGAGGAAGGGGCTGGGATGTGAAACCAGTCGCCTCTCCCTGCAGGTTTGTGGGTGTCTGTGTGTGTGCACGTACCCACAGCCCCCCCCAAGGGTGTCAGCTTTCCCCAGCAGCCGGGGTGACTTTGGAGGCAGCAGATAGCGCAGCAGGACACGCTAAGTGACCTTCTCTCAGGTCACTGCCTGCCAGGGTCAGTTGGCTGCTCAGCTGCATATCAGGGATGTTTTTCCCTGCTGGTGAAAGAGCAAAGGAGAGATCCTGCTGGAGGAGGAGGGGAGGGCTGGCAGCCCCCACAGACCTGACCCTCTGGGCTGGCTGTGTCTGGAGCTGGTCCAAGGGAGGTGCAGGAGGAGCTGGGGTGGATGGGAGAGGGAAGGGGGGCAGCTGCACAGCGATCGGGCTGGTCACTGCTGCATTTCAGGAGCCTGAGCTGGCTCCCCAGGGTTGCCCGTGCCTCAGTTTCCCCAACTGTAAAGCAAATGATCTTGCAAGCCATCTTACCTTTTGGGTTTTGGTTTTTTTTTTTTTGGTCCAAACCACCATTGAACTTTGCTTGAAATTTGCTGAGGGAGTCTGTGCAGCAGGTAGGCAGCGAGCGATGGTTAGATAGAAAGCCCAGCTGCTGAGACTTGACTTTTTCAGGACGGGGCTGCAAAGGCACGGCTGGAGCAGGTCTCCCTGCAGGAGGCACTCTGACCCATCTGTGTTTAATGGGGACCACACAACACGTCAGCTGGCCCCGGGCCCGGAGATATTCTTGTAACTTAATAGTACCCTGCAGAGACAAACAGTGCTATAAAGGGGCTATGGATTTTTTTAAAAGGTATTTAGGAGCCCAAAGCTACAGAGGAGGGTCCTGTGGACTGTTGGAAAGCTGTCTGCTGCCCACCTTGGTCCTCCGTCCTTATATATTCCCAGGCCAACTGGGATCATGTTCCTTCAGCGAGTGCCTGGCTCGAGGCTGTGGGGATAACAGGTGCTCTCTTCTGCTGGGGCCTTGCCTCCGAGGTACAAGGTGACTCAACCTCAAAAAGTTCCTGAAATCTGGGTTAAAGGGACTTGGGAGCCTGTGATCAAGGGTTTCCAGCAGGATGGGCACTTCCAGTCAGAACAGTTCTTCGATGATTTTTGTCCCAAGATATGCTGGGGCCTTGTTGACCCTGCACAAGTCTTCTCTGTAGCAAGTGTGTGTTGTCTGATCTTGGAAAAATGGGGTGATTCAAGGTGGTCCATTGGGGATGGAGCTCAAGTCCACATATTTCTCCTTTTTTTTGGTAAAACAGACCAGGGGGACAAGCTTTCCTTGGCAGAGAAGCTCTGTGGAAGGGGTTTGGTAGAGCTCCTAAGTGTGCTTGGGGTTTTCAGGAGGACCTAGCTCTGCCTGGTGGCCCAGCACAGCTGTGTCCCCTGAGTCTGAAGGGGACAGCCTCTCCAGGAAGGAGCTGGAAGGAGACATGCCCAGCCTGCCAGGTGGGGATGTGGGGAGTCCTAGGGCTGGGAGCAGCAGAGACATCTATCAACCTGCCCAGCTGGCTGCTGGAGAGGTGTCAGAAGGCAACAGCTTTCTGTCGCTGCTGACCTGGCCTGGGGTTGAACTTCTGACCTGGAGATAAAAGCCTCTCCCCTCCCTCCACGGCTCTGGTGCCCTTTTCCTCAAATTGCCCAGGCTTTCTCACCCGCATCCAGCCAGACTCACAATGGAGAAAGGTCATTCATTGTGCTGCTGCCCTTCTGCAACCCGTTCCCCATGGTACCTTCACTGCGAGGCTGTCTGGCTCCCCCAAAAGTCCGCCTGCCTCCTGCTTTCCTTCCTTGTCCCCCGCTTGCCATGGCTTTAGCTTTCAGGCCACAGGAATGTGCCAGCAGATGTGGCGTGCCAGGTGAAAGGAGGAGGGCTGGTGGTCCTTTGGCTTTAGCAGGAAAGCCCTGATGCGTTCATCGCTGTTCATCGCCGTGCTTTCACTGGCTCTGCTGCACAGGCAACTTCATGAAATCTATGTGGATTTTGGGTTTCACTGGGTGCCCAGAGCTGGAGGGGCCTAGTCATGGAGATGAGACATCTCCCCATGCTTCTGCTCCCTCTCCACCCTGCAGAAGGGAGGGCCGAGCTGGGGAAGAAGGAATGGGATCCATTCAAACGCACCTTACATCTCCCGCCTGTTTTGTGATTGGGAACGGAGCAACAAAGGGAGGTGGTGCAGCGTGAGGATGGTTTAACCTTGATAAAACAGTGATTTCACCAAGGATGATGTTCTCCCATCTATCTTCATCCATCAAGGCGCCGCTGAAATATGCTGATGAAGCCTGTGGCTAGGAGTACAGTGGAGTTAAATGGGGCGTTGCAAACGCTCTCTGTACCCCCGTGACAAGGTGGTGTTACTTACTGTCCAAATTTAGTACAGGGAACAGCACGAACCGCTGCCTTTTGCTCTGTGGGCTGGGGCGGGATGCAGCCAGGGCTGTGTCCCCTCGGCGGAGAGCTGGAGATGGCAGTGGCATCTCAGCGCATCGCTTAATTTTTCTCCTTTTCTTGAGCACCACTGAGAGTCACGAGCGCAGCAGCAGCAGTGAACGAATTCAACTTCACTATACAAACACCTCCCCCCTCCCTAGCAGAGGGAGAAATGGGGTCGTGAAGGATGCCAGGTTTGCAGGTAAGGCGATGGTCCCGTTGACTTTGGTTGGACATCAGCCGGTGGGTTGGGCCTGGTCTGTGGAGGAGGCAGGAAATCCCAGGGCTTTGCTGTTGGTTCGACTACCGCGCGTTTTGCCAGCGCGTGCTGTGTCGGAGCGGCGGCAATTAAGCTTTATTTATATGGGGTTTCCCAGCTTGCAGGGTGGGAGGTGATGGTACGTGGGTGTGAGCGCTGCGTGTGAACTTCTCCTCAAGCTTGGGGATTAGCAGCACGGGCCAAGTGCCACAGTCTTTTTTGGTCAGGTATTTGAAGGCGGTTTACCGGCTGCGTGCGAGTGTAAATGTCGATAGGTCAGTGGTAAACCGAGCCCTGTAACACAAGCTGCTGTTGTGCCCAGTCCCTCTGGGACTGGTTGCATTCTGCTGGTGCTACGTCATTGCACGGTGTCCTCGCGTCTGAGCTGGGCTGTGCCAATGCCAAGGTGAGCTGGGATCTTCTCAGCTTGGGAATGAGCTAGCAGGGAGTCGCTCCTTTCCTGCCATGCCGTGAGAGCTGCAGGGAAATAAAAGACTGGGTGCTGCTGGCGGCATGGGCTTGTCCTGACACTGGGAGGAACTGGGATTTCAGTGTCCTCTCTGAGTGCAGGCAGCTCATCTCCTGCCAACTCTTCCTCTTGCAACTGGGTTTATCTTCCTGGGTTGTCCTTCCAAGAGCTGACAAGATGCGAGTGTTACCTCCAGGCCTCCTTCCAGACTTGTGCTTGCAGCAAGGTGAAGCTTCTGCAGCCTGCACGACTCTGACAGCTCCAGACTCTACTCCATAAGTAGCCCAGATGGGTGGATGCCTCCTTATGGACAAGATGTATGGTGAAGACTGGACTGCTCGCTCTGGACCCAGAGAGGATAGCTGTTGAAGGACATGTTCATCCAGTGCAGCGCAAGGCCAGCGTAACCTGCTATGAGGAGGATGGAAAGCCTGATTGGAGCCTGCCACCCACTTTCATTCAGGGATCACAGCACTGTGATTTCATACCGTCAGAGCTCCCTCCATCTTCGGTCTTCTGGACAGCCCCTGCTCTGTGCCAGCCCTGGACCACTCTTCGGGCCCTCAGTTGTCACGTGAGATACCGATCAACTACAGCAAGACCATCTTCAGCTCGACTATCTCCAAGTGTAGGCAACAACATAGACTGAGCACAAATGTTCAGCCTGCAGATCTCTTTCCCACCAGCAAATTCCCTGCTTATTGGTAGCTCAGACTTTGTGGTGGCCTTCCTCCTCAGACACCTTGTGGGACACCTCGCAAGCTGGGGGTTGCAGTGGTGGGCTAGTGCAGGGCATAAGCTGGGCGGGTTATAGCCAGGCTGTTTCTTCCCCCCTCACCCCCCTTAGCCTCTTGTGTTCCCATTCTCCCATTGCTGCTTCCACTCATGAATTCGGGAGCATTTGGGGGGAGAAAAAAAAAAAAAAAGTTGACAAAAGAAATGAATTATGCATAAGGAATTAATTTCCTTGATGAATAGGGACTTACAAACTCAATTGCCATTCGCTTTCAAGGGATGCTTGGGGAAGTGGGGGAAGGGAATAAAAGCAGAGGATGGGGTGGAGGGTGAACGACTGAGCCTGGAAGAGTTCCTGGCCTTTGAGTGGACTTTGGGAAACAGCCCTGGGTCATTTAAACCATATGATGGGTCCCATGTTTCTATCAACGTGTGGGGTTCTTTGCTGGGGTGGAAATCAGGGTGGTGAAGATGGAGTAAATCTCGCGGTGCCATCTGGCAGTGAGTGCCATCCTTTGCTCAGAACACAAGGAGAACGGGGCCAGATGAGGATTCAGCTGTTTTACTTGCTGGGGAAACTGAGGCAAGTGTGTACGTGTGACCTGTTCAGATCAGGTACAGGCCAGGGTCTGATACAGGAGTACCTCTCGGGGCTCTTGTGCTCCAGAAGTTGCCTTTTTCCCTTGTGTGCCCTTCCCTCCTTCATGCTGTTGTGTCTTGGGAGCAGAGCCAACAACTGGAAGCACTAAGCGCTGGACTGAAGATGCTGTAAAAGAGCCTTCTGGAAACTTTGCCCAGCCAGAAAAACTTGCCCCCAAACCAAAGCAGAAAATTCAGATTCCTGATGGGAAGAGAGCATCTGTCAACCCAAGTGATCTGCCTGGCATCAAGCAGATGAGCTCTTGTGCTGCATGTTAGTACATGTGTGAAGAAGGTCTCTTCCCTTCGTGGAGGGATGGGGCAGGTCTCTGTTTTGGAGGAAGGGAAAAAGTCTGCTTGTGATGCCAGTCCCTCTTGGATTGAGAAGTATTTCACCTTGCAAAGTATCAGGGCCATTGAAGGAAAGTCTGACCTGGCTGTTGCACTGGCTGATGAATTGGAGAAGTGGTGGGCAGAGAGAAGCGTGAAGGGGAGCCATGCTGGGCCCTCAGCTCGGTCCAACACAGGGCAGGATTAATTCTGGGCAGGCCAGGTCAGTGACCCTGTTTTCCCTGAGGTCTGGCTTCTCAAAGCCTGCACGGCTCTTCTTGATTCACTGCTGCTCAGACCCTCCTGTCACCTGTGCAGCTTGGAGCAGCCCTGCGATAATGAAGAGCCTCATCCTCCTCAAGAGTACCTTCAGGAGAGGGGACTAGGAGCTGGGCAAGGAGGGTGCTGGAAGTGGTGTTTGGAGATGGAGAAGAGGCTGTGCTGTGCCAGACGCTGAGCTGGGCAGTCAGGCTCTGGCTCCTTGCTGGTGGGTCCTGCAACCATCCTCTCATGTTTTAGGTACAGTGGAAGCCCTCAGCATCACCTGGTGGTCCTGTAGGTCCAGATCCTGCAAGGGAAGTCCCTACAGTCCGGCATTAAAACTGGTGAGCTGATGTAGGTAAATCGTTTCCTCCTGGAGCCTGCAGTTTTCCTGCCCTTTGCAACTTGCGTATTGCCCTTTAAACACTGCGCTCTCAGAAGGACTGACGTACCTGGGCGCTCGTGGACTTGGGATGAAGGTTTGCAAGCGAGCTACTTTGGGATGAAGGTTTGCAAGCGAGCTACTTTGGGATGAAGGTTTGCAAGTGAGCTAAGTCAGGTGTCGCTGGCTGCCAGCATCAAAGACTACAGTGAGTGTTGGCAGAAGTTGCGCCGGGTTCTTGTAGCACTGCGGCACGCCAAGAGCGCCGTCTGTGCCTGCACATCAGCCTCCTGGCACACCAGAGCTCGGTCCTCTCCATCTCGTTCACTGGTGTGACGAGCCTGGGGGATCTCTGTGATACTGGTTTCACCCTGCGATGTGTGAGGAAGGGAGAGGTGTACCCCAGGCAAAGACAGCATCCCCCACACCCCAGCCCTGGCAGCAGTTGCACTGCGTTCAGGGTCGTGCTGGCTGGAGGGAGGCAGCACACATGTTCCTCCTGCTATGGAAGGGGACCGAAGGATTCGGAGTGCCTGGGAAAGGGTGGTTTAATTGCAGGAAGGGTGCTTTAATCATGGGAAGGGTGATTTAATCACCGGTTTTCTTTTCCATCCCCTTCTGGGCCACCCTCCCCTTTCCCAGGCAGAGGCGATCCACGGGCGGGGGGCTGCGGAAGCTGTCGCTTCGCATTGCGCGGCTGGGGAAAGGTCTCTACCTGCCTTATTTTGTCCCTTTTGCTGTCAGGGCTGACAGTGCTCATGTTTATTTCATCCGGCGTGGCGGCTGTCTCGTTTCCCTATCCTCCGATGTCATTAGCGTGCCGAGAGCAGGCCCTGCAGTGCTCAGCCTAATGAATTCCGCTGTGGCTCTTCTCTCCCCACCTCGTTACCAAAGCTCAAGGTGTCAAATTAAACCCGGCCGGGGAAAGGAGACAGAGAACAAGGCACAAAAGGAGGAGGGGAAGGGGGAGTAAGTGTGTTGTAGGGGTTCCTTTGGTTCCAGGGTTTCCCCTTGTTTTCCATCTATTTTTCCTTTTAAGCCGTTTCCTTTGCAGCTGTGGTTTCTCCGAGGCTGGATGCGTTGTCACCCTGGAGGTGCTGACTTTGTGGCCTTGGGTCCTCTTCTGTCGGGATGGGAGGGGGGGATGTCCTCTTTGCGTCTCTGTTGCGGAGCACATCTTGACATCCTCTGCCCTTGCTTGGTCTTACCCATGCTGTGTGACCATGTGGGAGACAGTGGTGGGTGTGAACGTGCCGTTTTGAAAATGAGGTGGCTGTTTCTCAGCTAGTCCACCTCCTGGGTTGCGCTCTCAGGTCGGGATGAATTTTGCAAGTGGTTTCAAATTCAAGCTGCTGTCCCCTGTCCCTGGGAGCTGGTGAATTGGGAATGAGCTGAGTGCTGGGGCACCAAAAGCCACACCGATGGTCCCCTGCTGACTGCAAGGCCGTGCTCCTCTGAGCCATGTTTTGCTTTCTTCAGCATTTCTCACCCATGGTTTGTGCAGCCCCTGGCACAGGAGGCTTGGGGGTCCCCTCTCCTCCAGATCCAAGAAGTCCAGCCCTTGGAGGTGTCCGGACTATAGCAGAACACCCAGAGTGATGGCAGCCTGACCCCAGCACCTCCCCTACCCCATCCCTCTTGGCTCTCATTGATTTAAAATAGTTTTGTAATATAGTTATCTCCTTGTGGTTGGGCTTTTTCATTACGTTGGCTGCTTTGGCTGTGGTGAGCATATTAATGTGGGATTAGTGCCATGGCAGAGCATGTGTCAGCCGGGGGGGATCGACACGACAGACCCCTCTGCTGGTGACTGTTCCTGTAGTGCCCCAGATTTGGGGTGACTGGAGGCTGTGCCAGGCCCCCAAGAGCTGCCCAGTATCTGCTGGGGACAAGAGCAGAGCAGGAGCCAAGGGGGACGGGGTTCAGCCTTTCTAGGACATTGGGGAACTGGGGCTGTTTTGCACCCTAGGGTGGGTACCTTGGGGCCACTGGTGGGTGCTGCTGGGAGGATTTAGCTTGGAGGGCATCAGCCTGGGTGAGAAAGTGGCCCTGGGGTCCCTTGGTAACCTTCTGTCCTGCAGCTCTCGCTGGGCGTGAAGCTGTAATGGTCTGTGGCATTGGTTTTCGGTTTGCCTTGTTTACCAGGAGGGAGACGTGGTGAGAAGTGGGGACGGGCACCTGTCCTTCTTCATGGGACAGAGCAGCGTTGCTGCCTGCCTAGGAAACTTGGTCCCCCAGCCTGAGAAGCAGAGCAGGGATCCTAGACCTGCTCCACCATCCACACCAGCAAATTTTGGGTGAAAGGAAGAAGACACACAGGGGGGGAGAAGCCAGACGTGTCTGTTCCCTCCTCCTTGTTGTCGGAGCTAGTAGGGGCTGTTCAAGTGGACCTGCCCAGGCTGTGGACCTGTGGCCTGGAGCTGAGGCTTACGGCGATGGCTTTTAACCCTGTGCGGGCGGCTGGGATGCAGCTGGGTGCGCCGGGAGGTGAGGAGCAATTTCACGTGCAATTGGAACTGCAAAGGGAGAGCGGAGGGAGGCGTGATTTAATCACCTCGGCTGGCCCTGGGCCAAGACCACCAAGGTTCAAACACCTCTCCCTTGCAAGAGATGCCAGGGGAGTATTAATTGCCGTAATTCATCAACCGTTTGGCACCTCGTGGAGTGTTGTCCACGCAGTGCCCTGGTGCTCTGGGCTGGGGGGATTTTGGGGGGCTTTGAGGTTTTTCTGGAAAGCAGGTGAAAGCCACTGGCCTGGGTGGCTCCTGAGGCCATGGTGTGATGCCTAGGGGTCGGTGGAAGTGTCTTCCAGAACTGCCTGCCTGAAGGTGAGGAATGCGGTCCTGGTGGGTTTTCTCTGGAGCATTGGCCACATCCTTAGTAGGTTGTCACTGGGGTTGAATGGGTGTTTCAAGCCCAGTCCAAGTGCCCCCCCCTTGCCTGACCCTGCTTGCTTCTTGAGAAGGACTTGGGACCGAAGATGCTGTGGAGGCAGGACACACCTTTCTGGCAGCACCTGGCTTGCCAGCTGCTGCGTTCTGCATGGGCCTCGCTGAGCTCTCCGGGCCGGTACGGCACTGATGATCTGAAGAGGAGTTAAGTGATGTGAAAACTTGCTGAAGGGGCAGTCTGTGATAAAGCAGATATGTTTTCCCTGTGCCATCCTGAAGAAAGGCAAGGGAGAAGAAAAGCATTCGCTATGATCCGCATCTGCGGTTAAAGGCTCAGCCTGCTAGAAGAGCAAAAGCCTCCCTGTGCAGCAAAAAGGGGGTGAGTGTGGCCTAAAATGAACTCTGTGTGAATATCAACCTGGTATGTGGAGATACTGCTGCTCTTCCTGACCGCAGGAGGCATTGAAATGCAGCCAAGTCATCTTGATTTGAGCAATTCATATTGTGTCCTCTCAGTTGGCTGGTAATAGTGCGACCGTCTCCTCCTCTGAAGACCTGGGAGATAGAAGGCTCATGTGACCTCAGCAGCCTCATTTGTTGGGAAAGGTGTTGCATACAAGTACCTGTGTGGTGTGGGTATCTCTGGGGGTTTTGGGGTAGCTGAAGGTGCACCCAGACAGGCTGCCCTCATTACCAAAAGCCCTGTGGCAGCTGCCAGTGGAGGGAACAAAAAAGGACAAGTCAAAAGTGCCCCTTTACTGGCGTCTCTCGCAAACCCCATCAGCAAACAGCAATAGACCCAGCAATGCTCTGCAGAAGTTCCCTCATCCAGCTGGGTCTGTGTGTAAAGCTTCTTGTGTGGCTGGGGACAGGTCTCCCTGCACGGTGCCTTGGTTTCCCCACCTGGGCAGAGAGGTTGATACGCGTTTGCTCCCGCTCTGAAGTGCAGTGGAGAGAAGTTCATTCAAGCACTTTGAAATCCTCTGATGAAAAGCACTGGAGAAGGACAGAGGCTTATTAATTGTTGTTGAGAAATATCTGTCAGCCCCGTGTGAGGAGCTGCTGGCTGCGTTTCTGCTGTCTGCTCTGTCTAGGAGAAGGCAGTGACAGTGCTGAGACAATGAGAATGGGGCTGTCATTCTCGTGGAAATCAGTCCTGCAGGCTGAGAACCTCCAGGTTTGTAGGAGCAGTATCTCCAGGTTGTGAACTAAGACTCTGTCCTGGTGCATTGCTGTGGAGGCCTGGCCAGCCTTTGCTTTCCGGCACCAGTTGAGCCATGAATCTGTAGGTAGTAATTGGTTGGTGGTGGCCTTCCTGTTCTGGGCAGGAGCTGCTAACGGGGTTTTGGGTGACGATGTTCTTGTTAACGCCAAGCCGTGGGAGCCTTCAGATGCATGTCAGTTGGCAGTAATGGGCCGTTGCCACTGTGTGTGCAAAACTGGTGGCTCCTTGGGGTGATGGATTTGAGCCTGACTAGTACCTGGACTCAGTTCCCTGACAGCCCTCTCCAGAGTACTAAAACCTACATTTCTCTGCAGTTACGGGACGCATTCTGGAGCAGCAGTTCACCTTTCGGCTGTCGTGCACTCTGGTTCCATCCACGTCTATCTCAGGGTCCAGAGCTCTCCTGGACAGGCAGTTGGGGTGGGAGCTGCAGGTGCAGAGCTTGTTGGGTGCTGGTGTCCATGTTTGTGATGCTGACCAGAGAGCCTCTGTCCCTTATGATTTGGGGAAGCAACAAGCTACTGCTAGAAGGCAGTAGCACTGGCTTGTCTCATGGGGTCTGACCCTTCTCATGGGGTGGTTCGTCTTGCTCGATTCCCAGAGTGATTACAGTGCTGGGAACACGACTGCTCCCAGTGATATGTCTCATAGTTTTGAAGCAGGGAGATCTCCACGCGCTGAGATTGAGGCAGACAGGGAGAGCAGGAGTACTTGATGGCGACAAGTCTCGGTGGGCCAGCACAGTCTCCCTGGCGGTGAATGCCATGGAGGACCAACTGACCTCGAACGTCTTGTGTGGGTGAGCACTGACCCTGCTGTCAGAGCCTGGACCATGACACTGGCTCTGCTGAAACCCCTCCTTCCTCCCTGGATGCTGCCATGCTGCCTTGCTTCCCCATCCACCGCTCCAGCCAGACTCCGGGGTGCTCTTCTGCTGTCGATCAGGATCTCCCAAGCTTGTCTCTTCATTTGGTGATTGGCAAGAGCCTTGAGAGCCGTCTCCTTTCCCCAGCTCCATCCCGTGCTCTCCCACCTCTGCCGTGACACTTCACATCTTCCTCGCGGATGAGTTTGGCAGTGCCAGGCCCGGCTTTCTTGCAGTGTGGCAACAACTACGGCTCCCAGCTTGTTAGACTGAAAGAATGTGCCGTTTTAATTAATGATATGTAAATATCCTTGAATGGGCCGCATTTGCATATTAAGAGAGATTTGCGGAATCTGCGGAGTAATATATTTTAATTAAGGATTAATTAAAAATAATGGGAATTTCATTTCGCCTGGCAGAATCCGTTTAGATCTTCGCACACGTCTGCTCGGGAGCCCGGTCGGAGCGAGCTGCCGGTGCCGGGGTCCACAGCTGGGGCCGGCCACCGGTGCCTCTCCTCTCCTCCCCGGGTCCCCAACCTGCCGTCGTTGCCGAGTGCCGGGTCCCCTCGGCCGCACAGCCCGGCTGCGGGTTTTTGGGCTGTTTTCTGATACTCTTTATGGCAAAATAAGCAAATGGCTGTGAGACACGGAACACTAGTTGTGTTGGCAATTATGTTAATAGCATGCTATTAGGCTATGATTCTATATGAGCAATTGGGGAGAAGAAATGCCTTACTGAGAGAGAATGATACAACAGACGTCTGTCTTATTGATATAGCTCCAGAGGAGCTTTCTGCGTAATTACACTCGGCCACTTTCCGGAGGTGGGGGAGAGGCTGCGGCCACGGGATAGAGGGGAGAGTGGCCCCCCACATGTGTCTGCATCTAAGGCAGAGATGGGTCACGATGCCTTCGTGATGCTCCCAGGAGGGATTTGGATACCTGGCTGCAACTGCCTGAGCGTCCAAGCATCCTGTAGGCTCTTCGGATGGTCTTTCAGAAGGGATGTGTCCTGCATTGGTGGCCAAAGGGCCACTGTGGAGCTCTGGGGACCTTGGCAGAACACCAGTGCTTCGTGACTGGACTCCGAGCCTTGAACCATGGTGATGGAGAACGTCAACACAGAGCCTTACAGCTTCTTTGGGAAAGCTGGCATGACCGGGCTATGCCAACCAGATAGACAAGTGTCTCTGCTGACACTGGCAAAGGTGTGGGGGGCTCTTGGTGGGTTGAGATGGGTTGTGAGCAGGAGAAGGGTGATGGTGCTGGCCCCTCCATCCTTCCCGCCTTCTCCTGACGCTAAGCTGGCTGCAGCATATCAAATGCAAATGGAGAAAATGCAGTTTGTGGTAAGTGTCCGCTAATAAATAACCTCCGAGTCGTCTCCCTATCAGGCAGTGACATCCTGCATTTCTCTTCCTCGCCGCACCAGCCCAAGACATTTAATGATGTGGTGCTCCTTACGGGATGTGCCGCCCATGCTAAATATCTCCAGCCTTCACAAAATGGTGGGCAAAGAGCCCAGCCCGGCTCCGGCAGCCCCGCTCCTCTCCCCCGGCAGCCCCGGGCAGAAAGGTCGGCGACGGCATCGTGGCATCCCCCTCCCCGGCGCCGGGCGCGGACCCCTCCGCCGCGGTCGCTGGAGGATTTCATTAACTGCGCGAAGTAAAAAATAATCAATTTCAGATGTTCCCAGTGTTTGTGGTAATGGTCTCTCTAACCATTCTGATTAGCCGAGTGAAATGGAATTTTTCTTTTAAATTACAGCGCGGTGACATTAAATATAGGCAAACTTTGCGTGCGCGGGGAGGGGGAGGGGACCGGCTTGCTGAATTCAGCCCCGTCCTTCTCCCTCCCCTTCCATCGCGCGCCTTCTCTTTCCATCACCCCCTCCCAAATCGTGCCGAAATCGCCATCGACTTCTTTCCGCTGCCCGCCAGACTGGCATTTCCATCTTTATTTCTGTATTTATTTATATTCCCTGGGCTTTGGGAAATGTTTCCTGGGGTCTCAAGCTGGTGGGGGGCTGTTTGGTGTCCCCCCCCCCTTCTTCATAGATTTATTTTCCATGGTGTTTTGGGCTGGGAGCGATGCCACCACCAGGCTGGGCTTCTTCTCGCCCACCCCAGCCCCATCCTCCCGGCTTCTTCCCTCCATCCCCTGGACCCGAGCGTGCGGTTTCGCTTTGGTTTTGCCGCTCTCCCTTTTCGCTTTGCGGTTTCCTTTCGGCGTCCCGAGCGGTGCAGTCCGCAGTGAAATCGATAGCGAGAGCCATGGCCATGTGTGTGCCTTGGGGAGCAGGCTGGGCTCCTTCCTCCTCCTCCCCTCCCTACACCCCTCCTCTTTCCCCAGGCTGAATATTATAGACTCCAAACAAGCCTGCAGCAGCCCTTCCGTTATTACTAATTTTTTTTTCTTTTTTATTTAGTTTTTTCATGCCTTTTTTTTTTTTTTTTCCCCCCCCCCAAGCTTCCTTCCTTCCCCCTCTCACCGGCGTGTGGCAGTGGCTGCGGGCGGGTGCCGCTACCACGCAGCCCAGCCCGGGCTTTGGACTTCTCCTTTTGATAAGCTGTCATCCCCCGGCCCCGTGCGGGGATTTGATCAGAGCGCTCTCTCGACCCCGTGGAAGACATTAAACACCTTCCCTGACCCTTTTCTCTGTCTCCATCTCTGAACCCTTCACTCTCCTTTAATGAGAATTTCTCCTAATTATTTCAGTGGCTGCAGCACAGGGACTGCAGTGTAGTTAGATCTTGATACCGGGACGTGACTGTTATGCTGATAAAGGCAAAAGATCAATAATTTAGGCCCTAGCGTTAATGGCAGAGCTGAGAGCTTAAGTGTCTGTATTCAGGTTTAGTCCTGAAGGTTCCTGGAGTATTAATGATTTCCAGAGGAATTCCCCCCTCCTTTCCCCTTTCCTTGTGCTGCTGTTGGTTTTTTTTTTTTTCCCCCCCTTCCTTTCTTTTTTTTGAAACCTCTCCTCATTTTCATATTTTATTTTGGTTTTGAGTTAGGTTTTTTTTTTCCATTGTTTGCCCACTCCACAGCCATTCTGCTGTGGTTTCGGGTTGCCCCTGAATTGCCCATACACAATTTATCTGGGGATGTGGTGATGTTAGCAAGCAAAGGGAGTCTGGGGGATGGGGACCATCAGAGGGAGGGGTAAAAAAAATTGCCCCATTTCTTTCCATTTTGCTTTGGAGAGTGCAGGATGGGGCCCTGGTCAGGGGGTGAGCAGCATGGCTGTGTCTGGGGGATGAGTTGGGTTGGGTTGCCTTCAGCAGGACCTGGAGGCCTCCATCTGTGATGGAGGCACCATGTAGTGTGGTGGTGCACGTGGGGTTACCTTCAGCCCTGCACGGGGCCATGCCCCATCACCCACGCTGTCCCCCCTGCCATCATGCCCCATCACCCACGCTGTTCCCCCTGCCACCATGCCCCATTGCCCACGCTGTCCCCCCTGCCACCACGCCCCACGGATGTGTCTGGAGGAGGAACACCCCCCTGAACATGAAATGCTGCTGTGCTGTTCTCTTCTCTCCATTTCCATATATACCTGCCAAGCCCCTCGGCACAGGCTCTCTCTTCTGGGCCCTTACAGACCCATTTGTGCTGCAGAAACTCATGTCCCAGCCCTTAAAGGGGGCTGTTGGCAGAGATGCGGGGACACGTGTGCCACGCATCCTGTCTGGAGGATGCTCCAGCATCACGATCCCTAGCTGCTTTCCTGCCCTTGGCCTTTGGGAGAAGTCCCGGGCACCGCTTGGTGCAGGGCTGGGTTTGTCCCAGGGATGCTGGGCTGATGTGGAGTGGAATGGGGGAAATGGGAAATGCATCTTCTGGAGATGGCAGTGCTCTGAGCTTCTTTCTTCCCAGCACTGTGATCCATCTGCCTTCTTGCTCGCTAGGTTGCCTCCCCCAGGCCGGTGAATCTGAGCCTATCCTGTGCCTGTCGGGGAAGTGTTTGGAAGCCCAGGGTGGAAAGGGTGAAGTTTTGAGAGAAGAGAAGAGGGGTGGGAAACATTAACCAGTTTTCTAGTGAGTCATAAGCACTTTCCTCCTTGGGGTTGGAATTTTTTTTTGTATATATATATTTTTTTTTTTTTTTTTTTGAGCCTGTTAGTACTTGAGGATTCAGGAAATACTGAGTTGATTTGAAAGAAGATGACAAATGATGAAGGGAAATTGGGGGATAAAGACTGTTATTTAGCCACGAGGAGCCCTGGCTGGGAAATGCTGCTATACGCATTAGCTGGTTAATGGGAATTTTGCTAGGTTGCCTCCATCCCGATTAGGGGAAGAAGGCTGTGGGGGAATGGATTTTGTGGCTTTTTGGTCCATTTGGTGCCCCGGGCTGCCCTTTGCTGCAAAGGGAGTGGGAAAGATTCCTTCAGAGTTGCAGAGCATCCATTCTTGACGCTCCAGGTCTCTCCCAAGGATCGCTGCCCCTTCAGCTCAGCGCTGAGCTTGCCATCCTTCCCCTGCCTTCCCTGGTCCCCAATCTGGGCAGGAATTGGCAGAGCATCCTCTGTCCCTGGCAGTGTCAAGAAGCATCTCATATGTCCTGAGTGCCACAAACCAGACACCCCAGAGAAGATGGAAATAGTGATTTGTGTTTTCTAAGGATGTCTTAAGCGATGGGGAAAACCTCACTATTGAGGCTTGGTCTTTGCTGAGGACCAGCTGCTCTGTGTTGTGTCTTCTGATACCAGATGATGAGTCTCATCTCTCCCAAGACTCTTGGAACTTTGGGGAGGGAAATGACCAAAAATCTGAGTATCCCACAGAAGTGAAAGCTGGCAGTACTGTGAGTGCCAAGGAGCTCTTCTAGCTGCAAAGCTGCTTTCTTGTTTCTTCCCCTTCTCTTTGCTAGCAGCTGAAGGGTCACGCTGGCATCCAGGGGACAACGGCGTGCTCCTTTGCATACCCATGGCTTTGCTGGGCCTGCCCAGGCTGAAGCTTGGTGAGCAGTCCTCCAGCTCCGTGGTCCAGCTGGCTTCTCCCAGCCCACTCTCCTTGGCAGGGCTAGCCAGGGTATAAATTACTTTCAACTTACCATAGTCACTGAAGTATAGAAATAGAGCTGAGGACATGTGGGGAAAACATCTGGGTAGTGGAGAAAGGCTTGTTGGCTTTTATGTGGTGGCATTACTTGGGGTTGGAAGTGAACAACCTTAAAAGCAGATTTTTTTCTAAGAACCAAAAGGTGTTTGAATGCTGCCTCGTGCTGTTACGAGTGTGTGTGTGTGTGTACGTATCTGTATATGCACACACACAGGGGCATATACAGCAATGCACATTGGGAATCTGAGCTGCTGGCCAGGCAGGTGCAAGCTCTGTTGCAGAGGTTCTCCAGGGAGTAAAGGAGCCCCACAGTTACTTTTCTTCACCCAAGGTAAGGACCGTGTACCCTCATCCCAAGTCTTTTCTTTGATACTGATAAAACAGAGACTGACAGAAACGTGGCCATGTGGGACCTGGGGCCAGTTCCCTGCTGTCGCACATGGGGGATCATCTCCTGTTATCCAGGCAACAAATTTGAGCACCGTCTCCAAGGTCACTTCTTCCTCTTCCATTCCTTCTCCTGGGCAGGAGGTACCACAACCACCTGATGTTCCTGCCTGAATGTTTCACGGTCAGTTTATGTGTTTGTACCTGGGTATCTGGGTGCCAAATTCAGTTGACTTTGGTAGGATCTTTCTTATCCAAGGCCATCAGAGTCACGTGTTGGATTTGCCAGCCTTGGTTCAGAGGTTGATTTCTGGATGCTTTGGCCTTAGGCTGTGTGGATTGAGTATTTGCAAGAGCTTGTCTAAGCCAGCTTTAGAGAGGAGAGGACTTTAAGGACAAATACAAGTAGCTGTAAGGTTTTTTTAGCCACCAAACTGGTGGTGAAGTAGGGAAGGATTCCCCAAAGCTCTGCTGATATTTGTTGCGGGTAGCCCTGAGGAGCAGGTATTTGTATCTGAAATGTTAATAGAGAGGCTGAATTGAATCGTGTGCGCTGTCAGGGGAGCGGTAAAAGCCATTTACGAAAGAAGCCAAGGGAAGATCAGTAGAAAGGCACACAAACCCTAAAAATCCCAATGTGATGCCTGAATAATCGCCCATTTGTCTGGGGAACGAGATTAATCCAGCCAGGGTTCAGTTTAACAGGATTATTGAATGTGGAGGGGGGGCAGAGGGAGGGAAGGCTCTGGGATTTTCCATACAACTTCAGACCATGGATCTTTCTTTTCCAGTGGCCTCGGCAAGACAAGGAAGCTTCAGGACTTGGTAGATCAGGACTTTGCTAGATGTTAATGGGTGAGCTGCAATGGGACAGCTGGAATCACAGAGGTCTGGTCCCCAGTCTGTCCCGCCGCGTGGCCTCTCTGGCCAGTTTGGTTAGATGAGGAGCCCTTGGGGATAGAGACCGTGCCTGATGGTACGTGCTCCTTGCAAGGAGCTGAAACGGGAAATTTGGCAGCTTTGAACTGCACCACAAAGAAATACTTATTGCATCCAACCAACAGCATGAAGTTTGACTGCGTCTCCAAGGGGACTGCCATCAGGTCAGCTATGTCCGTTGCAATGCTGCTGGAAACATCTGTCTGTGGAGAAGTTGAGACAGACGTGGGGGGAATTTTGGGGAGGGATATAGACCTTCCCTTCATCAGCCTCTGATGAAGGGCAAGGAAGGACCCTCTGATGGGGCTGGGTTAGCCATTGAGTGCCAAGGGACAGTCCTGCCTCCTGAAGCACCCGATGTCGATGAAAACACTTTTGTGGTGGCCATACCCTGCAAGGTGTTTGGGGCCAAGTCCCTCGGTGCTTGGCTGCCTTGTGACCCCGATCGTGGCAGATCTCCTGTCGTAAGCTCCTTTCTAGGCATTAGTGTGTTTTCTTGTTAAAGCAGCTTTTTACCCTTAAAACCAAGGAGATGAGAAGGGAGACAGTGCTGCTGCCTCTACAGCATCTCCGCAAAGCAGATCACACAAAATAAAGCAAAAAGGAGGAATGTTTTTATGGCATTGCCTGCGTTTACGTGGAGCCAGATGGGAGCGTGTGTGCGTATCGATGTCTCTTTGTGCATGCTTTAGAATATAAACCGCAGTGTCTCTACGGCGTTCCCAGAGAGCTGTCGATGTGTTGTCAGATACTGTAACTTCTTTTAAGCCTACCTTATATGTAGGGGATCTTGCGTGTTTGGTGATGGGGAAAAAGAAACAGGAGAAAGAAAGTGGAAGGAGAAGCCAGGGGGCAGGTCTGGCTGTCCAAGGGTGTAGGATCTTCCTCCCTGCCCTCACCTGCCTTGGCTCTTCAGGTGAATATTTTTTAGTCTTTTGATGGAATGTCTCTCTTCTTTTGGAAGTAGGGGAACTGTGCTGGAGCTTCCCTTTTCCTTTTGGGTGCTGGTGTGTTTGGGGAGGGATAAGAAAAACCCTTGGCATTCACATAAACAACACGTCACTATTTCATAAAGGCATCATTTTCCTGTTTTGCTTCAAAAAGCCTCTCTGCAAGCAGCATCAGCTCTTCCAGACACAGGAAAGTAAGAAAAGCCAATATTTTCTTTCCAGCCACTCTTTCTTCAGCCTGTCCTGATCTCCTCTGCTGTGCAGCAGGACTCAGTCCTTTTCCTGGACATACTTGCTTCCCATTTTCCCACTCCCACATGTCCCCACTCTCCATCCCCAGCCCCCCTTGCTCCCGTCACTGCACAGTTTCTGCCAGCTCCATTTATTCAGTGGTGCACGTGAAGAGCCAGGGGTGAAGACCCAGCCGCCTGCATCCATACCTGCATTTCCCTGGGGAATGCTGTGGGGATTTTCTCATGTATAGCCTGTGCATCTCCGAAACCCCACTGAGGATGGAGGCTACTGATGAGCGGATCTGCCCAAAGAATTGCAGGAGGGAGCTGGCTGCAGGTGCTACCCCAGAAGAGTGCTTGGTTTGGAAAGAGGTACGTGTAATGTGATAGGTCCTCACCAGCACGTCTTGTCTCCTGTCCTTGCAAGGCATATGGACCGGGCAGGCTCTTTTCTAAATGAGGTCTGGCTTTCGGTAGTGGTCTGAGAATCCCCTATCTTGAAGAGACTTCTCTGCAGCATTCTGGTGGGAAAGAGCACTGCCATTATCTCATGTAACATGGTGGAGCTGGTGGGCTGAAGAGTCCTGAAAGACCCAGGAGTGTTCCAGGACAGATGTCCTCCTTCGACCTCTGTCGGCACATGCTGTGGTTCGTCATAGCTGCAAATACTCCTCAGAGCCTGTGTTTCCTGACCTAGGCTGGGAGCCTTTCTCTGATGATATTTGGCATGGCTGAAGGCTGCACCCCAAGGCAGGGAGCCAGGTAGAGCCAGACGCCCCTATCCTAACTGCTCCTTCTCCTCTGGTCCTTCTCAAGTCATTTAACTACCAAAAAAACTCCAGTGGGCTCTGCAGAAGGGTTAGGTTGGGGCTCCGCTTGTCCATCGTTTCCCCACGCCGGGGCTGTGCTGAGCCAGGGATGAATGATTGGGACTCAACAAAGTGTTTAAACACCAGAATTGAAATTAATGTCCCCTCATTGCTGGTGAGGCTGCCAATACATTATGGCAAGCACCTTCCCAAAGTGAAATGAATGTTTGTTTATCCTCATGAAATATACATCAAAACATGTTGGTGGGAGAGGCCACTAACGAGGGAACAGGCCGTCTCTCTGTTAATTCCCGTCTGGGAGCAGACGCCGCTCCTCTCCTCTTTTCTTTCCTCTCTGGGCTTTTATTTTCGAAGCCTAACCTGTCCACAGCTGTGTATCCAAAAGCATTAATATGGCTTTAATGAAAACTCCGGTTGATCTGTCCAAAGATATTGATGAGTGGTCCTCAATCGTATTAATCTTCTCATTGCGGGAGCAAATGAAGGCAGCGAGCGGGGCCATCGGGTGCCACTGGAAGAGGAGGGTGAGCTGAGAGCAGGGATGGCCACTGCTGCCTGGCCCTGCCCCCGGGGCTGCACCTTTTCCTGGCTTGGGTTGATTATTATTACTATTTTTTTTCAGTTTTTTTGGTCCTTTTAGAAACTGGAAACAAAGCGACTGCCCCTCGGTTGGACTGCGCGCCGCAATTCCAGGCCGGTATTTAACATTCAAATCATTAAGTTTCCGCCAATAAATCCATTACTGTTAATTATATTGAAGGGGCTAACGATCCGTCGACAATATTCCGCCATCGATTTCCATTGCCATCGAACGGTCTCCTCGCCTTCAATCCGTGCCAGGGCACGGTTTGGGGGGAGAGGGGGTCCCCCCCCTTTCCTTTGCAGCATCGCGATGCCCCTGCCATCCCCTGCTCCCCGAGCGCAGGCTGCTCCTCGATAGGAACATGCTACACTTCTTTATGGCTTATGGCAAACTGCCTTGATTACTTCTACTGTTGTACCCATTATGTGAATTAAATATGTATTCAGTTGCATGCTGCTTGCGTTGTTATTGCAGGGTGACATATGGTAGTGACTCAATTAGAATGAAACTAGCATTAGATAACCCTTCTGATTACATGCATCCCAGCCCGCTCGGCAGCCTGGCTGCTGCCGCCACCGCCGCTGCCTTGCCTTGATCCGCCGTTATCGGCGAGCAGCGGGTTTCATTAGCCGTTATCGTCTCCGGAGGTGGGCTTTAGGCAGGAGCACGGCAAGAGGAGGCCGTGCGGGATGAGGCCGTGGCCCGTGGGGGCTGTTGCTGTGCCTCCAGCTGAGCTGGCCCCGTGGCCTCTTGCAGGCGGGCTGCGGGTGGGATGCTCGCAGCGATGCTCGCAGCAGTGCCGGGATGCTCATGGTGATGCGGGGATGCTCTCGGGGATGGTTGCAGCGGTGCATTGATTGCATGACGGGCCTCTCTAAAGAGGACAACCCTCTTTACCTTTCTGTGGCAGTAGTGCCTGGGTATTTCAGAGCCCAGAAATGTCTGAGCATGGGGACTGTGCGCCGAGCCTTAGCCAGGCGTGCTTTGACGGGTCATGCTGTGATGGTATAGCCCTCCAGAAGCAGCATCTGCACCTGGGTGAAGCTCACCGAGAGTTTGAGGATGTCCTCAAAGCAGCAGCAAGGTCTTAAGTTTGGGTTGGTAGAGAGCTGCTCCTGACTGGTGAGTGGCACTGAGCATTCTGTAAAGGAGAGGGGTCAAATGGATGGTGATTCTTGTTTCCTTGCCTCTTTTGCCATGTAAAGCAAATGTCCGATAAGAAATGTTTCGCTGGGAACCAGGTGTTTTGCTGCTGCCGGGTGGTTGGAGGTTGCAGGGTGACGGTGGGTGGCTTTGGCACTGCTGCCCTCTGCTGCGCATGCTGGCTGCTCCCTGGGGAGCTGAGCCTGGGGTGCCACGGAGGGCTGCATATATCTGGAGGATTTTCTGCTTCCTCAGTTCCCTTCTGTCCTGAAAAAAAAAAACCCAGCCCAAATCTTACATTTCTTGGAGCTAGAAAGGATGGGTTTCCCTGCCCCCATGCATCCCTGCTTCTGTATTTTCTGGTTATCAGAGGACTCTGCTGCTGGGCCTGCGACTGAGTTTCCAGCCTTGAATTTTGATGGCAGCAAACCTGGAAGGTTTGGCTATTCCGTGCAACAGCCAAACTTGCCATGTGTATCCGCAGGGCGTTACATCTCCCCAGAGTTTGGGGAATAAATAAAACAAGCTGCGAGCTCTCCCCCCGCTGCTCCCGAACCCGCCGCTTTCACTTTATAGCTTTGTGAATTGTTTGTCAGCAAATCCTGATGCAGAAGTAAATAGGAAATGGATTAATTATATAAACATGATTGGCTTCCAGAAACAAATCTCAGCCTGTGAACCTTTTGCAAACATTTCTCTCCGAGGGCTTCCCTCCGGTCCCGCTGCGATCAGACCTAGCACCCAGTTTCTCCTCATATTGGGCAAAGGGAGGGGGGGTTTTTTTTTTTGCAAATCAAATAACGACAGCGATCAACGAGCAAATAACACGCTTCCCAGTGACAGGGCTTAGCTAAATACAAATTTTATCTGGGTACGTATATAGCTATTGAGGGGGATAGGTATGAATGGAAAATAATACAGCTTGACAAAAAGGAAAAAAAAAAAAGGAAAAAAAAAAGGATTTGTGTGTTTTTTCACATCAAAGCTCGGAGTTTGGTTTGCACCTTTCAGTGCTTCTTAATTCTTTGTATTTCTCTCGCGCGTTCCCCTTGCGAGCGCGGCCGTGTCGGGGGGTGTGTGGGCACACGTGGGCCTGCATGCATATTATGCTGTCAGACCTCTGCGGGAAGCTTTTATTCTTGCCGTTGCAAGTGGGAAGTTTCTTTTCGCAGCAGAATAAAGGCCCTTCCCGGCAGAGGACCGGGAGTCTCTGGCAAAGATAGCTGTTCTGGAGCCCTAATCCTTGAGCCCGTTCCAGACGGGAGTTCAAATCCCATTAGCGTCCTTCCTGGCTTAGGGTTTTCTGGGCGGCTCTGAGGGCTTTGCAGCGAAGCCTGGTTTGTGGTGCAGAAGATGGGCAGGGTCTGGCTGGGGAACCTGATCCACGGTGGGTGCTGCGTGAGCCACCCTTCTCCAGGGGGAATCCCCAAGAGGATGCTCAGGTGCAAACGTTGTCTGTCTCTGCCAGATTTTGGCAGAGCTCAGCGCTGGCATTGCTCAGGGCTCCTTCCCTCAGAGGTGATTCTCTCCCTTGTGCTCTGAATCCCTACACAGGTCATTTTCTAAACCCGAAGCCTTTCTGGTCACTGGGTGTGTTTTCCTCCCAGAGCAGAGTTTTCAGGGTGAGCTGGAGGGTGGCATGGGGCTCTCGGAGCAGGATCTGTCCCTTTATTGCTCGCCTTGCTATCACTTGTGTTGCTTTCAGCTAGAAAACCGTCAGCTCATACAAATGACTGACAGCAGCCAGCATCAGCCCTTGGCAGGTATGTAAACAAAAGAGGGAACCGTTTTCTGCTTG